>OX421980.1:0-600000 GCA_949128135.1 Parasteatoda lunata | reverse complement strand
TTTCAATCCCAATCAGAATATGTAACTAAATTAATTCGGTCCTTAGACGAAATTTTTTCAAAAGTTGTAGAAAATTTAAAAACTCAGGAAGAGAAAAGTATTGGGATAAGCGAAATCGGAAAAAATATCGCAAAATTTAATTATCCACTAGGTTCCCTTTGTTTTGTAAGAACTCCAAATTTAAAAAAGTCAGGTTTGTCGAATAAATTACTACCAAAATTTGAAGGGCCATATCGCATAATAGAGCGTTTTTCTAAAGTTAATAATCGAGTCAGAAGTGTCGAAAATAATCGTAAAGCTTTTAACTGCCACGTAAACAGATTAACACCGTATATTCAAAGATATAATTATTTGCATCTTACCCCTAAAAACATGGCAGACCTGCAGGCAAATTTCAAAGAGACAAATGAACCTGGTAGTAAATATAATTTACGTCACCGTAACAATTAATACAAATGAAAAAATGAATTCTAAAGAAAATATTTTAATGTTCATAAATGCTTATAAAAAAAAAAAATTTCCCTCCATTCAAATAAATTTACTACTAATATGAGAAAAAAAAAATATTTTTTTTTAAAGAGATAGGTTAAGTTTATTTTAATTTTTTCAGTCTGATCACCTGGAAAAGTTGTAATGAAACAATTTATTTCTTACTTAAGGTTAATTTGTAAATTGGTTCTAACACCCTGATCAAGAGTTTGAATTCATTTCAAATTAGTTCAAATAATAAAGTTATACAATATTCATTTAAATTACGGGGGAAGACTAGGATGCTCATCGGGGGCCTGTGGTCCCTGGCTATTTATAGATCCAATTGGATTAATTGCTAATATAACATGCAAGTCTATGGTTGTTTCTTATCTTAGTATTATAGATGTCAAATAGCTTAAGGTTGCTAAAAAAAACTTGGAAGCCTATGACACGAGTTATATTTGGAGTTTAGTGATGCCGGAAAAGGAAAAGATTGACAATAAGAATCACTGCCTGCTTGAACAATGGAGGTGAAATCTTCGCTTTAAAGCTACTGCACCAGGAGGTTTGCTGACCGTGAATGTTTGCTACCCGTTCCCATCGAATGTTTGCTGACCGTGAATGTTTGCTACCCGTTCTCATCGAATGTTTGTTGACCGTCCCCATCGAATGCTTGTTGATCGTCTTCAGGAACTGTTTAGTGATCGTCCCCTTGGAGTGGTTTTTTTTCTGAACGTACTCAACTGTTTTCTGCGGCTCCACGTTCTGTTGATGCTACAATGACTGTTCCAGCTCGACATACGTTCCAGTGCTAGAAGATTTGTTCAAGGATTATAACTTCTTGAACTCATGCACATTTGTCTTAGAGATCCAGCTCAGCAGTGTTAGTGCCAAAAGATGCCGTCAAGGATTACAACTTCTTGAACTCATGAACTTTGCTTTGTACACTAATTAATTTTTTTTCACTTTTAGAGAGCTAGGTTCCTCACCAGGTGCGTCATTGAATTTCTCGGTATTACCTCGTCTGTGGCGGGGGAGGGATGATGCAGAGCAAGGAGTCACAAATTAGTAAGTGCGCCAAAAAGATCGATAAAGTGAGCCAAAGGATGAATTTGGCGATGTTAGGGTGAATATGGCGAAGTCCTCCTCTGGCTGCTGGGGTTGCATCCATTTAGGAGTTAGTTGTGTTGCTGCCGCAGAGGAGAAAGGTGATCCACGCCCTGGTGAGTAATTCTAGCTCTCTCTCCCCCCTCTGATCTTCTAGAATGTTATTATCACTAATTGTAACCAAGATGTTTTAAATCATTAAACTTTAAATTAACTTTATTTAGAGTAATTTAATTATTTCTTATTAACTTGAATGATCAATAGAGTTGTATCAATAGAGTTGTATCAATATATATATATATATATATATATATATATATATATATATATATATATATATATATATATATATATATATATATATATGGGCGAATCTCAGGAATCATTAACCTATATGTCTTCAAACTTCAAGCCGTAACCATCGAAAATTGGAAAAAAAAGGTATACAATCCAATTCTGCAAGTTTAATGTTAGTGATATTCCAAAAGCTTCCCTATTGGAAAAAAATCGTAAAACCAGTATCAAAAACCAGTAAAAATGATACCAGAACCAGTATGACCATACTGGAAATTTAAAACCTGGTATAATACCATACTGGAAATTTTAAAACCAGTATGGCACCATACTGGAAATTTCAGAACCAGTATAGCACCATACTGGAAATTTTAAAACCAGTATAACACCATACGGAAAATTTTAAAACCAGTATAGTGCCATACTGGAAAGTGTAAAACCAGTATGGCACTATATCAGAAATTTAACCAGTATGGATCATACTGGAAATTTTGTTACTAGATATAAAATCGCACTGGAAATTTTGATACCAGTTTTCAAACATACTGGGAGTTTTAAAGTAGTTTTAAAATATAGCTTCATTCTTAGTAAGTACATATTGTTCTGAAAATCTAACGGTTTTGACATTTTCAAACTTCGTTTATTTTATTTATTTATTTAAATTATATACTTCTTTCAAATAATTAATTTCTTAGATTTGTATAAGAATTCTTAACGTATATATCAAAGGCGGTTATAGCGTACATTTTCTATGTACATTAATTAAAAAAATACATATTTAAAAATATTAAAATCATTTTATAATTTTGAAGGAAAGGAAGTTTTTGAGTAAGATTTTTACCCATTTCAATTATTTTAAATTCTGCTTAAAATCATTTAAATGTAAGTAATTTTCAAATAAAAGTAATTTAATACTAATAGATTGTGTTTTTATACGTTTATTATTTATTTACTTATTTATTTTTTGATTTACAAAATTTATTTTATTCAAAGTCATGATGACATATTATTTAATTGTATCACTTTAAATTTTATTATAAATTGTTTTTATTTATTTATTATATTTGAATTTATTCTAGAACAATGTTACTCCCAACCGAAACTAATTTATCAATTCGCGAAATAAATTAATTAGTTTAGGTTTCAAACAACTTCGTAGCAAAAGAAATATGTTTACATAAATTAAAAATTGATATAAAATCTCAAATTTTTTCCTTCAAACATAAACCTCTCCTTCATAAATTTATAAATTTCAGTCCGTTTTAGAAATTTGTAATTAATAAATTTAAATCATAAAACAAAATAAACTATTTTTGAATGAAATAAATAAATTTGTTTTATAACTATATAGTTAATTCAATTCAATTGAATCTATAAAAGCGAAAAAAAGCGATTAATTCAGAAACGAATGGGAACCACGCAAAAGACGAGAATCGACTTTTAGTAGTTCGTAAATTCTATATCAAGCTACCGCGAATCGATGAATTAGTTCGTTAAATCCATATCACGCTACCTGAGCTATATAGCACAGTTTTTCTAGTTCTTTCCGTTTCTCTGTCTGAACTTCACAGCCAATCACACTTGTTTACATCCGGTCCGGACATCGAGCATCGTGGAAAGAATGGCGGTATATTTTAGTAAGTGCATTTTTCTCTTTATTTCCTGCTTTTATTTGCATCTTTGTTAGTTACAGAAATGTTAAAACGTACGCTTGAGTATGAATAGTGTTTATATTTTAAGTTATCAAGACATATATTACGTTCTTGAATTATTACTGCTTTGCTTGTGCATGCACAGGTTAGGGTAACGATATATAGACTTCATTGCATGAGAAGAAAGTATTTTTAATGTTTTTTTCCTGGGTTTCTTAATGAAACTTTGATTGAATCGCTTTGTCCACATGTTTTTTACATAAATTCTCACTAATATCACCGTTATTAACTAATTAATTATTTATTTAGTTGTATATAATATTTGTAAACTTCGCGTTATATATTAAAGTGTTAATCTCAAATTCTTTTGTTATTTTTAATGTTTAATTTTTTTTAAAAAATTTTAAAGCATTTAGTTTTAATGATATTTTATTAACTGTTGGTACCCTGAAGTTTCAGTAAAACTAAAATATCATTTTAAAAACAAAGCAGTTGATACTTAAAAGTTTGATATCTACCTAGTTAATAGCGTACATATATTTTGTAGTTGTATAATTTCTAAATCAATTTTTTTTTTTAGAAATGATTTGGAAAACAGCATATTTCATTTTTATTTCAATAGAGGTATGTTTTTCTAGTTCTTGACACATTCAACATGCAAACTATTATAGAATTTTTTTTTAAAAATTCGATAGTTATTTTATCTTTTATAAATCTACATTTAGGGATATTTCAGTGTCAGGATCCATTGCACCAGCTACAACTGTCAAGATGCCTAAAAGATTTTAAGCTTACAAAATTTATTTATTATTTAAAAAAGAAAAACTAGTAGAGATTTGCCTGGGATGGCTACAAGTTATACTCTTTAAATTGGTCCTGTTCTTTCATGTTTTTGTTTTAATTTCTCCAGGAGGTGGGCCGACCCGAAAGTGGCGGTGATGTTTTTAAGATGTTTGCAAAACTCCCAGAATTCTGAAAGTTTTAGTTATCTATATCAATAAAACATTTTGCAAAAAACATAGTAGTTTGCAGTCCCGAATTCATTATATTCTTATCTTAAAAGTGATACGGTGTATATAAAGATATTCAGTTTGTTAATAAATTGAATTAGTGAAACCTTTTTGTAAGTTTTCATATTGTGGTTACAAATTAATTATAAAATAGAACTGAATGCTTCTTAGATTTTAATGAATATAAAAAGTATATGCAAATTTAAATGTTTCAATATTTTTACTTCTGAGTTCAGCCACCGAATAGTTCAATTTTTAGCTTTACGTTCAAATTTTATTTGTTTAAAGACTTAAATATGCTTTGCATGATTATGAATTTAAGTGTTAACCTTTTGACGAGGTTATAAGCTGAACTGTTTAAAAATTATTTTACTGAAGCTAAAATGGTCAAAAGTTACTTCAGATCATCCATAAAATTTTTGCATTGAATCACTCTAAAAAGTTGGTTGGTAATGTGCTTTCATGATGTGGGCGTTTGTGAATTCCTTTGTGTTGTCAACAAGAAGTGGGTTAGTATGAGCCTATGATACCTATGTTAGACATTAACTTCCCTTTATTAGAAATCTCTTTCAAATTACAAAAATAATAAAATTTTGGTGGACCATCATTTTTTCTTACTATTGTTGTGTTGATCTAAGTTTCAATTAGCCAGTTGAAATATTGAGTATATTTATAATTGATTGGTATACTAGTTGAAAAATAAGTAGTAATTGCAATTGTATTTCTCATACTTAATAGTTATTCTGAAAAAATTTTTTACTGCATAAATTAGACTATATAATTTGGATAAATGTTTATTCTTAATTATAAATAATTTATTTTAATCTTTTATTTATTTACAGTCTGTGTATTACAATAGCTGATCTGTAAATTAACATCATACATTGTTTGAAATTTTAGATCATATTTAACTGTAACTGTATATACTTATTTTGAACCAAAGTAAGGTTTAATTTAATCTTATTAAAATAGTATCAAATTTCTATGGTATTATGTTTCAAGATCTTAATAATAAGATTAAATATTGAGTCTAACTTTTTGTATGTGTTGCATATGTTACTGTAGACAATGGATTTTTTAAAAAAATGTATGATTGAACAGTTCCCTGAATATTCGTAATCTTATTAATATGCATACATATTTCATTTTAATTTTCTAAGAATTGAATATATGAAATCTGTTTTTTTGGCATTCTGGGTCTTTGTCTAAGTTATTTACTTCTCTAACAGCTAGTTTCTGAGTTTTTAAAATACATAAAAGTTAATTAAAAATTGGAGTAAATGTAGTACCCTATTGATATAAATATTATTATTAAAAAGAAATAATAAGCATAATGCTTTACCAATTTTAATCAAGTCATATGAGCTGAAAAATCTATGCATCCTATTTGTGTCATGGTAAAATTTATCATAATCATATGAAAAATTTAACATAATTAAGCCTTTAGTCAATATAACCTTAATTAACTGTCATTTATAGCATTTTTCATTGTCTATTTATTTATTAATATGATGTGAAAACAGTTGAAAGCTTTTAAAAATTCTTTACTATTTTTATTCATTAAATAATTTTTGTTGTCAATTTAATAGTTAGGAGAGTATACAAATGTCTAATGGAATTAACACTGCAATCTGAAATATTGACTTAATCAACATTGTTATCTAAAATTTAGTATAAACAGATAAAGCATAATATTAAAAGATAAGGCATACAATGTTAAAAATGAGATTTTTTGAAATTGTTGTTTAGTCTACACATTCTGTTAATTCAAATTTTGTTTATATTAGGAGCTCTAAATGGAAACATTGTTGCTGGCTCTTATTTGGAGAAGTTAGAAAGATAATTCTAAGAGATAGACATTAAAGAAAAGTCTGAGGGATCCTGCACAACCAAACAACCTCCAAATAGATGGTTAGGTGACGTCGAAGAGACTTGAAAATTGACTGTTAGAAAGTGCATGTTTGACACAGCTAAAGCCTGCAAGCGACGGATCTGTTTGTGGAAAATAAAAGTGAATCACAACAAGGGAGAGATATCATATTTAAACTATGCGAATCAATCAGCTTTTTGAAAGCTATATTTTTGAATTTTCACACAAGTGTACTAAAAGTGCTTTTCAGTCGCTTCACGTCATAGGAACTACTGTAATATGACAAATTTGATTTCATTTGATTATAAAAAGATTAATATTTTTTAGGCTGTTATGGTAATGTTTATATCAATTTAGTAATTGTGTAATTCTTATATCTTATTGAAGACAGAGTTTAAATTATGTCATATTCAATGTTTAAAAGTTTTAATATTGTGTTGTGTGTTTTTATTCAGTATATATATTTATTATTATATTAATTATATCTTGTTGAGTTCACACCAATTGTGAAATAAGAAAAGCCTTTGAAAATTTATGCTTTATGAACTTGTGTCGCTATATAAATAATTCGCTCTTGAGATTTAATTTTTGTAGGCGATAACTTTTTTTCCTAATTTAATTTTCAGATATTACGTGATGAGTAAATTATCATAAAAATTAAATACTTCAAATAGAAAATGGGTATAACAAATTGTGTTTTAAGTCACGGAATCTTAAGAAAAATGTCAATAGAATGACAGAGTAAAATAATTCAAATTTTTTATTTATATTAGTTAATAACTTGTGTCATTTGAGCTTTTATTTGTAGCTATTATTACTACTCTAACCACTATTATGTTTTAATGATTAAAGTTAACTATAATTTAAATATCAAATATATCTAAAATTAAAATGGTTTGTATTTAAATCTATAATAGCAAGCAAGTACATTGGTCAAGATGTAACATAACTATATAATTATATTTTACAATGTCCGATTTCAAAGTAAATGAACAATGTCAAATTAGATTGATTTCAAATATTTTTGGCGGCATTTCAAACATTATTTGGTATATGTGTTATTTGTATTCCATTTTATTTATCAATTACTTAAATATAAACCAAAGTTAATTGATTTAAATGAAATCATAATTTCATAATTAGATTGTTTAAATTAATATCTATAGATATATACACTTAACATGGTCTCCTTTTTGTGCATGGGTATTTGCATTTGTCAAACATTTCCGTGGCTTAATTATTAAAATTTATTTTGTCAGTTCAAAAGATATTTAAAAAAAAGTTAAAAATTAAGATTTTGACTTATTTTAGTCTGGTTTTTGGCTATTCATTACATAATATTTCTAATCCTCAATCAATTTTCATAAAATATGAAGAATGCATTTACACTTTTCTAATGTTGCTGCAAAACATTTTTTGTGTAGTATTTTAGATTCAAATATTATTGACAATTATTTCTAATATATTAATTAATTGTTAAAAAATTTCATTAACTGTGAAGAAGTTTAAAAAATAAAACAGTTTATTTGATTTTTATAAACATAATGCAAGCTATAGCTTTTGACAAAGTGTGAATTGAGGTCAGTGTTTTATTTCCCTGTATAAATCAGGTGACTTTATTTATTTACACAATTGTATTAATGTTTTATTTTCTAATTCAGAGCAGTTTACTAACCTTCCTTTATCAAATTGTAGTACCTCACTATACTTATGTTAAAAATAAACCGTTACACCATCCCAGTATACTGGGTTCCTGTATCATACCGGCTTATGAAACACCGGTCCCGGTATGTTACTGGTTCCGGTATCATACCGGAATAAATTTTATACCGGCTTATGAAACACCGGTTCCGGTATGATACTGGTTCCAGTATTATACTGGAATAAATTTTATACCGGCTTATGAAACACCGGTTCCGGTGTCATACCGGGATCCATTTGATACCGGCTTATGAAACACCGGTTCCGGTATGATACTGGTTCCGGTATCATACCGGGATCCATTTGATACCGGCTTATGAAACACCGGTTCCGGTATGATACTGGGTCCGGTATAATACCAGATCCAGTATCATACCGGAACCGGTGTTTCATAATCCGGTATAAATTTTTTTATACCGGGAATTTTTTCCAATAGGGTTATTTAAGTAGAACAAACTTATATCATTAGTTTAACTTGTAACTCGCAGAATTGGATTGTATACCTTTTTTTTTTTTTTCAATTTTCAATGGTTACGGTTTGACGTGCCAAAATTTGGCGACAAACTTTCCATTCTACTGATATCAGTGTTCCATCCCTATTTTAAAAAAATCGTAAAACCAGTAAAAATGATACCAGAACCAGTATGACCATACTGGAAATTTAAAACCTGGTATAATACCATACTGGAAATTTTAAAACCAGTATGGCACCATACTGGAAATTTCAGAACCAGTATAGCACCATACTGGAAATTTTAAATCCAGTATTACACCATACGGAAAATTTTAAAACCAGTATAGTGCCATACTGGAAAGTGTAAAACCAGTATGGCACTATATCAGAAATTTAACCAGTATGGATCATATTGGAAATTTTGATACCAGATATAAAATCGCACTGGAAATTTTGATATCAGTTTTCAAACATACTGGGGGATTTAAAGTAGTTTTAAAATATAGCTTCATTCTTAGTAAGTACATATTGTTCTGAAAATCTAACGGTTCTGACATTTTTGAACTTCGTTTATTTTATTTATTTAGTTATTTATTTTTATTATATACTTCTTTCAAATAATTAATTTCTTAGATTTGTATAAGAATTCTTAACGTATATATCAAAGGCGGTTATAGCGTACATTTTCTATGTACATTAATTAAAAAAATACATATTTAAAAATATTAAAATCATTTTATAATTTTGAAGAAAAGGAAGTTTTTGAGTAAGATTTTTACACATTTTAATTATTTTAAATTCTGCTTAAAATCATTTAAATGTAAGTAATTTTCTAATAAAAGCAATTTAATACAAATAGATTGTGTTTTTATACGTTTATTATTTATTTACTTATTTATTTTTTGATTTACAAAATTTATTTTATTCAAAGTCATGATGACATATTATTTAATTGTATCACTTTAAATTTTATTTTAAATTGTTTTTATTTATTTAATATATTTGAATTTATTCTAGAACAATGTTACTCCCAACCGAAACTAATTTATCAATTCGCGAAGTAAATTAATTAGTTTAGGTTTCAAACAACTTCGCAGCAAAAGAAATATGTTTACATAAATTAAAAATTGATATAAAATCTCAAATTTTTTCCTTCAAACATAAACCTCTCCTTCATAAATTTATAAATTTCAGTCCGTTTTAGAAATTTATAATTAATAAATTTAAATCATAAAACAAAATAAACTTTTTTTGAATGAAATAAATCAACTTTTTTTGAATGAAATAAATAAATTTGTTTTATAACTATATAGTTAATTCAATTCTAAATCAATCTATAAAAGCGAAAAAGAGCGATTAAATCAGAAACGAATGGGAACCACGCAAAAGACGAGAATCGACTTTTAGTAGTTCGTAAATTCTATATCAAGCTACCACGAATTGATGAATTAGTTCGTTAAATCCATATCACGCTACCTGAGCTATATAGCACAGTTTTTCTAGTTCTTTCCGTTTCTCTGTCTGAACTTCACAGCCAATCACACTTGTTTACATCCGGCCCGGACATCGAGCATCGTGGAAAGAATGACGGTATATTTTAGTAAGTGTATTTTTCTCCTTATTTCTTGCTTTTATTTGCATCTTTGTTAGTTACAGAAATGTTAAAACGTACGCTTGAGTATGAATAGTATTTATATTTTAAGTTATCAAGACATATATTACATTCTTGAATTATTACTGCTTTGCTTGTGCATGCATAGGTTAGGGTAACGATATATAGACTTCATTGCATGAGAAGAAAGTATTTTTAATGTTTTTTTTCCTCGGTTTCTTAATGAAACTTTAATTGAAACGCTTTGTCCAAATGTTTTTTACATAAATTCTCACTAATATCACCGTTATTAACAAATTAATTATTTGTTTAGTTGTATATAGTATTTGTAAACTTCGCATTATATATTAAGTGTTAATCTCAAATTCTTTTGTTATTTTTAATTTTATTTTAAAAATTTTAAAGCATTTAGTTTTAATGATATTTTATAAACTGTTGGTACCCTGAAGTTTCAGTAAAACTAAAATATAATTTTAAAAACAAAGCACTTGATACTTAAAAGTTTGATATTACTACCTAGTTAATAGCGTACATATATTTTGTAGTTGTATAATTTCTAAATAAATTTTTATTTTAATAGAGGTATGTTTTTCTAGTTCTTGACACATTCAACATGCAAACTTTTATAGAATTTTTTTTTAAAAATTCGATAGTTATTTTATCTTTTATAAATCTACATTTAGGGATATTTGAGTGTCAGGATCCATTGCACCAGCTACAACTGCCTAAAAGATTTTAAGCTTACAAAATTTATTTATTATTAAAAAAAAGAAAGACTAGTAGAGATTTGCCTGGGATGGCTACAAGTTATACTCTTTAAATTGGTCCTGTTCTTTCATGTTTTTGTTTTAATTTCTCCAGGAGGTGGGCCGACCCGAAAGTGGCAGTGATGTTTTTGAAATGTTTGCAAAATTCCCAGAATTCTGAAAGTTTCAGTTATCTATATCAATAAAACATTTTGCAAAAAACATAGTAGTTTGCAATCCTGAATTCATTATATTCTTATCTTTGTGCATAAAAGTGATACGGTGTATATAAAGTTATTCAGTTTGTTAATAAATTGAATTAGTGAAACCTTTTTGTAAATTTTCATATTGTAGTTACGAATTAATTATAAAATAGAACTGAATGCTTCTTAGATTTTAATGAATATAAAAAGTATATGCAAATTTAAATGTTTCAATATTTTTACTTCTGAGTTCAGCCACTGAATAGTTCAATTTTTAGCTTTACGTTCAAATTTTATTTGTTTAAAGCCTTGAATATGCTTTGCATGATAATGAATTTAAGTGTTAACCTTTTGACAAAGTTATAAGCTGAACTGTTTAAAAATTTTTGTACTGAAACTAAAATGGTCAAAAGTTACTTCAGATCATCCATACTTAAATTTTTGCATAGAGTCACTCTAAAAAGTTGGTTGGTAATGTGCTTTCATGATGTGGGCGTTTGTGAATTCTTTTGTGTTGTCAACAAGAAGTGGGTTAGTATGAGCCTATGATACCTATGTTAGACATTAACTTCCCTTTATTAGAAATCTCTTTCAAATTACAAAAATAATAAAATTTTGGTGGACCATCATTTTTTCTTACTATTGTCGTGTTGATCTAAGTTTCAATTAGCCAGTTGAAATATTTAGTATATTTATAATTGTTTGATATACTAGTTGAAAAATGAGTAGTATTTGCAATTGTATTTCTCATACTTAATAGTTATTCTGAAAAATTATTTTACTGTATAAGTTAGACTATATAATTTGGATAATTGTTTATTCTTAATTATAAATAATTTATTTTAATCTTTTATTTATTTACAGTCTGTGTATTACAATAACTGATCTGTAAATTAACATCATACATTGTTTGAAATTTTAGATCATATTTAACTGTAACTGTATATACTTATTTTGAACCAAAGTAAGGTTTAATTTAATCTTATTAAAATAGTATCAAATTTCTATGGTATTATGTTTCAAGATCTTAATAATAAGATTAAATATTGAGTCTAACTTTTTGTATGTGTTGCGTATGTAGACAATGAATTTTTTTAAAAATGTATGATTGAACAGTTCCCCGAATATTCGTAACCTTATTAATATGCATACATATTTTATTTTAATTTTGTAAGAATTGAATATATGAAATCTGTTTTTTTTGGCATTCTGGTTCTTTGTCTAAGTTATTTACATCTCTAACAGCTAGTTTCTGAGTTTTTAAAATGCATAAAAGTTTATTAAAAATTGGAGTAAATGTAGTACCCTATTGATATAAATATTATTATTATTAAAAAGAAATAATAAGCATAATGCTTTACCAATTTTAATCAAGTCATATGAGCTGAAAAATCTATGCATCCTATTTGTGTCTCATGGTAAAATTTATCATAATCATATGAAAAATTTAACATAATTAAGCTTTTAGTTAATATAACCTTAATTAACTGTCATTTATAGCATTTTTCATTGTCTATTTATTTATTAATATGATGTGAAAAAAGTTGAAAGCTTTTTAAAATTCTTTACTATTTTTATTCATTTAATAATTTTTGTTGTCAATTTAATAGTTAGGAAAAAGTATACAAATGTCAAAAATGTCTAATGGAAATAACACTGCAATCTGAAATATTAACTTAATCAACATTGTAATCTAAAATTTAGCATAAACAGATAAAGCATAATATTAAAAGATAAGGCATACAATGTTAAAAATGAGATTTTTTGAAATTGTTGTTTAGTCTACACATTCTGTTAATTCAAATTTTGTTTATATTAGGAGCTCTAAGTGGAAACATTGTTGCTGGCTCTTATTTGGTGAAGTTAGAAAGATAATTCTAAGAGATTGACATTAAAGAAAAGTCTGAGGGATCCTGCACAACCAAACATCCTCCAAATAGATGGTTAGGTGATGTCGAAGAGACTTGAAAATTGACTGTTAGAAAGTGCATATTTGACACAGCTAAGGCCTGCAAGCGACAGATGTGTTTGTAGAAAATAAAAATGAATCACAGCAAGGGAGAGATATCATATTTAAACTAAGCGAATCAATCAACTTTTTGAGTTTGCACACAAGTGTACTAAAAGTGCTTTTCAGTCGCTTCACGTCATAGGAACTACTAAAATATGACAAAATTGATTTCATTTGATTATAAAAAGATTAATATTTTTTAGGCTGTTATGGTAATGTTTATATCAATTTAGTAATTGTGTAATTCTTATATGTTATTGAAGTCAGAGTTTAAATTATGTCATATTCAATGTTTAAAAGTTTTAATATTATGTTGTGTGTTTTTATTCAGTATATATAATTATTATTATATTAATTATATCTTGTTGAGTTCACACCAATTATGAGATAAGAAAAGCCTTTGAAAATTTATGCTTTATGAACTTGTGTCGCTATATAAATAATTCGCTCTTGAGATTTAATTTTTGTAGGCGATAACTTTCTTTCCTAATTTAATTTTCAGATATTACGTGATAAGTAAATTATCATAAAAATTAAATACTTCAAATAGATAATGAGTATAGCAAACTGTGCTTTAAGTCAAGGAATCTTAAAAAAAATGTCAATAGAATGACAGAGTAAAATAATTCAAATTTTTTATTTATATTAGTTAATAACTTGTGTCATTTGAGCTTTTATTTGTAGCTATTATTACTACTCTAACCACTATTATGTTTTAATGATTAAAGTTAACTATAATTTAAATATCAAATATATCTAAAATTAAAATGGTTTGTATTTAAATCTATAATAGCAAGCAAGTACATTGGTCAAGATGTAACATAACTATATAATTATATTTTACAATGTCCGATTTCAAAGTAAACGAACAATGTCAAATTAGATTGATTTCAAATATTTTTGGCGGCATTTCAAACATTATTTGGTATATGTGTTATTTGTATTCCATTCTATTTATCAATTACTTAAATATAAACCAAAGTTAATTGATTTAAATGAAATCATAATTTTATAATTAGATTGTTTAAATTAATATCTATAGATATATACACTTAACATGGTCTCCTTATTGTGCATGTGAATTTGCATTTGTCAAACATTTCCGTGGCTTAATTTTCAAAATTTATTTTGTCAGTTCGAAAGATATGAAAAAAAAGTTAAAATTAAGATTTTGACTTATTTTTGTCTGGTTTTTGGCTATTCATTACATAATATTTCTAATCCTCAATCAATTTTCATAAAATCTGAAGAATGCATTTACACTTTTTTTAATGTTGCTGCAAAACATTTTTTGTGTAGTATTTTAGAATCAAATATTATTGACAATTATTTCTAATATATTAATTAATTGTTAAAAAAATTTCATTAACTGTGAAGAAGTTTAAAAAATAAAACAGTTTATTTGATTTTTATAAACATAATGCAAGCTATAGCTTTTGACAAAGTGTGAATTGAGGTCAGTGTTTTATTTCCCTGTATAAACCAGGTGACTTTATTTATTTACACAATTGTATTAATGTTTTATTTTCTAATTCAGAGCAGTTTACTAACCTTCCGGTATCAAATTGTAGTACCTCACTATACTTGTGTTAAAAATAAACCGTTACACCATCCCAGTATACTGGGTTCCTGTATCATACCGACTTATGAAACACCGGTCCCGGTATGTTACTGGTTCCGGTATCATACCGGAAAAAATTTTATACCGGCTTATGAAACACCGGTTCCGGTATGATACTGGTTCCGGTATCATACCGGGATCCATTTGATACCGGCTTATGAAACACCGGTTCCGGTATGATACTGGTTCCGGTATCATACCGGGATCCATTTGATACCGGCTTATGAAACACCGGTTCCGGTATGATACTGGGTCCGGTATAATACCGGATCCAGTATCATACCGAAACCGGTGTTTCATAAGCCGGTATAAATTTTTTTATACCGGGAATTTTTTCCAATAGGGATTTCCCCGTACAGACCAGTCCATTCTACTGATATCAGTGTTCCATTTCCCTATACAGACCAGTCAATTCTGCTGATATCAGTGTTCCATTTCCCCGTACAGACCAGTCCATTTTACTGATATCAATGTTCCATTTCCCCGTACAGGTCAGTCCATTCTACTGATATCAGTTCATTCTACTGAATTAGACCAATACAGTGTATTGACCTACTCTACTGATATCAGTGTTCCATTTCCCCGTACAGATCGATACATTTTTTTTATTGATTTCTATTGGTCATTTTTTGCAGGGAAATGAATCTCAAGTTAGAATTTAATGCTTCTGTAGTTAATTAAAATTTAGAAAATATGTTTGTGGAAGTCATTTGACTAAAATATTGATAAGTATTGAATAAAAGCTAGCTCTTGACCTGAGAAAAAGCCAGAGTTTCGGGAAACGAAAAGCGTTATTTTAACGGGCTAATTTTTATAACTGTAATTCAACTTTTTTTTATTTATTTTCAACTAGCTGAATATCCGCTCTTTGAACAAGATTAATAAAATTAAATAAAAAACAACTCGGTACTGAACAACGAAATGAAATCGTGGACAAAATTGAACGGTATATACAGTCAAAATTAATAAGCAAAAACATAGCAAAACCTGTTTATTGTGGATCAGCCCATTAAAATTGAGATGAACTGTATTCAGCATTACTAGGCGTAATAACGGAATTAACCATTAATTTGGAATTTTTGTAAATAAGTATTTTTATTTAATTTATAGAATAGGTATTACGCATATTAATTAAGCATCATTGGCGAGAATAATAGCATGGCGCTTGTTTACGATTAATCTAAACGAATAAGTACCTGAACTCCATAAATGTTGCTTTTTGTAACATGCATCCATAGGAGCCATATTTCAATATGCATCCATTGGGGCCGGGATAGCCTGGTCGGTAGGGCGCTGGGCCCATGTACAAGAGGTCGTGGTTTCGATCCTCGCCGGCCGAAGACTCCCCGTGTAGTAAATGGTGACTGATGCACGTTAAATCTGTCGAGTCTGAAAGTCCTCCATGTTCCCTTAACAAATCAAAACCTCTGGGGATACTGATCCAGGAGTTTCCTTGTTTTCTGGATTGGTTCAAAATTACAAGGCTACGGAGTTGAGCATTAGTAGTCGTAAACCCATGAAATTGAATCGGCTGTTCAACGACGGTTATAAAATAAAATATGCATTCATTACATTACTTAAATAAATCGAGCGTCAGCGTTAACCCTTTGACTCAAAATTTTCATTAAATATATTATTTTCATTATTTCTTTGTATTTATTCATGTCAGAATAAGTGAGAAATATATTTAGAATTTTAATAATATATGGTGAGATGAAATATAACGTGAAACACCATGTCTTTTTCTGCATAAAAAGTCAAATATTTCGTACGTGGTTCACTTCCAAAAAATTTAACTAATATGCAGTTATTTAAATCTTAGCGAACCAGTTATTTATAATTGAAACTTCTTTAATTTACAAAATCATTAATACAGTTTTGAATATGAATCAAAATTTTTTTTTTCAAACTAATTATTTTGAATTTTATATTTCAGTAAATTATATAAATTCGTAATCTAACAAATCTTTTTTATCAACTGTTTGACTTCTATTTTTAAAGAGAGAATACCAAAAAAATACATATTCTTACTAGAATTAAAAGGCCAAAGAAAGAAAGAGGGACAGCGGTTAATAAAACTAAAGTATTTTTCTACGTTTCTCCTAAGCAAATTAGTACCACTTTCCCATTAAATTTGCCTTTCATTGCCTAAGTAATTTTTTTGTATTTTAATTACCGCTGTGATTAAATTATTAACTTATACCGGAACACATTTTGAAAGACGTGACAAATTAAATACGTGATTTCAGGTAACTTTAGAGATAATTTGGTGGCATAGTGCTACCACGTAAATTTTGTTCATTGTTGTTGTTGTAGTTAATTTACGTCGTACTAAAGCTGCTCAATAGGCTATTGGCAACGGTCTGGGAAACATCCCTGAAAATCATCTGAAGACATGCCATCACAATTTTGAACTCTGCAGAGGTGAGGCTCCCTTCGCTTCGATAGACCGACGACATGCGCTTAAAGTCAAGTACTTCGGTAAAACATTTTAACGGGGGCCAATACCGCACACTCTCGGTCCTTTCACAGATTTATTCAAGTAGTCTCTCACCCGCACGCTGAAAGCGGTCAGTGATGCTCGACTTCGGTGATCGGCTGGGAACCGTGTCAACAATCAGTCAATTACGGAACTGTTGTTGATTGAAATTATGACATAGCGAAGAAAAAAAAACTAAATAAAGTACGCGCAATAACTCTTTTTTTTTATTAAATAGAACTATAAAGTATCAATGATGTTAACTTCAAGATTTTTGAGGAAACAATGGCTAAGGCTTAACCAGTCAACCCCGCTTAGAGGAATACCATCAGTTCCAGCCAAATCTATGCAATTAAAGGGGTTATTCGATTAAAAGGGGAGTGCAATATTCTATCTAAAATTCTAAATTTCTGCGAAATTTTACTTTTTAATGGTATTTAATGCTAAGTATAGCGTTTTGATTAAATAAACTTAGTTTTATGACCAATAAACAATTTTGATTAATAGTATCTGTGTTAGTATCATAAAATATAAATGTCATTTAAAGTTACATAATGTTACGGTGGTTTAAAGACACAAACTACTATTATTATTTTAACCAGTGATCGTTTATTTTATACATATATTGTCGAATTAATTTACATACCTCAACTATTTAAAATACTTAAATTAACAATGCTTTAATCAAATATAAATTTAAATAACAAATTTTACTAATTAAAAGGCTTTGATTAGTAACAAATAAACTAATTGGCATGGAGAGAACTTACCCATACAGATGTTCATAGTGGTAATTGGTGAACCTCTCTAATGACTCGGTTCTACTCTCTCTACTACTGCCCTTTTTGTTGTCTTTTTTTGGATCTTTTATACTAAACTTTTTGCTCGATAAACTATTGCTAAATTCTGGAAAGGTCACATAAGAGATCAAACTTGGACTATAGACTTGTGATTAACCCTTTTTTGACACGTATTTCTTAACTTTAATCAAGAGTGTTTATTTGTATTTGCTTAAGTTCTATGTACTAATGGAAGTTTCCACAGTGTTTTAAATCTAATCAATTATTTTGCAATTTACGATAAATCTATTTTAAATGTTTTATTGTGATTCTGAATTAAGTGACGATAAGCGTCACAATAAAAATAAATCAATATTAGTGAAAAGTATTATATAGGTACTAAAATATTATTTGATCCCTTCCGAAAAAGTCTATAATTGAAGACTATTATTATACCCGTTTAATTCGTCAGCTTATAATAATTAGATTTTCCCTTCAGTTTCTATTAAGACTTTCATGAATTGCGTATTCCTTTCAAATACATTCAGATTATTTATTTTTTATTTATTTTTTTTCTAACCTCGTCTTGAGAATTTCCAAAATAATGAGCTATTTTAGTTTGGGATTTTTTAAAATATATCGTTTCCCAGATTCAATGTTTTTTTCCCCCGATTAATTCAAATCCATCCTTTTGTCGCTCAACTTGCAACCAACTCGGAGTTATTCACTGGATTGAGCAATAATTATTTTTACTCAAGGGAAAGACACACCGTACACTGATGTGTTATGTTTTTTGAAACTTTTTCTTATCAAAGTTAATAGCGCACCAGGAGAGGACCACAAGTCTTGACTACGAAACAAATCACTCTGTAGCTTTTCTCACATTCTAAATGATGTGTAAGTGAAGTATAGTTTGTCTGAAGTAAGAACTCCCCTATCCATTCGTCTGGACCCGTGGCGGTAACGAGGTATAACTATTTCAAATAGGGTGCGGACCCTATTTAGGACAGGTTTTGTCTCGGGTGGGCGAGAGAAAGGAAATCTTTTTCTTCGTATTGCCCTAAATTGAAGAGAAGCTATCCTCACTGAAATGCGCTATTCTTGTTTCCTTAGCAGCAGACTTTGTGGCGGGGGAGTTCTTACCGTAGACAAACTATAAATCAAAGAGGCTCTCTTCGCTTACTTCAATGTATAACTAGCAGCAAGATTTAATTTTTTTTAGCCCTAACACCTGCTTAGACCAAGAAGTGATCACCTATTGTATCCTTATCTTAACTGAAAAACGAAAATTTCATTTTAGGTAGTGAAGCATTTCTCCAATATAAACAAATTTTTTCATTTCAGTACCTCTTCTTTGTGAAATTAGGCGGGGACAAAAAACAACGAATGTCTGTTTAAACGGGGAAGTTTAACATTAGTTTCATAAAAAATGATTTGGTTCCATTCGTATAAGCGGGTTATTCGATTATCCGACATGCAATAGGTGGAGACGACGCCAGAAAATTCCATTCCGTTTTTTGCTCGAACGGTTTGTAATAGAATGTTTTAATGTCGATAGTGACCTTCGTGCGACGAACTATTAGTATGCCAAATTTCATCACTCTCTGTCGGATGGTTTAGTCCAGGGGTGGCGAACCTTTATGTCTCAACGTGCCATTTTTTCTAAAAAAATGTTTAATGAACTAGTTAACGTATAGTTTGTCTAAAGTAAAAACTCCCCTAGCCATTCGTCAAGATGGCGG
Organism: Parasteatoda lunata; assembly: GCA_949128135.1. Taxonomy (NCBI): domain Eukaryota; kingdom Metazoa; phylum Arthropoda; class Arachnida; order Araneae; family Theridiidae; genus Parasteatoda; species Parasteatoda lunata. The sequence continues at coordinate 580,248 of OX421980.1, read as the reverse complement.
TGACTATGGTATAGAAGCATAACTATTTCAAGGGGTGTGGGGTCATTGACTAGCCTTAAGGCTAAGGGTCGGCGAGAAAAGGGGACCTTTTTTTTTCGGTGTACTGCGGATTATGGGATTTTGTGGTTTTTTTCTTCATGTAACGCAAATGCGGGTTAGTTCCAATGGAAATTTCTCCCAGCACTTGATCCAAGAGTTCCCTTGTCTTCTGGATTGGGTTTACAATTACAAGGTGACGGTGTTGAACATTGGTAGCAGTAAACCCAAACTTGGGTCGGCTGTTCAACGACGATTATGAAATAAAATAAAAACCACGCGTTCCAATCACAATATTTTTTAGTAATATCCCTATTTTTTTAATCTTTTTTGAGTGTCAGATTTAACGCACTTAAATATCATTACTTAAACTGCATAACATGTTCGAGTTTGGATAGAGTTCGATGACTGCATTCAAATCATCCAACTCCAGTCCTTGTTGTCGAAACTGGTTGTCGTAATAATTTCATTTAGAAAAAACTGAAAAGGTTTCAGGTTAAACTGGGCATTCCATAAAGTTCAACCTTAATGTATATATTTAAAATCCTTGATAAAATTTAAGTAAAAAAAAGAGTATACACACATTAAGAGTCATAAATTAATAATTAGGTAAGGAAAAAAAATATGAAAATTGAATGAATCATGAAGGTGGGATTGGCTAAAAACTTGTGATTACTAGAGAAAACAAAACTTTGAAGGCTATTAAAGCATAGCACGTTCGTGAGTAATCGGCCATTCAAACTGGTTTTCTATGTTTCATACCGCCTATTTAACAATTAATTCAACTGATTCGATAACGATATGTCATTTTTTTTTTTTCTCTTTGAAATATCAATTCGCAGCTTTTACAATGTGTTAGATGTAATTACAGAACACCCTTTATGATATACAGTATTTTACGTGATTATTAATTAGGTAATTTTTACAATCAAAATTTTAATAAGATAAATAGCTTTTCTAATAGCTAAAATTTAAATATATAATTTTTTAACTTCTTGTAATTACTACGTCTCTGTAACTCTTCAAAATTATGTTTAAAAATTATGATGTTAAACATGATATAAAATGTTTTATACCTTTTAAAATACACTTCTTTTTATAATCATTAATGAATAAAATACAAATAATATTTAATTCTTAAAGGAACTACAAAATTAGTTTTCGACAAATGATATTTACTGTAATGCGAAAATATTTTTAAATTCTTGAATTTAACTTCATAGATACGACGGAAATGCGAATTGTCATAGCATTTCTGCTCAGATATTCGACCGCCCTTTTGACTGAGCTATTGCAAAAAGTTGCATAGAGTTTACGAAAAAAGAACAACATAGTGCTCAAACGATATTGAGGAGCATTTAGAATGTCGAAGGCACTCTGAAAAAAAAATTAAATAGATAAAATTCTGCTGCTTTTATCCTTGTGTTTCATAAAAGGTTTATCAGGCATGTTGCAAATATTGATGAGCTTTCTTAGAGTTCTTAATATCATTTACGTTTGGAGCAGTATAGTCGATTCTGGTAATGGTGTCATTAAACTATAAATGAAATTTCATTTAGAAAGAGTCAGCCCAATCCTAAGCACACTTCTCTTCAAATACAACTTATTCATTTATAAACGTAGCAAATCAAAGCGGAAACATTATTTATTGATTACCAATTAACTATTGAAATCCATTGTGCACAATGTTAAAATGCGATTATTTATTAGATCTATGATTTTAATCCTAAATTATGCATTGAGATTCTCTGTTACCTCACTATTTTCCTTAGTAATGAGCAATAAAAACTCACCACTCATGCTCTAAAGAAAATCTTTTTCAATGGTGCATTAGAGTTCAGACAGCGATTTTACAAATAAACAATTAAAAATAAATAATAAAAATGAAAAGTAATGTTAAATTAATGGAGTAATGCCTTTTCATTCTATGTAATTCACAGGAATAAGTGTAGGCTTAGTGTTCGCGGGTTGCAGCCCAAGGATAGTCAAGGGCTATACTCACTAACATTTCGAAGGAAAAAAAAGTTAAAATTCCAAAACTCAGAAAATATTATTATTTTTTTTTTAAAGAATTACTTCTATATAAGTACAAACAAGAGGGCATGAGGCATCAAAGAAAATCTAAACAGTATGAGAAAGAGTCTTAGTGCAGATTATACATAATATGCCAATTCTATACATGTAAATAAAATAAAAATTAAATTTTTTTTCATTCGAAAATAACTAACTAAATATTTAACAAATCTCCTTTTCTGTATTAAATTTGTTAAAATTTATTTTAGTCATGCTAAAAAAATGAAAATAAAAATATGTGTAACCTGCTATAGTATGAAAAAGAGAAATGAAACTTTACTTGTAGCTTTTTTTAAGACGATGTACAAAAACAGCTCCTTCTTTATATTGGGTTTTATTTCATACCAAACTTTGAAACACTTGAGTACATTAACATTGATACATATGGTTAATAAATTAAGAATTTAATATACTTTTTATTACCATTAAACTATAGTTGATTTAAACTAAGAAGAAATAATACACTTCTCCATTTGATTACAAAACATTATTATTTTAGGCTATAATGTAGCAATAACCATGTAAGCATAAACAAATACAATTAATTCAAATAATAATGAATAAACAATTTAATTCTAATTATTTAAGCTGATTTGAAAAAAGGTCCACAATCCCTCAAGATGTTCTTTGGTCTCTTTATGTTTCTAAACAAAGCATAAAGAAATAAAAAAATAAATGCCCTTTTAACATAAAAACGATGCAATTGTACCGTAAAAATTTTTTCCGTCATGTTTCAGCATTCATACATAACTTTTTCAAATAAAAAAAAATATATGCTTTCAACATTTAGACCAATTCAAATTAGATATTCATTCAACACAAAACAATCCTACAAAAAAAAAAAAAAAAAAAAAAAACTTCAATGAAATAAAAATTAGAGTAAATTATTTACATTTTAATATTGTCATCAATAAGCAAATTTTGTGTACTATAAAATAATATTAAGATTGTGAGAAATAGAGACATTTTTTTGAAAAGCCATACAATCCCTGGTTCACAAAAAAAAACCCAATTAAAACGAACACGAAAGCTGCTCATCAATTAAAACGAAAATGTATTCAAATTTATCTGAAAGCAAGATCCAGTCAGTGTTGTTAAATCCTTTCGAACTGCTCTAAGAAGATATTCGAGGGCGAGGGTATGTTGTTATTTTGCAGGACAGCCAATGGTGGATACGATGTATTTTAGATGAAAATATAAACTGCGAAGAAGTTAAGTTTTCTACAGCCTCATGGACCCTCATTGTCATACTCGTACCCACGGAAGCCTTTGATGTTAAAAGTAAATAAAACACAGATCATTTAGAAGGTTGATGCACAAACAGGTCAAGATACCGCCTAATGAGATAAAAATAGTAAACACAAAAATGGCACAACATCATTCCCAACTATTTTATAAAATTTTATAATGTTTATATGTTTAAATAATTATTAATTCTGTTCATAACATATTGTTACAGAGTTAATAATCATAATTTTTCTTTTAAATTTTATAAAATATTTTCTATGAAATAAATGTTATTCATATCTTGTAACTAGTTCACATATTTTTTGCATATCTAAAGGTAAATCATTTTTTAATAAGAAATATATAATAAAAATTAAATAAATAAAATTGTTATTTCGGATACATTTTAGGAGCCAAAAGTATGAGATAAATTATTACTTTTGCTATGAATGATCATTGATTTATGTATTGATTTAAGAATTTTTGGCTTTTTACTCAGTTTTCCATGTATTTCTTAAAGGGGAAAAAAGTTGTACAACAGACCGCTATCAATTAATAAAAATTTTGGTTTGCAATAATTAATATATATATTTTTAAATTTCTATTTCTATGCTACAAATTTGATATGTGTAGAAGAATGCTGCAGTAAAAAAATATTTTTTTTTCGTAAATTTTTGAGACCATATATTTCAGGTCAAAGGCCAAATCAGGTTGCTTTGAAAGTTGACCTAGTCTCAGAAGGTCATATAAGGTATCAAATGAGAGGTCTATTTCTTAGCTTTGCAATGGTGTTTCTAATTTTTTTTCTGATACAATTAAAAAAAAAATTACATCCATTTATATGTATTTGAGTTTGTGGTTTTTTCTATGAAAATTTTATTTTTTCAAGTGTGATTTTTCAACTTGGATGATTTTCATCTTAAAAATCTTAAAATTGGTCGAATTGCTTACTTTATCATGTGTGCATGTTCCACCATATTTTATTAAAATAAGAGGGGGGTCGGTCCAAAAGTGATTGATCTGATGTGGAATGACTCATTATAAAAAATTTTCTTTAGCTAACATTTCCTTCTACTTATTATATAAATATAATTCAAATTTTAAAGAATCTTTTTGAGTGATAATTTCTAAATAAAAAAAAAAAAGAATTTTACTCTTATATGCTTCAAATATATATTTTTATAAATTTATTATTTGATTGTTACAAAATTGTTTTTCTAATAAAACAGTGGCAAGTTAAAAAAAAATAAAACAAAAAACACAACAATTTTATACTTGCCACTTGAAGCACATTTGATGTAACTACTAATACTCATCAGTAAATAATCTGTAATCAAAAATCTAATCTATTCTCATAAAAGTGAATATTTAATTATTCGAAAATAAATTTTATCAAACATGAATTTTTTTCATTTTCAATGTTATTGTTATTACCAATAAATTTTTACCATTTCAATATTATTGTTTATCATTATGTTCTTAAATTCACAAATATATTACTACTCTTCATTATTTCCAAATAAATAAATAATTATTGATAACCACATAGAAATTTTATTCATATTTCCTTTTTTTTTTTTTTTAACAGCAAACTCTTGCCATAGTTTTATTAACTTTTCAACGCATGTTATTAGTAGAAACACTTTCAATGTCGAATAAACATGGTATATAAACACTTAAACATCAATTTAAACTTTACTGCAGAATTATTTCTATGTTACAATTACAATGCTTAATAATTAAGTACAAATGTTCGGAAATATGCATAGGATGATTAGACTTTATATGGCATAAATATTTTTTTAATTAAAATTCGAATTTTCTTTTTCTTAAAACAGAACGTAAGAAAATTATATAAATATTGCAGCTAAGTTTTTATAAAAGAATACTTAATAATTTAAAAGTAATTAAGAGCACCGGTTAACATACTCTTAATATCAAAATAATATAATTGTACTTAAAAACAAATAATAAACATAGCAAAGAAAACTAAATTTTATTGTTACATTTTTAAATATTTAAAAAATCGAAAACATTTTCGTCTAATTTCATTTTTTAAGTACAAATCTCCTCTTTTCTAGTGCTTATTGTTTACAAAATAAATGTAAACACAATCCATCACTGAATCAATTTGAATCAATTATGGCAACACAGCAAATACGAGATTATGCGCAAACACAGACGCACATACACAAAATTATTTTAATTTTTATTTTAATTCACAATAAACGCGATAACTTTCCAAATTCTTGCAACCAAGAGTGATATTCAACAGCCAATCACAATGTAAAAAGCTCATTCATCCGATGCTACCATCTCCTTGTTGCCATTCTATAGTAGAAACTATGGTTAAAAACTAGTTACCATTTCCTATGAAGATAGAGACCCGATGATCTCAACGGCCTTATTTCTCGGTGGCTATGGATGACGCAAGAAGAGACACCCGAACCTTCCCTGGTTCCCGTTTTACCCCAATCAGTTTGGGTAAAACTTTAAGTTACTTTCTATTTTTGTCAATGTCATTATTGTATTTTGTCATATTGTATATAGTCAATGTCATATTGTACATTTTGTCATTATTGTAAAATGGATGTGTGAATGTAAAATTGAAATACTGAGCTCTTCTTGATGGTGTTTCCTTCCATCTTCTAGTGTCCTTATAAGTTGGCGACCAACTCGTGGCCTGGTCCACTCTTTATTAATCTTTTATTGTAAGAATTTTCAGTTATATGTTCCCTCCTGGAATTAATTGAAAAGATACCTTGGAATTATGGCACCTTATTAGTTCCTTATCAGCGAACTCCCATTTGATGACGTATGTTCGTTTGTATTGTTCTTACCCTAAGAACACCAGGTATATATTTTTTTTTAAAAAAGAAAGAAAAATATATTTTTTTTACTAAAAAAATTTAACAAATCTAAGTGATCAACCTGATAATTTTTAATGTTTCAATCCTGAAACGTATATACCTACTTTTGGTTTAATTAAAGTGATAACAGGCACTTTTGTTTCGTATTCACTAACACTTTGCATGTTGTTAATTAGCATGAATAAGTATAGTTTATATTATGTTTTGCTTAATTCATTTGTTAAAATAAATTTCTTAGCCTAAGAACATCTATTCGTTATATCCTTTAAACGAAGCAAGCTCAGAGTGTTTTGTTCTCAAAAGTGTAAACAGAAATCAAAACTTGTGCCATATACATGTATTCATTGTTGATTAAAGTAAAAATATTAGATTTCCTTGTGTGTATGATATGTATCTTTTAGGTACGAAATCATATCAATATTTCAATAAAATATAACATATTTCTGTTTTGAGAGCACATTTCGTCTCGTCCGTTTGGCGACGTTGCAAATAACTGAAATTAATAATGAATATATCATGTTACACTTTTATTTTCTCTATTTAGAACGGTGATCTTTAGATTTGTTTCCTTTTCGATTAATGCATCTCCTGTTTCATATTATATCATGAAATTTTTTTCCCTTATGCATTAAAAAATATTTTCTCTTGTTTATAGTTTCTGGTAGAGAGTATTATCGAATGACATTATTATATATTATGAAAATATTTTTTCCCCTCCCTTTCTTGTGAAAGAATAAATCTACTTGAATTTAATATGTATTATGCTATTTAATAGGTTTTGTAATTTAAAAGTATTACAATTATCTTGATCTTGAAACTTTATAACAGCAAGCTACATTTATACAAAGCATTAAAAATTATGTTTTATTCTATATTCTGAGTATAATACTCTCAATTGAAAATATTTATTGTTAGAATCGTAATAAAAAAATTTAACGAGTTTAATATAAATTCTCAAATGCTTATTTCTGAATTGCTATGTAAATTTAAATTTCAGGGCATCTTGGATTGTTTTAACGAATAATTTTGAATTAATTTCAAAGGTCAATTTTATTTATTCTCAAAATATTGTTTTGAAATAAGGGCATATAATATTCTTTTGCATGTATCATTAAAACAGATATGGGCGAATCTCAGAAATCATTAACCTATATATCTTCAAATTACAAACCGCGCGTCAAACCGTAACCAACGAAAATTTAAAAAAAAAAAGGTATATAATCCAATTCTGCGAGTTTTATGTTAGTGATATTCCAAAAGCTTATTTAAAGTAGAACAGTCTTGTATCATGAGTTTAACTAGTAACTCGCAGAATTGGATTGTATACCTTTTTTTTCAATTTTCGATGGTTACGGTTTGACGTGCCAAAATTTGGCGACAAACTTTAAGTGTTTGCAAACGTCAATATTCACGAAAAATATCATTCAAGAAAATATGATAGTACAGCTGAGCTACTAAATTATGTTTTTTGTGATTTTCAGTTTTTTTTAAACATAATACATGTTGAAAAAAAAAAGTATGTTAAACACTCTAAGCGACACTCATGAAAAGTTGTCAAATGTAGGATTGAAGTAAGAAATGAAAGCCAAAAGCAAGTTACTCGCGATCAAAACTGTACGTATCTTAAAGTAAGTAATGCATAGTTATTCCTGTAATTTTATTAGAATTAATTTTCGTTTATTATGTTATATATTTATAAGAAAAGTTTGAATACATATAGGTTAATGATTCCTGAGATTCGCCCATATATATTTCTGCTACATTTTCAGTATGTTTTCCTTGCTGTGTTTAATTATTTTTTAATGTATCAGTAAAGAGTATCTTTGTAAAACTTAATATTTAATTTCATTTAAGTTGAAAGTGTGTTTAAATTTTAACAATTATTAATTAATTGATTTTTATTTAAAACAAATTCATTGTGTTAATTATTTTATTTTATTTTATGACCGCCGTTGAACAGCCGACCCAATTTTTGGGTTTACGACTACTGATGTTCAACGCCGTAGCCTTGCAATTTTGAACCAATCCAGAAGACAAGGAAACTCCTGGATCAGTACCCTCAGAGGTATTGTTTTGTTATGGGAACATGGAGGATTTTGAGACTCGACAGATTTAACGTGCATCAGTCACCATTTACTACACGGGGAGTCTTCGGTCGGCGGGGACTGAACCCACGAACTCTTGGGCATGGGCCCAGCGCTCCACCGATCTGGCTATCCCGGCCTAGCAGCGACAAATTATCAGAGTTATTGTTGCACCGCGCCTGTGGACCTGCTGAAAGGGGATTATTAGTTGATTTTAAAGTTGATTATGGCAGTAAATGGAAATCATTTGTCATAATTGGATGTTAATCTGTCAAACCATCTTTACATTGGTTAGATAATGAGTTTGGTGTTTACCAAGATCTTCTAGTTGTTCCACCCTGATGTTGTTCATCGCCTGTAAACTATTGAATTCGAAAAATTAGTATCATGAACTAACTCATTGTGTAAAGAAGAAAAAGAGCTATTTATTGTTTCGAACAATATCACAATGGCATTTTTAGGCCGTGCCCGTAAAGTTGACTTGAGAACTTTAGCTGAAGAGCTTGGGCTGGTAGTGGGAGAGAATTTTGAAGGGATTCAACTAACAGAACTGATCAGTAAATCTGAGAACTATGACGGAAATGTTGCAGTTTATTTCGGAAGACGTGTTGCTGAAGAGGCCGCAGCGTTGTTAGAGGCAGAAAGTTTGCGTAAAGATAAATAATTTGCTGCTGAAAAAGAAAGACTTGAGGCGGAAAATTTGCTTAAAAAAAGAATTAGCTGCTGAAGCATAAAAACTTGAGGCACAACGAAAGTTTGAATTAGAAAGACTTCAAGTACAGCTTGAATGTTAGCAGTTATCTACCGTAAATGCCCAATCTTTAACTGAAAATTCCTGAGAAGTTAACCAGTCACCCAAGTTTGATTTAAATAATTTCAACACTCTGCTGCCAAAATTTGATCCTGAAACAGAAGAATAAGGGATTTTTATTATTTTTTCGAGTGATACAGGCATAATTCATGAAGTTGCCTGAGTCCTCATAGATTCCTTACTTTATTGGAACCCTACCATCAGATATTGCTTCTCTCATTGTCCGAGAACCACCTGTGTGAAGATTCATCTCGGAGGTCGTACATTACCTTTAAACCTTATTGCCATTCCTGGAACAAAGAACAATGCTCTTTTGGGTGTTGACTTTCTAGAATTATCCGGAATTTTTCGCAACCGAAAAAAGGAAACCTGGTTTTTCAATGATCAGCCTAAACGTCAATTTCATTTTGTAGAACAGATTCAAAAGTCCTGTGATGCTGTGGATTCGAATGTTTCTCAAACGGCTGCACCGTTAACCGTAAAAGAAACTGATCGCCATGATCACTTGCATGAAGATGATACTCATCTGACTTCCATTCAGCAGTTTTAACTGAAAGATAATCCTGAACAGTTACGTGAAGATAAAGGTACCCACCTAACTAACATTCAGAAGAAGAAATTGGACGAAGTGTTATTTAAATATAAAAGTAGTTTCGGACTGGAGGGAGAGGCAACTCCTTTTATCGAACATCACATTGATACACAGAACCATTCGCCTGTATCTGTGCGTCCTTATTGAGTGTCCCTAGCAAGAAAGAAAATCATGAAGAATGAAATAGATTGACTCTTAGATGAACGTATTATAAAACCATGAGAATCACGATACGCAGCACCTGTTGTGCTCACAACTAAAACAAATGGTAGTGCTAGATTTTGCGTGGATTATAGAAGACTGAATATCATCACCAAGACGGATTCCTCTCCCCTCCCACGCATCGACGACCTACTCCATGATGCTAAGTACACTCGTTATATGTCCATAATAGACTTGAAAGCTGGCTATTATCAGGTGAATGTAGCTGCTGCGGACAGAGACAAAACAGCTTTTACTTGTCCGTTCGGAACTTACCGCTTTGTAAGAATGCCCTTTGGATTAAAGAACGCACCTGAGACATTTCAAAGACTCCTCGATAATTTCAGAAATGGTCTCAAAAATATCTTTATTTTATCTTACCTTGATGATATAATCGTTCTATCAGAAACTTTTGAAGAACACTTAGAAAATTTGGAAGAAGTTTTTCAAAGACTTTCCTTGCTTAAACTAGCCGCTAACCGTGAAAAGTGCAACTTCGCAAGCTCAAAGATCAAATACATGGGACATTTTATTGACCCGGAAGTTCTACAAGCTGACCCTGATAAAACAGCCGCTATTTAGAACAGACCTGAACCCAGGACTGTAAAGCAAGTGCAATCCTTTCTGCAAACATGCTCCTGGTACAGAAAATTCGTTCCGAACTTTTCCCAAGTGGCGCGACCTCTCAGTAACCTCATCAAAAAGTCATCCTCTTGGTGCTAGATAGAAAAAGAATAAACTTCTTTCAACACTTTAAAGACTTCGCTGACGTCACCACCTGTCCTGAAGCAGTGTGACCCTAACAAACTGAATGTTATACGTACTGATGCGAGTGCATATGCTCTTGGTGCTGCCCTCCTTCAAGGAAAGACAAATGAAGATCAACACCCCGTTGAGTATGCAAGCCGACTTTTAACCAGCGCTGAACGCAATTATTCAACAACTGAGCGCGAAGCTCTTGTCATCGTTTGGGCTCTAGGAAAATTCTGATGCCACATTGAGGGACAAGAAGTTACAGTTGCTACAGATCATCAAGCTTTAAAATGGTTTATGTCTCTAAAGTCCCTTTCAGGACGACTCGCTCGTTGGGCTTTGCTACTTCAAGAGTTTAATCTCCAGATTTAGTATGTCCCCGGCAAATGCAATGCAGTTGCTGACATGCCCTCTCGTCCTGTCTGTCCCCATGGAGACAGCCTATGCGAGATACGTGCTGTGACTGTTAGCTAACCCACTGTTGTTACGATCGATTTTCCTTCTAGAAGTCCTAAGGAAATCAGAGAAAGCTAACTACAAGATGAAAATTTAAAGAAAATAATTGACAGTCTTGAAGCAGTCAACCTGACTGAAGAATACAGATACTCGGCGGAAAGAGGTTTTTTAATGAATTGAGGTATCCTCTACAGATATGCCCCAGATTCTGAATCTGATGAAGCACAACTAGTCATTCCAGAACATAAAAGAGAGCAAATTCTTAAACTTCATCACGAAGATCCCACCGCATGTCATTATGGTGAGGAAAGCACTTTTGACTGAATTTCGAGAAGGTACTACTGGACAGGAATAAGGTACTGTACATAACCAATCATGTGAAAGATTGTATTGAATGTATGCGATACAAGCCTTCCAACCAGAAACTTGCTGATCTGCTCCAAACTCCAGTTCCATCAAGGAAGGTTTGAAACATCGTCAATAGATTTGTTTGGCCCTCTTCCTGAAAACAATCAAAAGAAGTGGATCTATACTGTGGAAGATGTTACCACTAAATGGGTTGAACTGTTCGCACTTGAAAAAGCAACAGCTAAAGAATGCGCTACCACCCTGGTAGAAGGTAGGCTTATCCCCGTCCCGCCCCCGTAGGGGGCATCCGGGTATGACTGTTGACTCAGTGCGCACTCGAAACTGCATCAGTGAGAAATCGACACTTTTATGGTTAGGCTTAGCAGCGAAGATGGCAACGCTTACGAAGATGGTAAGCCTGTGATTTGGGACTCTTTGTGGATGAAGCACAGGGTGCTTAGATAGGAGCTAAATGAATTGTAAGTGATTATGTTCTATTTGTGTCTGTAAAGCCTGAGTGCAGCGTGCGCAGAGCAGCAACTTCCATCCATTGATTTCGTCCCAGGTCGGAAGGCTGCAAAGAATTTATTAAGATCAAAACAAAATCAACAAGGAAATACAACAAACTGATGAAAATACAGTTGAAGAAAAGTAAAACAGAGCAAAAATTTTGCCAATCAAAACAACAGAAAACCTTAAGCTAATAACATTCAAAGTTTTGCATAAGTCATCTGAGAACAATTAAAAAATAACAGTAAATCAAAAGAAAAATTTCAAATTTACAGATGTAAAGAAATTTTTTTTACATAGCTAGAAAAAACAGATGTAAAGATGAATCTCATTACAAGTCACTATCAGAAAAACACTGTCAGTTTCACATTTGAAATGAGTACTTTTCCATAAATCAATCATGAGGCAATATAATTTACAGCAACGAAAATACTGTTGGAAGGACGATTACCATTTCACATCAGAAAGCAACAGGTGTAAAGACGAACCATATTACCCATAATCATGAAGAAATAATTGTACAAATGCTTTAGTACAAAACAATGAAAAAATTTTAAGGAAAATAAATGGAACAAATAAAGTGAAATTTGTCTTCATCAAGAAATGAACAGATGTACAGATGAACTTTAATACAATGAATCAGGTCAATCGGCTGTGCCCTCACTTAGGTAGTTTGAAAAAGGATGAATGTATAAAAATTGCAATAGTACTGTTTGATACCAATTGATTGATTTCTAGGCTGGTTCGTTTGATAACAAATGAATAAAATAGCATATGGACTGTAACTAAGATTTTATTGGATTGGTGCTACGAGCACGCTAATGCTACATGATCAAAAACCAATTTTCAACTGATTAGGGTTACAGGAAACGGTGGCGAGGATGCTAAGATAAAGATGCCAAGTTGGCCCTATATTTCGGAGATATTGAACATCCACCCGCCGTTGAATTATATTCAATAAACATATAGATTAGCATAACAATGGTACATAAACATATTCCAATATAAAATTTTCAAAGATTGAATAAATGCTGTAGGTACACATAATGAGAAAGTTAACATACATCTTTTTTAATTGTCCAATGGCAATATACACAAATTACTAATGCTACGTTTAACAATCCCTTGCTTGTTTTAAGTAAAACTTAAAGGATTTGACTCCTGCCTCCCAGAGGCCCCCGAAATTTGGAGCTCTGGGAGGAATAAAATTCCAAACTATCCCTTCAGATGCCAAATAGGATGCTAGTTTTTCGTCAGGAAATATAGTTAAATTCTGCAATCGCTGCAATTCCCTACTAGCCCCAACAAAGTTTTTTGCATTATCAGATGATATAGTAGCACATTTGCCACGCCTAGCCACGAAACGCTTTAAGGTAGCAAGAAAAGCATCAGTTCTTAAATCGGAAACCACTTCTAAGGGAATCGCCTTCGAGGCTAAACACACAAATATTGCTACATAAATCCGTTGGAAATTCCCCTTTCTCTGGTGTTTATATTTAGTTTGAAAAGGGCCACAATAATCAACACCAGAGTGCAAAAAAGGATAATTAGGGTTTACTCTCTCTCGAGGCAAGGTTCCCATAGGTTGATTTGAAACAAGGGGTTTATGTTTAAAACAAACTATGAGTTTATGAACAATTTTCCTAGCTATTGATCGACCACGAAGTGGCCACATTTAGTTCATTAGATGATAACTTACCAAATCTTTTGTTACCTGGATTTCAACAGTTGAATATGAATCTGAAAGCATAAATTAAAACATTCAAAATTTTAGCATAATTATTACTACGATTAAAAATATTGTCAATTAAGTCAAGTTTATAAGAAGATAGAAGTATTTTGGCAGGGGGTTTGAGTTCCTGTAAAAATTCACTGTCTGAGGAAATGTTTTCAAAATCTATTGGAACAATATTCAGTTCTTCTTTCAAAAAATCTGGTCCGAACCACCACAGTTCATGAGAGACAATTTCCGAAGCATTTAGACCACGAGAGAGGACATCTGCAGGATTTTTATCAGATTCAACGTGATTCCAATGAAAGTTCTTAGTTAGATCTTGTATTATTTTAACACGTTTGCTGATAAAGCTCTTGAGGTGATCAGGTGACCCCTGAAGCCATGCTAACACAATTGTAGAATCTATCCACAACATTATTTGTTGAATGGGCAATGTTAGAGACTTAAGAACCTCTTTCAAAAGCTGTGCCAATAAAACACTGGCACACAATTATAAGCGAGGGATCATGATAGGTTTTACTGGTGAAACACGGGACTTGCTGCACAAAAGTCTCGTATATGATGTTTCTCCCGAAATTGATTGCATTTACAGAACTGCTCCATATGCAACGGCTGATGCATCGGAGAATCCGTGAATCACGATTCCATTCTTCTCCTCCACGTGACGAGGAATTTGCATGTTTTCAATGGCAGGTAGGGTAGAAACAAAACACTGCCAATCCTTAGCCATTGAATCTGGAAGCGGTTCATCCCATTCCAACCTGAGTATCCAGAGTTTCTGGCGAAACAATTTAGCCTTGGTTAAAATTGGACCTAGAAATCCAAGGGGGTCAAACAAGCGTGAGATGGTGGATAACACCTTTCGTTTAGTGCATGAGTAATGTATATTTACATCAACCTTGAAGGTAAAATAATCTAAATGTGGGTTCCAAATAACCCCAAGGGATTTAATGGTATTTGGTGTTTCACAATAGAAATCATAGGCCTGGTCTTCTAATGGTATGGAATTAGGAAATTTTGGAGTATTAGTGCACCACTTGTGTAAACTCATACTCGCCTTTTCAAACAGGTCCATTAATTGTTCTTGTAGTAAATTAAATTCTTGAAAATCTGAACTTCCTGACAAAATGTCGTCCATATACGTGTCTCTAATTATGACAGCAGCGGCTAAAGAAAAACTAGCACCCTCATCATTGGCTAATTGTTTAATAGTTCGTGTAGCTAGGTAGGGTGCACAAGAAGTTCCGTATGTAACAGTGTTAAGTCTGAAAGTTTGCACTGGGACATTCACGCTGTTCTTCCATAATATCAACTGTAAATTCCGATGATCAGGGTGAATCAAAATTTGCCTAAACATTTTAGAAATGTCAGTAGTGAACACTTATGCATGTTGCCTGAATCGCAAAAGTATTAAAAATAAATCTTGTTGTATAGTACCGCCCTTATACAAAATATCATTTAAAGAAAGACCCGATGTCGTTTGGGAGGAAGCGTTAAATTCCACCCTCAACTTAGTGGTTTTACTATCTGGGCGAAGTACACCATGATGAGGTAAAAAATACGAAGCAGTTTTATCAAGAGGTTCTACAACTAATTGCATATGCTCCAAGTCGGCATATTCCATTAAGAATGATTTATAAAGTAATTGCAACTCCTCATTTTTCGAAAGTTTTTTCCCTAACTGAATCAAACGCATTTCGGCAACGGCTTTAGAATCCCCGAGCAAAGCGGGATCCTCTTTCAAAGGCAACTGTACTATGTAACGCCCTTCATAATTTCGATAATGAGTATTTTTGTATTGAGTTTCGCAGAACTCAAATTCGACACAACGTTCAACAAAGGACTCGTCAACAGTTTCTATATTCCAAAATGCTTGTAGCTGTTTATGAAGGCTTTCCGAATTTATATCTGAACTAAGCGTTAATCCACAATATGCTTTATTGGTACTATTGTCGGAGCTCCCCACGACAATGTAACCAAATACAGTTTCTTGAAACAACCAATTACTACATGCCGATCGAAACTGATTTGGCTTTAAAATTTCAAAAAAGAGCTCGCAACCTATAATTAATTCTACTTCTTTTTGTGTGTTAAACTCTGGATCAGCCAAATTAATATCCGTTGGAATCTTTATATTAGATACTTCAACAGGATTAATTATTGCAAAATTTGTAATCGAAGGAACAATTAAAAATTCTAAAGATGTTGAAAAACTTCCACTATTGTTTTTAATTACAGTGGTTACTTTTTGTTTGATAATTACCGAAATATCGCTCAATCCAGAAACAGAAGCATTTATTTTTTATTTTTTCATTATTAAGTTATTAGCTAATTTTTGTTTACAGAAAGAAAGATGAGAAACGGAATCCAAAATCGCTCTACATGGATAATAATCTCCTAATTAATTTCTAATATAAACAACTGCAGTAGGCAAGAGAATATTTTGTATCTTTTTTGATACTAAGCAATTCGAAAAAGTGTTTGAATGTTCTTGTGGGAATGAATCATGTACTTGCGAGACAGATGTTTGATCGGCGCCTGGCATCGTAGAAACTGAGGAGGTAGGAGGCGGGGAAGAAATCTCATAAATATGCAGTAAAGTGTTATGGCGTTTTCTGCAAACGAGGCTAGCATTTTTTTGATTTACAGTCTTTTACTTTGAGATAATTCTTTAGGCAATTAATACACAAATTTAAACGTTTTATTTCATTAAATCTATCCGAAACCTTCATATTTTGAAAAGTGCTGCACTTATAAATCATGTGTGGTAATTTACAGATTACACAAGAATTGGGATTATTATTATTCGAATTCAGGAAAGATTTACTCTTATTAACAGCTAGCTTATTTTTATAAATTGAAGAAGAAGCTGTTCGACTAATACTATCAAGAACTTGGCTGCTTTTTTCTAAAAATTCTAAAAACTTCTCCAATTCTAGTATTTCATTTAAGGCGATCGTTTTTTCATATTGTTTTCTAGTTTCTCGATCTACATTTTTCAAAATGATGTTTAGCAAAAGTATGTCAGATAAATTATTACGATCAAAATTTAGAAGCTTCAAAGCTCTGATATTTTTCTTTAAAATCTCTACCATGTTTCTAATATCTCCAGCTGATTCATTTGCAAGTTTTTCAATTTTCAAAATTTGATTTATGTAAGTCTCAGTTAGGAGACGTTTATTCTCAAATCTATTTTCTAATGCCTTTAAAAATGACTTAAAAGAATCGTCAACAGTTTCGAGACGTTTAGCGTCACCCAGCAATGACGCTTTCAAATAGTGTAGTTTTGGGGAATCGTTTAAATCATTGTTTTTAGTTATAATGTTATCAAATTGCGATTTAAAATTGGGCCATTCATCAAATTTACCGTGAAATACCGGTAGTGGTATCTCAGGTGGTTTAATTTCTAGTTTTGTTTTCGAATCAGCCTGAGATATTTCATTCACACAATTAATATTTGAAGGTTTAATTATCAAAGAGTTAAGAATACCTTTAATTCTTACCTCCAAAGCTTCTAGTCTGTCTACTGTTTCTTCTAAATCAGTTTCTATTTCAGTTATCTCAGAATCACTTATATCTTTAAGACCATAATATTGATCCTTCAATTCATCAACTTTTTTATATAATTGTGCAGCACGCTTAAGCTTCACTTCTAATTCAGTTGGATTCTGCTCCTTTTTTTGATCAATGTAAGTTTCTAATTTCGTTATGGTACCCTTAACGGTACGCTTCGATCTATTAAGTTTTTCTTTTTCCATCTCCGGCTATTTAGGATCACTAATGTTCGATACCAATTGATTGATTTCTAGGATGGTTCGTTTCGATAACAAATGAATAAAATAGCATATGGACTGCAACTAAGATTTTATTGGATTGGTGCTACGAGCACGCTATTGCTACGTAATCAAAAACCAATTTTCAACTGATTAGGGTTACAAGAAACGGTGGCGAGGATGCTAAGACAAAGATGCCAAGTTGGCGCTATATTTCGGAGATATTGAACAAGTACAGATATATAGATGTTCTGTGATCACACCAAGGAAAAACAGAAGTATAGGTGATCCTTTCAACAATATTTTAAAATGACAATGGTTTGCACAATGCATAAAATCAATAAAAATGTTATGGATTACAAAATTGAAGTACTCTAACAGAGTTTCTTTGATATATGTAAAGTAGTTCAACCCCGCATCTTCTCCCATTTGGGAAAAGGTCAGCAAAGATGCAAAGACGAACCACATCACCTATAATCATGATGAAATAGTTGTACAAATACTTTAGTACAAAACAATGAAACATTTGTAAACATAATAAATGGAACATTTAAAGTGAATTTTTGTTTTCATCAAGAAATGAACAGATGTACAGATGAACTTAAATACAGTGAATCAGATCAATCGGCAGTGCCCACACTTAAGTACAATTAAATAAAGACGACTGCATAAAAATTTCAATAGTACAGATGTATAGATGTTCTGCAATCACATCAAGGAATAACAGAAGTATAGGTAATCCTTTCAACAATATTTTAAAATGACAATGATTTTTACAATGCAGAAAATCAATGAAAATGTTACATATAACAAAATAAAAGTACTTTGACAGAGTTTTCTTGACAGATGTTAAGTAGTTTGACCACACATTTTTTCCCATTTGGGAAAAGGCCGGCAAAATTTGTTCAATGGTCCTTATAAGGGAAAACTCTTTGTGAAAAATGTCGCCATAAAGACCAAGTCAAGCCTTCTGATTTAAATTGACGAAAAGTAAAATGGGAGGAGATATTATATGGTAGGGGTGTTATTGATAAAATGTTCTCTAATAATTTGTTCGATTCCGGTTTTAATTTTTGGAGCAGACCAATGTTTCTTAAGAGATTCAAAGGAAAGATTTTTTTTGGAAAAAAATTTTGTCTAAGAATTGAAAAATTTGGGCAAACAAGAAGGATATGATTAAGATCTTCATTAACTAAACATGTTTTGCACAACGCGGATTTATTGTGGAATTTGGCTTGGTAATTACCCTGAGTTCCATGGTTTGTCACGAATTGGTTATTATAAAAGTTTGGAACAATTCAATTAGGATCAACTTTAGGGATTAATTCAAAAGTATGTCGAGCGTGGTTTTCAGGGTTTTCCCATCGCCTTGCCAAATAATTATGTTTATAAAATTCATGGCTGATTGAAGATTTTGACGGATAATCAATTAAGTCAATTTCGTTTTTAGAGCAGGCTATTTTAGCTAGGTTATCAGCCTCCTCGTTTCCCCTGTGTCCTACGTGAGCTTTGATCCAATGTAATTTAATATTGTTTCTGTAATTATCTTTATCATTTTGGTCAAATATTCATGTTCTTTAATTTTATTTAATGATTGAAGGCCAGAAAGCGAGTCAGAGTATAAATGAACATTTGAGTTAATATTATTTTTGTTAATCCAGAGAATAGACTGAAGAATCACCCAGAGCTCGGCTTTAAAAACTGTAGATTGATCGCTCAACCTAAAACCTAACCTAAAACCCACCCTGGTAGAAGAAGTATTCATGAGGTAGGGTATTCCATGCAGAATTATCAGCGACAACGGACCCCAGATTGTGTCCGCTATTATGCAGCAACTTTGTTATTTGCTAGACATTCATCTATCCTTGATCTCTGCATACATTCACAAGCGAACCCCGTAGAGAGAAAAAACCGAGACTTGAAATCTCGACTTGCAAACTTAGTTAACAACCGTCATATGACTTGGTCAGAAAAACTTCCAGCAGTTCGTTTTGCACTCAACATCTCTACCCCCCCCCCGTATTCACCGTTGACTCTGACCTAATGCGTAACTCCCAGTTCCGAAACCCCCGGTTTGGAAACTTCGACCAAGAGTTCAATAACGATTCCACCATTATTTTTTGACCGTCGGTTTCTTAACTGCGGGTTACTTGACCGGCAGTTACAGGCATTTTCCTATTGGATAATAACTTGCATCCCGGTGGTAGATTTATAGCCGTATTAACAGTGTTTGTTTTCAATTTTCGTTGCTACTTTTAAAAAAAAAAATTCAATTAAAAGAAGAAAAAAAAAAAGATTGCATTGAGTAATTAAATTTAAATTCATCTTTTACTGGTCAAATAAAAAATATGTTTAGTTTCGTTTTCCTCGCTGACTTGTATTGATGAGCAAAAGGATCCAAGCTTTATTATTATGAATTTAGATATTTTATTTTTATGAATATCATAAAGTCGCAAGCAACCATAGAAATGTAACTGAAATTCAATTAAAAATACTTTTATTTTACACAATTATTTAATAGTTTTATTTTACACTATGATCATGGGGATTATGCTAACATCATTATCATCCTTATTCGCATATTTTTAATCTTTTTTTCCCCTTCCTAACATATTATCGATAGCTTAAAACATTGAGAAGATTCTTTTTTTTAAATTTTAAATGAAATTGCATAAAATAAACTTCTCAGTTCAGATAAGCATAAATCAACACATTCATATTATTCAGAAGTTATAAATGACAATTATTGTGATGCCATCTGCCGATGATATGAGAGAATCGCCGTCGGTATTATGGTGAATAAGATAACAATTTTTTTTAAAGGCAAATGTCATAATCGGAACAAATCTTCCGAAACTTTTAAATTTAAAAAAAATCATGCCTTTAAAAATTTAACTGTTTAGATAATTGCAAATGGAAATATATTAGTTGTATAAATGCCCCATATGTCATAAAGAAGTCAGGCTATATATTAAAAATTATAACTAAAGACGGGCATTTTAATTTCATATAGTTTTAAGCAATAAATCTCTTCCAAATGATCCTATTTTTTCTAAATATTCAGTAGATTATTTTATGGTTATAAAATTCTAAATTTCCTGATTTGCAAAGTCATTTGATGCAGATTATTAAGTAGTTTAAATGTTACCTCGGATCAAAATTTGCATTGATTACATAATATTTATTTGAACATAATTTCTAGTATATATTTAAAATAATGTATATGTTTATAATTTAATTAATAGCTTTATTTTATGGATTAAAAAAAATTTTAATTTCTTTTCGTTATCTTCGTATCTGGCAAATTATTTTTCCAGTTCATCTCTAAACTATTTTTATTTTTGGGCAAGATCTATCAACTCGATAGATAGGTTAGGATCGATAGATTTGATCATTAAATTAAAAACTATTTTTATAATTATTATTTTTTATTATATTTTATTACTTTAGTGCTTTAATAACTTGCTAAAATACTTAAAACGGAAAAAAAAGTAATAAAAACGAAACATTTTTTATAATAATTTCCATATTTTTTATCACCAGCTTAATATTTTGAAATTGTTCTAAGTCTGCAACACAATTTAAATAATTGCGTTAAACGCTTTTAATATATTAAAATTTTACGAGTCTTTCTTTTATTCTTTAATTTTTAATAAGGAATGATATTTATTTCTAAATAGGGAAATTGTTCTTTCTTTTAAATTCAGAGCAAGATTTTTCATGTGTGGAAAACTTTAAATTGCAACTATGAATAATTAAATCAATTTTCCACAATTCCTCCTTCACTTCCTTAATCACTTTAGCATAATTAAATCAATTTGATTTTTGAGTAATCTGAAGTGAAAGTATTAGAGTCTGATGCAAGTATTTTGTAATGATTCTATATTTCTAACAATAATCAACTGCGATATTGAATACGTTTAAAAGCAATATTATTCAAATAAGAATTGTTATAGTTTCTCACAAGTCTTTTTGTTGATTTTTTTTTCTGTATAACTAAGCCAAGATGATTGAGTGGATTAAAAAATGTTTTTGTTTAGAATCCGATAAAAAATAAATCGAATAATAAAAAATAAAAAAAGAATTAAAAATTTTATAAAGTGTGCTGATTCGCGTAGGGAAATTGATTACAGGCACAAAATGAAACAGTAGAATAATTTCAATTCTTCAGAAACAAAGATGTCTGCAAAGAAGTTATAAGGTGAATGATTTTAACATAAAAGTAAAAAATAAACCGTATTGTGCCAAGACATAAAAATCAATGAAATCGGGTTAAGAGGACCATTGATCAACGTAATATTTTGTTTTTAGGATATAACCTTTCTTGATTTCATTTTAGGAATAATATCTCGTTCTTTTTTTAAGTAACAAACAAACAGGAGCAAATGTGAAAAAAAGAGTGTGCATATGATACAAACATTTTTAAAAAAAGTTTTAAGATTTAGTTTCTTTTTTTACTTTACTCATTTAGTTTTTTGACTCATTTGAACGATTCATTTATAAAGTAAACGTCTCAGGAACGTAAACTTGTAACCTTTTCTTCCTCAGAATCTTGGAGCTATCAAGAAGCGTATATACATCTTCCTAGTACTTCGACAACAAACGACTACAAGAGAATATACCAGTTATATTTTACGAAGGAGCCTTTCCTTCCTATAAAACCTTCCTTCGTTTGGCGATCATCATGGCATATACTGAGGCGAAAAAGAGTGCCTATCTAGTCTATGGCGTGGTTAATGGTATGGTGATTGATCATCCCCACGCCCATAAGAAGGGGGACTCAGAGAGAATCGGTGAAACGACTCCTACCAACACCTACTAAAAAGCAAGGTCTGCTGGCTGAGCGATTTCATCCCTGTGACGTCACGATCAGAAGGTAGCGTTTGTAGGCGAGTAGCTCCTCGGTAAGAACGCCATTCCTGGACGTAAACGCCATGACAATGATTGTTGTCAACTATTATATTTAAAGTTTGATTAAACAGATATCGAAGTAAGTAAAAGATACTATTTTTATTTTACTAAAGTGTTATGTTTGATTTCAATAGGTTTTCTTCTAATATGCTGTAAATTAATTTTGAATTCAGATTGAAAGCACGTATTCAATTTAACTGTAATTGCTGATATGTTGTGACACGTTATTTGAGTCTCTAAAGGATTTATACGTGTTATCTGATCTAATTTCATTTGAATTATGAAATAACTTAATTTAGTATTAAATTATAAAATTACTAAAGCATTCGATTGTGTTTTTTATTCATACTTCATGAGCTAAAACATCTTAAATGAAACTAAGCGATTTAAATGCACTTATAAATTGTTAGTACAATATTTATTCTGCTTCTGCTCAAGATTTTAAAAAGCCCTAGAATTGTGATATATCTTAATTTATACAATATACATTGCAATATATCGATTAAAATATGTTTGAATTATACATTTATGTAATGCATATTAAAATATATTAGTTTTAGTAATTAAATTTAAACACATTTTAGTAAAAAGTACCAGATGTGTTTAGCTTATGAATGTTGATAGAATCTACATTTGTTTATATTTAGCTATTAGAATTTTAAATCTAATATGCCTGAGAAGAATTTTAATATTGAAGAATTTCTAAATGTACTAATATTTGGGGATAAAAATACTAGTTTCTAATACTATATCAAGATTTGGTGTCATTGTTTACTTATAGTTCTTCTAGTGTGCTGTTAAAATACTTTTAAAAAAAGTATTTGGAATAAAGAAAATTTTAGTAAATAAATTACTTAAGTGGACACTTATTTTAGAGATTGCTGACTATATGCACCAGAACTTCGTTTATATTAACCAAAACTTTAGAAAATTTATTTAAGAATCAGATAACTAAGAAAAATAATTTGTAACATATTTTTTGGGAAGTAAAACAATTTTTTTTTATTATCATTATTCCAATGACACATTAAGGTAGCTGTTGATAAATTAATATTTTAGTTTCAGCCATGAGTCTTAATGTCTGTTTATTTTTCAGGCATCAAGCATGGTTTATGTTTGCAGTATTTTAGTTTCCCCAAGACACACAGCTGCAGCAATTGTGGTGTGATTTATTTATGCAAAAAACATTTAAAATTTGTTTTTAACTTTTAACTAAGAATATTTGTTTAAATTTATAAAGATTTATTATTATGTTTCAATTAACAAGGATTATCACTTTTAATGCTTTCCTAAAGTAGATTATTTTTCATCACCCCTTTTAAAAATAAATATTTAATTATTATCATAAATTGTAAACTGATTAATAGGAAGGTCATAAGAATTTAAAGCTTTAATTTAATATAAAATGTGTTTAAAGTTTTAAAAATATACTGTAAATAATAGTCTTTTTTTCATAAACTTCTTGTTTACTTTCAAAACTTTACTTAGTTTTAATTATTGGGTGGTATAATGCAACTACTTGCATTATTTACATTCTATTTTGTGGTACATCTCATCAGAAACTGCAATTTTAAGAAACTACAATTTTATTTTTACTAGTATATATTTCTTGTTATCCCGTGAAAATAGTTAAAAGTTCCATAAGTACGAGATATTTGTGTGTTTTTCTTAAAGGAAAATTTAACTGACAATTTACTTATAACTCCAGATTTAATTTATAATATAGTATAGTATTTAAAAAGCAAGTGGAATATTTTAGATTATGTATAGACATTTTTATATTTCATTCAATATTTTATTTAATTTACTATCCTTTTTCATTTCTTTCCTTCGGATAATTAAATTTCTCAAAATCAACCAGTTTTTAAAATATGTTATTACAAAAGTAAAAGTGTCGGGTAATTTGAATGGTTCATATATGACAAAGTATTTAATAACTACTATACAATCATTAGTAATTTACTGTTTTTCTATTAAATGTATATTAACAGTTTTATTAACTATCAGCATTTTCGAAAAAGATTGTTTCATTAACATGCACGGTAAAATACAGTATGTAAGCAAATATTTTGAATTAACCAAGACATTTTTTTTACCAAATTTTTGTTTTCCTACTGGGGTTATGTTTTAAATTAAAATGTAGTACTATACATTTGCCTACTGTACAATTATTAGTAATTTATTGTTTTATTTTTACATGTATATTAACAGTTTTTTCAACTGTCAACATTTTCGAAAAAGATAGTTTCATTAACATGCAAGGTAAAATACGGTATGTAAGCAAATATTTTGAATTATCTATGAAATTTTTTTAAAAATTTTTGTTTGCTTTCTGGGGTTATGTTTTAAAATAAAATGTTTGGAAATTTGGTCATTTAAAAATATACGACATTTGCCACATATTTTTTTCAGAAGTATAGATACTAGTGATAATCGTGAAATTGCAAGTAATGATATAATTTAATAAGTAAAAATTGCATTCATTATTTATTTTGGTGTACTTTTTATGCTCCTGTTATTTTATTAAGGGAAGAGATAAACAGATAATTTTTGGTCAGTATATAAACTTAATATATTATTGTGGAGCTTTCTAGATATTTTGCATATGTCTTGTCTGTCGAGGAGGTATTTTGGGAATTTTAGTCAGAAAAAAAATTTCAGTTTGGCCTTTTTCTAAACTTGCACCCATGATTATAATGAAACTATATTGATAAAGTAACAATTTTCCATGGTTCCAAATTTTTGTTTGCTTTATGGGGTTATGTTTTAAAGTATAATGTTCGGAAATGTGGTCATTTAAAATTATATGACATTTACAACAGGTTTTCTTCAGAAGTATACATATCTGGTGGTAATCCTGAAATTGTAAGTAAGTAATGATATAATTAATAAGTTATTTATATATTAAAAGTTATTTATATATAGGTTATATGTTATTTGCTTCTGTATATATATTTTCTCCTTACTGATTTAAATAAAGCTTTTCTACAAATATGTTTGTGTCATTATTAAAGCATACTTATACTTTATGATAAAACTTTTTTTTTATATAAAATTTTACGTTAAGTGTAATTTTAAATAACATTTTGTTTCATAAATGTAATGTTAAGTACTATTTTTCAATTCTTAGAAAAGTATTTTTATTTTTAATCAATTGATATTTATTTAATATAATTACTCTTAAAATAGTTTTGGATAAATCTTATGAAAGTAACCAAAAAAATCTTTAAAACTAATCTAAAATTTCTTAATGCATTATAATAATTATTTTTTATCATGATTTTTTTATGGTTCATTTTAAATTTATTATTTTAAGGCGAAGATTATGCATACATAATTAATTATTCAGCTCATAAAAAAATTCGTATTCTTATTTTTAGCTTTTAAAAATGAAAGAAAAAACAATAAAACAAATAGGGAATCTTCACAACCACCTCTGAAGGTAGAAAACAGCAACGCTCTTTTCTACCTTCTGAGCGTGACGTCACAAATAAGCACGATTTTTAAAGTTAAGAATAGCAACCTTAGGAGAAGACTTTTCAACAATGCATAGGGAGGAAACTAATTGATGTTAACTGTCAATCCTATTTTCTCCCTCCCTCCCTACGAACCCCAGAAACGGCGAAGCTACCTTCCCCACCTTATACACCTGCAGAGTCACGAAAGAACACCAATCCGGTGTTTGCATGTAGATGTTTTTTCGTGATGCTTCGGAAATAAGGGGCTAGAAGTGGTTCATCCCATTCCAACCTGAGTATCCTTAGTTTCTGGAGAAACAATTTAGCCTTGGTTAGAATTGGACCAAGAAATCCAAGGGGGTGAAACAAGCGTGAGATGGTGGATAACACCTTTAGTTTAGTGCATAAGTCATGTATATTTACATCAACATTGAAGGTAAAATAATCTAAATTTGGGTTTCAAATAACCCCAAGGGATTTAATGGTATTTGGTGGTTCACAATAGAAATCATAGACTTGGTCTTCTAATGGTAAGGAATTAAGAAATTTTGGAGTATTAGTGCACCACTTGTGTAAGCTCATTCCCGCCCTTTTAAACAGGTTCACTAACTGTTCTTGTAGTAATTGAAATTCTTTAAAATCTGAACTTCCTGACAAAATGTCATCCATATACGTGTCTCTAATTATGACAACCGCGACTAAGGGAAAACTAGCTTCCTCATCAATGGCTAATTGTTTAATAGTTCGTGTAGCTAGGTAGGGTGCACAAGAAGTTCCGTATGTAACAGTGTTAAGCCTGAAAGTTTGCACTGCGTCATTCACGCTATTCTTCCATAATATCAACTGTAAATTCCGATGATCAGGGTGAATCAAAATTTGCCTAAACATTTTAGAAATGTCAGTAGTGAACACATATGCATGTTGCCTGAATCGCAAAAGTATTGAAAATAAATCTTGTTGTATAGTACCGCCCTTGTACAAAATATCATTTAAAGAAAGTCCCAATGTCGTTTTGGAGGAAGCGTTAAATACCACCTTCAACTTAGTGGTTTTACTATCTTGGCAAAGTACACCATGATGAGGTAAAAAATACGAAGCTGTGTTATCAGGAGGTTCTACAACTAATTGCATATGCTCCAAGTCAGCATATTCCACTAAGAATGATTTTTAAAGTGATTGTAACTCCTCATTTTTTGAGAGTTTTTTCCATAACTGATTTAAACGCCTTTCGGCAACGGTCTTAGAATCACCTAGCGAAGCGGGATCCTCTTTCAAAAGCAACTGTACTATGTAACGCCCTCCATGATTTCGATGATAAGTAATTTTGTATTGAGATTCGCAGAACTCAAATTCGACACTATGTTGAAGAAAGGGCTCATCAACAGCTTCTATATTCCAAAAGGCTTGTAGCTGTTTATCAAGGCTTTTCGAATTTATATCTGAACTAAGCGTTAATCCACAATACGCTCTATTTGTACTATTATCGGAGCTCCCTACGACAATGTAACCAAATACAGTTTCTTGAAAAAACCAATTACTACATGCCGATCGAAACTGATTTGGCCTTAAAATTTCAAAAAAGAGCTCGCAACCTATAATTAATTCTACTTCATTTTGTGTGTTAAACTCCGGATCAGCCAAATTTATATCGATGGAATCTTTATATTAGATACTTCAACCGGATTAATTATCGTCAAATTTGTAATCGAAACAACAATTAAAAGTTCTAAAGATGTTGAAAAACTCCCACTATTGTTTTTAATTACAGTGGTTACCTTTTGTTTGATATTTATCGAAATATCGTTCATTCCAGAAGCATTTGTTTTTTATTTTTTCAATATTAAGTTATTAGCTAACTTTTGTTTACAGAAAGAAAGATGAGAAGCGGAATCCAAAATCGCTCTGCATGGATAATAATCTCCTAATTAATTTCTACAACTGCAGTAGGTAAGAGAATATTTTGTTTCTTTTTTGATACTAAGCAATTCGAAAAAGTGTTCGAATGTTCTTGTGGGAATGAATCATGCACTTGCAAGACAGATGTTTGATCGGTGCCTGGCATCGTAGAAACTGAGGAGATAGGAAGCGGGGAAGAAATTTCATAAAAATGCAGTAAAGTGTTATGGCGTTTTCTGCAAACGAGGCTAGCATTTTTTTGATTTACAGTCTTTTACTTTGAGATAATTCTTTAGGCAATTAATACACAAATTTAAACGTTTTATTTCATTAAATCTATCCGAAACCTTCATATTTTGAAAAGTGCTGCACTTATAAATCATGTGTGGTAATTTACAGATTACACAAGAATTGGGATTATTTCGAATTCAGGAAAGATTTACTCTTATTAACAGCTAGCTTATGTTTATAAATTGAAGAAGAATCTGTTCGATTAATACTATCAAGAATTTTGCTTCCTTTTTCTAAAAATTCTAAAAACTTATCCAATTCTGGTATTTCATTTGAGGCAATCGTTTGTTCATATTGTTTTTTAGTTTCTCGATCCACATTTTTCAAAATGATATTTAGCAAAAGTATGTCAGATAAATTACGATCAAAATTTAGAAGCTTCAAAGCTCTGATATTTTTCTTTAAAATATCTACCATGTTTCTAATATCTCCAGCTGATTCTTTTACAAGTTTTTCAATTTCCAAAATTTTATTTATGTAAGTCTCAGTTAGGAGACGTTTATTCTCAAATCTATTTTCTAATACCTTTAAAAGTTACTCAAAAGAGTTGTCAACTGTTTCGAGACGTTTAGCGTCGCCCATCAATGACGCTTTCAAATAATGAAGCCTTTGAGAGTTGTTTAAATCATTGTTTTTACTTATAATGTTATCAAATTGCTATTTAAAATTGGGCCATTCATCAAATTTACCGTTTTAGAATTTTAATGAAATCAAAACATCAGCAACCGTCAAATCGTTTTCAATATCAGTTCTAATAAGTTAATTAGATGTGCAGTTAATCTAAAAAAAAAACATTTATTCTGCACTTAATTCAAGGTTGTGGTATAAAAAGATTACAGATTATATCAATGACTTTTATTTATTTAAAAAGTATTAAATAAGGTAATAATTTGGTTTTTAAAATGTTAGGAAACATGTTATGCATATTATGCATATTTTAACTTGAGGGGTACGCTTACAGATCTACATCCTCGTGGTGTACCCTGGTAACGTCTTTTTACGGCTAAGAGATCTGTAGTTTCCGGCATGTCTTCTCATTGCTCCCACCCCTCGAGAGTTTTCAACCTGCGCGTCCTACAGTGGAATGCTGGTGGCCTTTCCCAGACAAAAAGCTCGACTTGTTGCGTTTACTTGGGGATCATGACATTGATATTTTTACGTTACAAGAAGCCAATCGTACGGAGAAAACTCTTTGTTTCTTTCCACTTCAAGGTTATCATCTATTTTTATTACCAAAATGTAGACAAATCGCTAGTGGTATCTTGATGGGTGTTAGAAATGACCTAATATCTCGATTTAAAATCGTGAAGCAGATGGACACTACTGCCGATAATTCTGAAATCATTGAGTGTAAAGTATGGAAAAGGGGTAAATTTTTCCGACTCTACTCCTTATACATACCCCCTTCATGTAAACCAAATCTGTCCAATTTACTTATTGACGACAAAACTTTTATCATTGGAGATTTTAATACCCATTCAACTCGATGGGGCTATGATGATGTTAATGCTGCTGGTAAAGAGGTTGAAGACCTTCTCAATTCTTGTCCTCTTGAGCTTAACTTTAGAGACTCAGACATTCCCACTTTTCTCCATTATAATTGAACTATATCTAATCCGGACCTCCTTCTTGTGTCTTCCCGTCTTTGCCAATATACGAGGAGGCCTGTGATTGAAGACCCAGGTTCTGGTCATAGACAAGTAATTGCCACTGTTAAAGTCCCAACATCACTAATGGCTAATAAAGTCTCGAAGAAAAAGTCTTGGAACTTTAGAAAAGCCGACTGGAGAAAGTTCTCTTACATCTTAGACGAAGTCCTACAAAACAATCCTATTTACCTGTCGTCTCACACATCTATCTTAATCAACCAGTTTAATAAACACATAATGTACTCAGCTCGTAGATCTATACCAAGAGGTAGACCCAAGCAATATAAGTGTTTTTGGTCCTTAACACTGAATGAAATTAAGACAAAGCGAGACCGACTCAGAAGAAAAGCTGAGCTTACTGGATGATCTGTGGATATCTCTGCTTGGAGGAAACAGGCAGCCTTTTTTAAAACGGCAGTACTTTCTGCAAAACGAATGTCTTTTGAGCGTTTTCTTAACAACTCCAACTATAGGGAAAACAGTACCAAAACTTATAAGTTCCTTAGCAAAATCCAGAATAAGTTTTCTCCGCCTCAAAGACAACCTATCCATGCTGATCATCGATGCCTAACTGATGAAACCAAAATTGCGAACGCGTTAAGAAATTTCTATCAGTCTTCCCAAAGAAAACAACTTTGCAACTTCTGAAACTTGAAAACTTCTTTGCAAGAAAGAACTCGAAGGTTCTCAAGAGAAAATTTAACAGCACTCACGCTGAAGATCGGCTATCAGACGATCATATATTCTCTGATCTTTTCAGTGAATATGAATTCGATCTGTCTTTGAAAAGGCATCCTATAAAGAAGTCTCCTGGCGACGACGGGATACACTCTGAATTTTTGAAGTACATGGGCAATTACGCAAAAAGGTACTTTTAGAAATATTTAATATTTTTTGGAAAAGGGGAGTCGTACCTAATTGCTGGAAGAGTGCCAAAATTATCCAAATTTTAATAAAAAGGGCAAAAGTCCAGACTCCATTGGAAATTTTAAGCCCACCTCTCTGACAAGTACTACCACCAAACTAATGGAAAGAATGGTCAATACGAGACTCAACTGGTATCTGGAACATTTCAAATTAATACGTCACGAGCAGGCAGGCTTTAGAAGGAATGGATCCACTGTTGACCAAGTTATCTTTTTCAGTCAGGCGGTAAAGGATGCCTTGGATAATAGAGAGGTACTGACTGCTGTTTATATAGATTTTAAATCTGCATATGACTCCGTTTGAAGAGAACTCTTGATACAAAAACTTACTGACATTAGTGTCCACTCACGCATGCTTAATTGGTTTCGATCTTTCTTTTTTGGAAAAAGCTGCGGAGTTGAATTTGGAAATGGAAAATCGAGAAGCTTTAATCTCCGTACTGGTCTCCCACAGGGAGCTGTTACCAGCTGTACCCTTTTCAACGTCTACATCAACGACTTGATAAACACCCTAACGGCAGTGCCTAACATCCATTGCCTCTTATATGCGGATGATCTTGTTTTCTGAACCACAGAATCAAAGCGCCACACTAAATCAATTGTTGATACCACACTTAATCTTGCACTGGAATCCCTCAGTCGTTGGTGTGAGGAAACTAATATGGTAGTACATCTGAATAAATGTGCTACTCAAACTTTCTCACTAATGCACCTACCTATTTTACCAAATCTCTCTTTTACTGGCACTACGCTTGAAAATGTTGATTCCTTCACTTATCTCGGAACCGTTTTTTATTCTAAACTGAGCCATGTTGCATTTGGAGGAACCATGTTGCATTTGCTGCCGATAGGGTAATAAGACGCCTCCCTATTTTAAAACGACTTGCTGGCACTCTCTGGGGATGTGCCCGGTTTGCGTATTGCCAAACCATACCATAGATTATAAAAGGGTTGGCGAAAATTTCTATTGGCGTTAAAGGAGCGTGCTCGCAAATCGCCAAACAGCTGTGCGCTTTGGTTTTGTTTTCGGTATCAAGTATCTATCATTCACCAAGTTATATATGGGTGAGACATTTCAGAGTTTCAATTAAGCGGGTCTTCATTAGATTCTTCTGCATTAAATGAAATATACAGCGTATTTTTTTTTTTTTTTTGTTATAGCGCCGACATAATCGTTTGTATCTGTTAACAAAATTGTGTTTATTAGCGTGTTTTAGAAGGTCGTAATAAAACTAAGATAAAAAAATTATATATTATTACCTCCATTACCCCTTCTAAATTTTCATAACTTTCATTAAATGTATTTCGAGTAGTGAACTTCTTTACCTACTCGTCCACTAATTAAAATTAATAATTTCGCAATAACCTTTAATCCTTAATAATGAAATGATTATTACAATAAAGTTTGTTTACTTAAAAGATTGATTAAAAAAAATTTTTTTTATTGTTCAGCAGAAACTTTGTTTCCAATTCTATACTCATTAATTAAACTTAATGGTTCTGCTCGATAACCGTTTACAATATTTTTTAATTTTATTTGATTTTCAGTTATTATGGAATTCTTTAAATATTTTTCGACGTAGAGATTATTTAGCAATAATGAGAAAAGCTGAAATTTATAAATGTATAATATTTACATATGTTTAAGAGAATTTTTAGCAGCTATTTTGTACTAATTATTTTAGTTGAAATGTTCATTATACGCAGTTTTATAATAATAATCGTAAAATGCATTGAACAATTGAATATTACATTTTAAAATGCAAGTAGAATTCAATAATTATTTCATTTTATAATTGTAAAACGGTAGATAAGTAACTTCATCATAAAGTTTTACATGATACGAGAATATTATACGATTGCTTCATAATGAAAGAACAACAATTTAAGTTTTAAACTTTTTGTGGAAAAGAAAAAAAAAACGAAATTTTTTCCTGTCATCGGTGATACTGATTAGAGATATTTTTATAGTATAAATATTAAGTCAGTATTGTTCCCTTTTAAATAAAAATGCATTTCTCTCCGGAAAAAAAAATTCCTTGAGTTTTATCAATAGAAATCCCCTAGTTATTGCAGCAAAAATTTTTAAATTTCTAACCAAACTTTTCTTTTTTATAATTTTGTATAAATAATTATTATTATTAATATAAATGACTATTAAAAGGAATTATTTGAGAATGTCCAATTTTAATGAATTAACTGTTTACGCAATCAGATTAATAACTTTTTTCATAATTTACAAATGGAGAAAAAGTCTTTTGCAGTTTAAAAGTGAAGAGAAAAATAAAATTGAGATTAAATTTATAAAGTAAGCATAACCCGAAGGAGGTTGAAGTAATGGCATTAAAATCAAAATTTCAAAAGACAAAAATCACGTTTTAGTGTACAGTGAACAGTAAAAAAAAATCTAAAACTAACTTTTGATCTAATGATCAGATGTTTACGTTCTAGGACACAAACTTTAGATTTAGAATTTCCTTAATTCCCTACCACTACTGTACTTTTCACTTAACTTGTAAAATTAAAAAGTTTAGAATTCCTTACAAAATCACTCAGGCTAAGTGATTGTGTTTTATTTAAATATTATTTAGAAAGAATTTTTCTAAAAATATTTCATTTAAAGTTTTTATCTAACTTTTGTTTTTTATTTATCTATAGTTATTGAAAGTTAAGTTGATGATTTTAAAGTTGAAATGAATGTCGCCCTGCTTTACATATTTCAAAAATTATTTCAAAAGAAATATATAACTTAACATTAAACACTCAGGACTTACAATTATAAAGCAAACAATCACTACATTTATTTATTAACACTCTTATGACCTGATAATAAATTGATCTAAGTCTTAAATGTGAGTTCTATAACACATAATTTATTTAAACTCAGCACATACATCTAACCTCTGTTGTCGCCAATGGCTCAATTTTAAAATATAGTTTTTCTTTTATAAATTTTCTGATATTTTCATATGAAGGATAGTATTAAGTTCGAGAAATAAAAATTTGTGTTTAAAAAAATTGTTAAAAATTATAATTATTATTAATATTTGACAACAGGAAGTTTTTAATTTAAGGTTGAATTTTTTTTTAATTATGTTATTTTTTAATTATGTTATTTTTTAATTATGTTATTTTTTAATTACGCTATTTTTTAATTATTTTTTTAAATACCAAACTCATATAACAGTATTTAGGAATCTATAAATTTATGTTACGTATGATCGTTGCAGAATAAACTGTACGCAATATATGTAAATTAAATATATTTTTAAAATTGTGCATTTTCTATTAATTGCATTTATTATTCTTATATTAAAAGAATATCAAGGTATCTATGACCTCCATAATGAATTAAGTATTTACGGACTTTTATATATATTAAAGAATTGAATAACTTTTTCGCGAAGTTTAAGATCTCATCTCATTGCAAAAAAAGTAATTTATTAAATATTTTTTTTACAATAAATGCTTCTAGTAATGAAACAAACGCTTTCAAACTTTATTTTAAAAATATCGATTATTTCGTTTGCAAGAAACTATTACTTTAAAGCGTGATAACATTTTCGAATACTCTAATTTTTTTTTTTAGTAATTAATATGTCTTTGTTAATTTCTAAAAAAAAAAAAAACTTCATAAAAATACTCGCATTATTCTTTTATAGAGAATATTTATTTAATAGAGAATATCACTAAAATAAAACAGGTTATGCTTTCTTACAATAAAAGATAAATAGAATTAATTCTTCAAAATAGCGTTCCAATAAAACATGGTATTAAAAAGTTACGTTATATTTTGTGATTGGTTCATTAATAAATTATTTTTATTTCTTCGCAAACACAATTCTTGTAAAAAAAAATTAAATCTATTATATCAAAAAACTAGATCGTTTTATAAAATATAAATTATTGCGTTTAATAAAATATAAATATAGTGCATTTGTAAAGTTATCCTAAAAATTAAAAGGTTATTTTCTTTTTTAATTCTCTACTGAAAAGAATTAATGAGTTATTTTTCTAGTCGAGGAGGAGAAAGGTTAAGGTTAATGTAAGGCTGTTTAGGTTAATGTAATTTCGTTCTCCCACCCCATTTACGCGTAATCCATCGCCAATACCACCTGCAAACGCCAAGTTTATAATCTATGGTATGGTTTGGCAATACGCGCCCGGTTTACCCTCGCTCTGACTTATCAAAAATATATCCTTCCAATTTTCACTTACTGCTCTGAACCACTCATCTCTATGCCTACATCCCTACTTCAAAAGCTTGAAGTTTTACAAAACCAGGCCCTCAGACTACTAACAGGTGCTGTAAAAACTACACCTATAGACGCACTGATCTTGCTCACAGGCATTAAACCTTTGGATGTTGTCCATAGGGAAAGGGCTGTCTTACTATATTTTAAACTCACCCAAATGGATATTTCTGGACTAATTATCAACTTACTCCTCGTAGTTTAAAAATTCATAATGGATTTATTCAGACCGTCAGAGATCAATTGGTTGGGATTGATCTGCCACAACTAGAGGGTCAGCTGGAACTGGTGAGCCCTCTTGACTACCAAAAAATTTATGTCAGGCTCTTTTTTGAACAGGACATTGTCAAAAGTGAAACGTCTACCGCTCTCCACCTTCTTGCGCTGGAGACAATGTGAATCCGTTACCCGGAACCGCTCTGGCTGAGAGTTTTTACAGATAGCTCTTTCGATCCGGATCAACCAAATGCTGGAGCTGGTATCTTTTGTAATCTCTTCTCCTTTGTTGCCTTAGTGGGTGCCAATAGATCTGCTTTTGACGGAGAAGTTGTTGCTATCCGTATTGCTCTCGAACAGCTTTTTTGTTTTATTGAGTCTTTTTCAAATGTGGTTATCCTTTCAGACTCGAAGGCGGCGCTTTGCTCGATTGAATCTATGCATTGCCCTTCCACTTGCGATGTTCTAAAATGTCAGAATGCGATACGTAACCCCACCAATTTGGTAAACTGTAGACCTACAATGGATTCCCGGGCACTGTGATATTGCAGGAAATGAGAGGGCTGATGTTTTGGCAAAGAGAGGCACAAGAATTCTCCAGGCTCTTAGTAGCCCAGTCCCCTTTCCAACTTTAAAAAGGATTTTTAGATCAAAAATCAATGGGGATTTCCATCACCAATTATCAGAAAAGGTAAAAACCAAAGTGTGGAGAGATCTTCAACAGAACACCATTTCAGACTGGCCGCGCCGCGAAGCGGTGGCTCAGTATCGACTATATACCGGACATGACTGCCTAGCCGCGCACCTGTTTTGTTAAGGGCTGGCATCTGATCCCTATTGTTCTCTGTGCAAGAGCCAAGCTGTTTTGGATGGCGGCCACATCCTGTGCTGCAGGGCCCTCCCGGGTCGTCGTCTACCGAGCGATATTGGGAGGCAAGAGCGCTCCTGAGGAAATGACTTTTTACTTCCATGTTTTTTTTCCTGTGTTTTTGCTTTTAACATGTCAATTCACCTCTGCCATTTGAAATAAATAAAAAATAAATATTTTAGCCTGACAACCATATTTTTCTGGTCAGAAATTTGATTCCCTCAGAATTTAAAAGCATGCTTATTCTGAGAAAGTACATTTTGGTATTTAATTTTGTATCTTAAAATATTGTCAGCACTAATTAATTAGCATGTTTGAAGTCACCCTCGAACCTTTAAAATTGAGTCCTAGAACGTGAAGATCCAATCTTTACGTTCTAGGATCAAAAATGGCTCAAAGTGGTCTTTTTTTTTTTTTTTTTTTTAAATTTTCATTATTATTTTGCGCATTGTACATCATATAGATAATTCAAAATGTTATCTGGCCAAACCATGAAAAAAAATGCTGAAATTGAATTGATTTGTAAGAATTGGAGATAATAATGAAAATTATGTTGGAGAAATGATATTTATAAAGAAAGGAGTATGTAGGTAAAGAGATTGAAATGTCGGAAAAGAATAAATAAATAATAAATACAGAATATAATAATATTTTATAAAGTGTGCTAATTCGGGATTTGACAGAAGCATTGTTTATCCTAGTCAAGTCCTCTCAATGCCATTGGAAACTGCAATTTACGTTCAAATTTACCAAATTTATTATGCCAACAGTGTTGATTACTTTTAATTATGGTTTATTACCTTGGGAAGTCATTTAGATTCACAAATGGAGAAAAATTATTTCAACCATTGAAATTATCAACAAGTGAATTAATAAAGCACGCGTATCAGAAACGTGAGCTTATAATCCCCCCTCCCTGAATCTTTGCCTCTCTCTGTCACTGCGGTTTTTCTAGTTTTGTTTTTATCTTTATTTAATTTTTAGTCTTTGTCTATTAATTAGTCTTTGAGTCTATTAATTAGAATTTGGCGAGAATGGGAGTTCATTTTTGAGCTTTCGAGTTTTAACCCGCCCTTCATATTTTTTTGAGTCAATGAAGTTTTTATCATCAAGTATACTGTATTAGATTTGTGTCTTGATCCCTATTTTGATCTAAATCTTATGCTCGTAGAGGTTCATGCGGTTCTTAAAACATTAGGAAAATTGTGGATTCTGCATTGTATTTATGAAGTTATCTTAAATTTTAACATTTCAAAACTCAGGAATTTGTAACCAGATACTTGAAGTTATTGAAATTGATTATTGAATTTTGTAGTGAATATTAACATAATAAAATACATTGAACATCTTAGTTTGGCTGCAGCCATTGCAGTTTCTTAAGGACCTCACGAATACTGTTTTATATCAGGTATATGTATATAGTGACGGTAAGAAGCATAAAGGAAGCTTTTAATAAAGGAAATTAGGCAAAGAAATAACGACAGTTGGATAAATATAGCTGATTGTAATTGAAAAACATGTTAAGTGACATTTTATGACAAATTTCAGAATGTATAGAAGCATCTGTTTGCAAATTATCTTTATTTAAAGACGGCCACATAGCTCACGGCAGACAGATACAATTTTTTAAAAAATTAATCGTACAATATTCAAACATATTCCAATATTTTAAAATACCACTTAATATTTACTTTTTTTTCAATAATAGAAATATCGTGAATTATATGAAATCTTGTGAATGTGCATTATAGACGTAGATGTAGATGTAGTTAATTTACGTCGCACTAGAGCTGCACAATGGGCTATTGGCGACGGTCTGGGAAACATCCCTGAGGATGATCCGAAGACATGCCATCACAATTTTGATCCTCTGCAGAGGGGATGGCACCCCTGCTTCGGTAGCCCAACGACCTGCACGCGAAGTCGAGCACTTTACGGTAAAACAGTTTAACGAGGACCAATACCGCACACCCTCGGTTCCTACGCAGACTGATCCAAGTGGTCACCCACCCGCACACTGACCGCAGCCAGTGATGCTTGACTTCGGTGATCTGCTGGGAACCGTGTCTTAACGATCAGTCCACTGCGGGACTGTGCATTATAGACATAATCTCTTCCAGATACTCTAAATTTTTTGGAACCTTTTTCATAATTTCAACTCTGAGTTTAATTAAAATAATTAATGAGAATTTGAATTTTATATAAAATCTTTATTATTAAGAAAGTTAAGATCAACTTAAAAATTACAAATAATATAATATAAAAAGTGCATGTGTTCTAGTTCTAAAATCTTGGAAAATCACCAAGAATTTATAAATTGATTCAAATTATATTTACAAAGGAGATGAAAACGAAAACAATGTTTTCTTTCTGGACAGAAATCAGCCTGGAAGATGACTGTTGCTTTGATATATTTTTCTATTAACTATTTAAAAGAAAAGCTTGAATGCATAAAATAAATGAAAACATAAAATAAATGAAAAGGCTTCACTTTTTATTTGATACTTTTTTTTAAAAATTGTCTCAACTTATTGCTTAGCAACGCAGAAACAATAAGTATTTCTCTCTAATCGATCATATAGTTAATTATCTTAAAATTTTTAATTACTCCTCTTGGTATGATAATATTGCTTGGCCTTGTTTTTGGGATTATGCCAAATGTATATAGCTTCCTAGCACCCATATTCTTGATCCAACTTTTTCGAAATTTTGTCTCCTCTATTTTGAAGGTCAGGAATCAAAATATGTAAAAGAAAAATTTATGTTTATTCAGAAAAAGTACGTTTTTACGTCTGATTTCATAACTTAATTAATAGTCAGCACTAATTAATTAGTATAGTAAAAATCACCCCCTACAACCATTAAGATTGACACTTAGCTCGTGAAAATAACTAATCATTACCATCGATATCAATCGAAAATGTTTTAGAAACTTTCAAGATTTCAAATAACGATTTTTTAAGGTTTAACAGATTCAAATTCATAGAGTCATTAATTTTAATTAATATTAAAGTTCTTCATATACTACGCATTTTTACAAAAACTGATGGTATGTAACTTATATCGCCTATGCATTAAAAGAAATTAATATGAAACAAAAATATATAAAACAGTTTGAAAAGGTTTCGTAAAGCTTAAGAGTCTACTTCACACAATGAGGCATCAGTCTCCTAAGTCGAAAAGAAATAAAACTAATAAGAAATAATCTTACTTTTAATGAATTTATATTTATGAGAAAACAAACTAAGATGGCTGGGAAGTTACCCACAATAGCACAACATATATTTTTATGTCAGCTTATATACGTGGTTCGAGTTTCGGATAAATTTTAATTTTTAATGAAAAAAAATGAGCTTATGTACGGTAATAATTACGAGGAAAAATGTTTTAAGTTCAAATAATTAAGTTTATGTTTACTCAATGATTCTTTGGATACTCTAATTATTTAGTATAAACTTCGAAATTATCCAAATATTTTAATACTAATTATTTGGAACAAGTATTTAAGTTACTAAACCTAACCTTCCTGTGAATAAATATAAATGTTTTCTCAATATGTTTGAATTCTGACAAATTTTGTTTATTTTATACTTTTTTGCATTTTTCGACAAATCATTTCAACCCCGGTACTTGTGAACAACTAAAATCATTTTTTAAAAATGTCAAAGTAGAAAAATATTTAATGAAAGAGTCAAAAAATTTCCTAAGATAATGTAATGCGACACACAGGCTATCAAATAAAATGAATAAAAGTAACGTTATTTATTTCTCTATTAAGTATGGATAGTACACAAAATACTCCAATGTAACGAATGCAATCTTTAAATGTTTTTACAAAATAATATTTCCAACTAAGCGTAAATTATCTGGAAAACCCACCTAATGAATGAGTTTTCATCTAAGTTCATCTGTTGATTCCTTAGCTGTTATTGACTCCTCCTAAAAATGTAAAATATATATATATATATATGTATGTATATATATATATATATATATATATATATATATATATATATATATATATATATATATATATATATATATATATATATATATATATATATATAATACAAAAGTTATAAAATTACTTTTGTATTAATAAAAGCAGTAAAACTTTTTCGTTTTCATAAAATGCAGATATTCTATTTTGGGAATTTAAGGCTGTAAACATGCCAATAAATTATAATTAGATTAATGTTTCAAAAGAAGAGTTATTTTAAGATCTTTCACTTCCATATAAGGAAGGATTAAACGATTTTCGATGAGTATTAAATTATTTGTGATGAGGCGTAGGAATACAAGGAATGCAATATGACTGACCTCTTCACACTTTTAAGTATCCTATAAAACGCATGACCGATGGTTTTTGCGTGGCTTTTTGTGTTTTACTTGTGCTAGCTAAACTCCGTCAGATCTGACGAGAAAAGTGTCTCTCCCCCTCCAGTCGGAGAGGGGAGGAAACTGTTGCTTCACCATCTTCTAATTAATAAACAGCTTATGATGCAGAATCTGGACTGATATTTCTTGATATGATTACTAATTATTCCCATATTAATAACAGGGTTTTGCTCTGTTATTATATATATATATATATACCCCTACACAGCCGACCGGCCTGTGTAGGGGTCAGTGAACTGCCTCTGCATCAGAAAGGTTCTGGGTTCGAATCCCGGACAAGCCATGGATGTTTTTTTCCTTCTCTGTACTATCTGTCCTCATAGTGGGAGCAACGTTGGCCCACCTAATATGGTGCCCCTGAAAGAGTGGCAAACAAATCTGCCCTTCAGGTGCCTGTATGACCTAGGTCATTATGCAGGTGGGCATTAGAAATGTATATATACATATATATATATTTATATATATTGAAAATTATAGGATATTTTTTTATTTCTTCCCATTTAAGCTACTAAAAAATCCATTCATCCATTCCCAAGATATATCGTAAAACTGTTTGAAATTTTACTTGAATCAAATTTTTTACTTTTCTTATAATTTTTCATTTTAATTAAAAACTCTCACTAACAAGGGAAAATCTATTTTCACGATGACGTCAAAAAACAGTAAAGGCAGAAAAAAATAAATCATTATTTTTCAAATGATAAAACTGTTTGTTCAATATACTAAGCGCTCAGGAGACTACAAGAATGAAGACTTAATGTTGTTTTAAAAAGCAACACAAAGCCGTGCTTAGTGCGCGTTTCGGGCAACCGCTCAAGTCCACTAAAATTTAGGGCCGCCAAAAATTTCGGACTAATTAGTAGGCTTATTACAAGTTTTTTTTTTTTTTTTTTTTTTTACATTTGCTAATCTTGGATATATTTTTACTATTCCTGGGATATATAATTCATATGAGTTATTATAATTTATATTTCCAAATGTGAATTTCATTTCAGTTAATGTTTCTTTATATGAGTAATGTAATTTTTAAAATAACAACTTTTTGTCAACTTTCAAATTTTATGTCATAGAAATTAATTGTATTAAAAATTTCAGCTATTCCCAATTTGTCAGTGTGTGTGGAGGGCAATCTCTAAGAACTGCGGCCGAAAATTTCAAGAATAATAAAAAACAGGGCTGGAAGGAATTAAAAATATTTAAATAAAAAAAAATCATTGTATTCAATCCCTTGATTTTTTTAAAATTACAGATTTATCTAAAACAATAATATTTATATAGAACTCCATTAACTAATATATTATATTTAGGGCTGTGATAATAAACACTTCCTATTAAATCTCATTCATAATAAATGTTTACTCTTAAAATCAAGAAATAAGTTAATAAATTAAGAAACAAAATATCTCTTTTCTTAAGAGCTTAAATGTAGATAAGAATGTAACTTTTAAATTAAATTTTTCATTATTCATTTCATATCATTTTCACATTTTAATGTGCTCATTTTAATATGTAAAATAATTTGATCGCTTTATTATCGATAAATATATTTCAATTATGCCCACTTAGTTTTATACTCATACAAGTATTTTATACACTTTTATTCAATGCAAGTTATTTTATAACATTTTAACTATCTACTTGTAAATAAAGAATAAATGCATGTTCTGCAAAGAAATGTAAATTTTGATTTTTTTTTTCCTGATCTAAATTAATTTTCTATTCATTCGACAAGTTGGTTCTCAGTCTTGGCAATTTATTAATGTTTTTAGCTTGATAAAAAAATAATAACTGATTTTATTTATTCAGTAAGTTTGCAATAATTAAATAACAATATTAACCTTTTTATTATTAGTGTTATTAAGAATTTTAGCTGCAGCATTATTGTTAAATAATATACAGTATTAGACGCCCGGTGGCTGAGTGGTAGCGCTTCACGCTCCAGTGCCACAGGTCCTGGGTTCGATCCTCGGGCCGGGCAAGGTTGACTTAGCCTTTCATCCCTTCAGTGGGTCGATAAATGAGTACTAAGCATGCTTGGGAACTAAACTCAGGGTGTTTCGTGTTTGGCTGACCCTTTAACCAGAACATCTGCTTCCAGAGCCCAAGGTCAAGAAAGCTGAGATGGGCATAGTAGGCCTTGACCCTCTATAGGCTGCCACGCCACTGAGTTTAGTTTAATATCAAGTATTATTTGTACATTTTGTCAGATCGTTAAACACGAAAATAAATTTTAAAAAGTAATTTTAAAAAAATCCAATGTTTACTATATACTTTGTTAAATAAAACATTTTTTTTTTTTTTATCTATCATGTAATGTTTAACTCAGGGCCGCTAAAACCCTAATCACACCCCCAAAGTGCAATATCCACTTTTAAAACAGAGTTTGTTGAATTGTCTGTCTCCTGATTCAACCCTTCTTCGCTTTGCAATTTCTGCAGTTCAGAACAACTATTTTATCATTGACGCTTTTATTATTTATCTTAATTAATAATTGTGATTCTAAAATGTAATGCAACGAAAAACTCGACTTAGATTGCCTAAGGATAAAATTGATTCTCTAGAACGAAATTAATATGATATGTAAAATATTTTATTGAATTTGTTTAATTTAAAGTTTTCAATTATAAATAAATAAAAAATAATTTCTCTTTCTTTAAAAAAGTAAAGTGTCAGGAATAATGTTCATTACTTGCTTTAATCTCCGCCATTTCGCTCTTCGGTTTTGAAACCACGTTTTTACCTGGAAAAAAAAGTATATACACTGATGAAGAAATAAAAGGAAAGAACATTTTTTAAACAACAAAATAAGTAACGTCAATAGGCATATAAGATATCAGATAATAGCTCTGCCACGCAGTGGCCTGTGACGTCTAACACAGTGGCGCTGTAGTTGCGTTTGTTTAAAGGTACCTCATTTGCTTGCCCAAGCTGGTAGCGTAAGAACGTTTTAAAACGTCGTAGTTTAGCCCAATCCAAGTTTTTTTAATTTCTTTGTTTACCTATCGTTAGTACCCAAGTTAAAATTCCTTCTAATATTTTTTTGTTAAACTAGTATTAGATGCTGTACCCCGATTTAAAAAAATAAATAAATAAATAAAAACAGCATCAACTACAAATATTAGCTGTTTTCAGCACATCATGGTGTGTATTGGCACATTTTCTGCTTATCTAGCATGCATGAATCAGCTTGTTGTGTGCTTGAATTTAGAGCTAGTGTAGCAGAAATACTAATAGACACTTTTTTATGTTGCTTTTTGTGACATTACTTTACTACCATCAATTGCTTTGAATTTTTGCTTTTCTAGCATGAGAATTCTACCATCAGTTACTTTGAGTTTTTACAATTCCAGCATTAGAATTCTACCATTAGTTGCTTTTAATTTTTGCTTTTCTAGAACTGCAATACTACCATTAGTTGCTTTTAATCCTTGTTATTCAAGCCTTAGTTTTCTACCATTATTGCTTTTAATTTTTGCTGTTGCAGCATGATCTTCAACCATCTGTTGCTTGAAATATTTATTTTATAAAACTGCTTTTCTACGAGTATTTGTTAAAATGTTTTTTATTATAATACTGCTTTTCTACGAGCAAATTGCTTTAAACTTTTGCTGTTTTAATACTGCTTTTCGTCCAGACCAGCAGTTAATTTTTTCCCCACCCTTGGACACATAAACTCCACTCGCTAAGACCACCTCATTGCACTTGTAAAGTTAAGACTTTTTATAACTCTTTTATAAAAAATAATAAAACTACAGTTCTTTAACATTACTTACTTAAAACATAAGTTAAACACAAGCTTTCTTTTATCAACAATATCCTTTTTATTTTCGTTATTTTAAATTCATACATCAGAATTAAAATATTTAATTGGAAACAACCATTTGATTGAGTATTTATACAAAAGAAGACAAACAAAAAAAAAACAAAAAAAAAAAAAAAACACTTTAAAAATTTATCATATTTATTAATGGTATTACAAGCTCTCGCAGCATTAGAAAAAATATCCTGAATTTTTTCAGATATAAATCGATTTCTACTTTTTATTGCAGCTTCAATTTCTGTAATTTCTTTACCTTTCTTCAAAAAGTATTCTCTTATTTGACCTGAAATGAAAATAAAACATAACAAAATGGGTAGAAAGGCAAATAAAAATAAATAAAATTTTTTAAAAAAAATGCTACCTAGAAAAGTTGCAC
Organism: Parasteatoda lunata; assembly: GCA_949128135.1. Classification (NCBI taxonomy): domain Eukaryota; kingdom Metazoa; phylum Arthropoda; class Arachnida; order Araneae; family Theridiidae; genus Parasteatoda; species Parasteatoda lunata. Next base: position 535,717 of record OX421980.1, on the reverse strand, counting down.
TTAGAGTTAAAAATTCCAATTGTTAAAGAAAAAAAATTCTACCTGCAGATAAACTGGCAACCGTTTCTGAATTTTTTTAAACCAAACATTAACAAATCGGGCAATTGGTAAAAGAACAAACCACAGTCTTAATTTAAATTTGACGAAGTTTTTTGATTGTTTTTAATATATCCATAGAAAACTATATCTACATTTCTGTACCCAAGCTCGAAATATAAAAGTAGAAGGAACATGTTTCGGTAATTTATTTTTTTAATTGGAACTTGAACATCATACAAAATTTAAATAGCGGAATCTAACTACAAAAAACATAAATAATTTTTAGTAAATAGCAAACACTTCGAGAATATTTACTCTCATTAGTAAAAAATTGAACTATACCCAATCCAATCTTAACTTGGCAATGCTGCGAGAGATCTGGATCACAGTTTATGTCATAAAAACTGCAACGTGTGGCGGTCACGCCTATTTAAAGATGTTCACAGCCGTATTGTCATTCATGTCATTTCAACCTTTTGCTTTTATTATAAGGCATTTATAAATTAATTACATTTTACGCAGAAAAATTTCCAATATATATTTCATAGACAATACTTTCATATTGTGTGACAATCATTTACAACTTCGCACGCATTTAGCTACTTTAAATTCTAAAACTATTTCTCAAGTAGCACTTTCCCAATTTCGGTCAAGTTAGAGCGAAACAGACTAAAAAGTAAAAATGAAGCAAACTTTACATTAAATGATGTGCAATTGAAACAACAATGAAGTGCTTCAGGATAGATTATGATAAAAGCAGGTCAACAACTATTTCCTTTCCTCTGTTAATACCCCAAGGCTGAAAAATTGGAATTATACAAAAAGAAAAAGACAAATACAGGGTCTTTATAATTAAAGTTCCACTTTGAAATGGCTATAAAAATAAAAGTACCCGGCCAAATGTCATCAAACTTGGTAAATGTCTATAAGAGGTCATGGGATTTTAGTACCCGCAAAAAAAAAAGTTCAAAAATTCACCACCAGCGGTGAATGGCGCTGCATGCTATAAGGTTAAACGAAATAACAGAGGAAACATCAGTTGCAAACACTTTTATTGTTGCTACAAAGCATGCTCAATGTGGCATCCGCCATTTTCTGAAAGCAAATTAAATTGCAATATTGCATTCTCAACAGCACTTCTTAGCATATCTGGAGAAATGTTACGGTCATGTCTGTGTATCGCATTCTTCAATTCCACTAAATTGGTTATGTTATCCCCTGGCTGACCACCGTTCAGATCAAATCTATAATCAACAACCATATTTTGGCTCGATGGAAATCGGACTGGACAAAAGGACGCCAGACTTACAAATTCTTTAAGGATCCAAAAACTACAAGAATGAAGGCAAACTTTTATATTAATCAGTTTTTAACCGGACACGGCGTGTTTGGCACTAACCAAGCAAGATTTTTTAGGAAATCTTCAACATGTATTTATTGCAACTCACAACAAGACATTCATCACTTAATTTTTCAATGTCCTAAATTTCAAACATTGCGTGGCAACAGCTTCCACAACAAAACAGAACACCAGGTCTACTCTAACCTGACCTGCAGATTAATCATCAAAGACATTATCAAAACAACTTTGGAAGATGCATTGAACTCACTATAAATTTTTACTGAGACTCTCCTCTTAACTGGACTATTTATGACTTTTACAATTTTTATTTATTGGCGTTCTTAGGTCGGAGTCATGTTTTTTTAAAGATGTTATTTTTGTCTTACTGTTAATTGCTTATTTTGTTCATCTGTCTTGCTCGCCCGCAATGTTTACGGGCTGATTATGTCTTATGTATTTTACGTATTTTTGCACTTTTTGTATTTTTGTTTTTTACTGTTTTTCTTGGTACTAATAAACATTTACCCGTATGCCCTAAATTGGGGCAGGTCGGGGTAAATATTTCATGTTATCACCATAAACAATGGCTTTGAGATAACCCCACAGCCAGAAGTCACAGGGGTTGAGGTCTGGTGATCGGGGTGGCCAAGAAATTGGGAAGTTTCGGACTACAATACGAACATTCGTGAAATGTTGCTGCAGTAACTGTTTGACACACCTACCAATGTGAGGTGGAGCCCCGTCCTGCATAAAGATCGTGGTGGCTAATCGTGGTGGCTAAAATGCCCCGTTGCTGAAGTTCAGATATCACGAAACATCTGAGCATCGACTCTAAGCGAGCAGCAGTCACAGTGCATGTCACGGGCCCAGCTGCCGATGGCTCTCAAAGAAAAAAGGTCCAATTATGAAATTTGCTGTCATACCGCACCAAACGGTGACTTTAGGCGAATGTGATGGAACTTCGTGGATAACATGAGGGATTTCTTTGGCCCAAATCCTTTCTTTGGCCATTTAAGTAAAAATGTGCCTCATCTGTCCACATAATGTTCCATGGCCAATTGATGTCCACCTCCATCCGTGCCAGAAAACTCAAAGCAAATGTTTCTCTTAAAGCCGGATCTCTAGGTTGAAGTTGCTGAACAAGTTTGATTTTGTAAGGGTAGTACTGCAACACTTTCCGAACGATTTTGTACACCGTACTCAATGGTAAGTCGAGTCGACGTGCAACAGCACTTACGCTGCACGTCCCTTGTCTGGTGTCCATTGCTGCTTCCTCTATTGCAACAGCCTCCTTGGTTTCCACAGACACAGTTTTCGTCCACGCCCAGGTGCAACAGATAACAAACCTGTGGCTTGAAATTTTGCCATCATTTTCAGTAAACCTTGCGGTGTCATTGGACCTCGGCGTTTTCCTCTTACAGTACGGAACTTTTATAAAGCCCTCCGTTCATTGCTGTCTCATTCACAGTAACATTTCACGAGCAAAGCACGATCTTGCATGGTAACAGACATTGTCGACTCAGAACACTGACGGCTCAGACAAGGCGCCTCATTTTTATAACTGCAAAGTCACATGACGTGTAAAACAAATTTGCATATTTCACATTCGTTTAACACTATTGCATACAGCGCCATTCTCACACAGCGCTGGTGGTGAATTTTTGAACTTTTTTTTTCTTTTCTTGCGGGAACTAAAATCCCATGACCTTTTATAGACATTTACCAAGTTTGATGACATTTGGTCGGGTAGTTTTATTTTTGTAGCTATTTCAAAGTGGAACTTTAATTATAAAGAACCTGTATGTTAAAATATCAATTTTTTGTCCATAACTTTGTTTTCTCTTATGTACGACAGTATATATTCGTGTCGTCTATTTTATAAAAAGCAGTTTTTCAGTTGAATAAACAAACAATATAATCTGTCACCTCCACCTTCAACATGGTATCAACTAATGTATAAATTTTCATTATAAGTTTTTTATTTCTTATTATTTTTAAATTAATTAATTAATTAATTTTTTATTTATTATTTTTTTTTCGTTTCTTTTGTAGTCTTTGTTTTAAATATGTCATCAAAAAATGTTAGCAAATCAACCTATCATATTTATGCTACAGGTAATAAATAAATTTTGCAAAAGAGAAAAAGCATTTAAAGTTTTGAAAAATAATTTAATACTACCTAAACTTATGAACTTTCTGGCTGTTGCTGGTTTAGCAAAAAATTCACAAATTTAAAGAATTTGTTATTAAAAATTCAGAAAAAAAGCGAAATAATTGCAAAAAATTCAAAATTTATGGACAATATTTTAGCACTATGACACAAAAGTAAGAATTAAAAGTTATAAATAAAAATTTGAAGATTCAGTATTTGAAAATTTCTGCTATTTCAAGTAATTTCAAAATAATATAATTAGAAACAGCTAAATTCCAGATTGATAAATTTAGAAGAAGAGACATAGAGTGCAAAAATTGCATACATAGAGTGCAAAAATTGCGTCGGAATATGCACCGATGGTGCTCGTTAAGGTTCGGAAGATTTCAAAGTAACTTGTAAAACAAAATGATCCATATCCACATGCATAATCCACAGAGAAGCTTTTGCTTCGAAAGAAATGAGTTCTGGTTTGAATATTGTGTTAACTACGGTTGTAACCGTAGTAAATTATATAAAAATGAGACCGCTGAGATCGAGAATCTTTTCCGCACTTTGTAAAGACATGGGTTCAGTACATTCAGCATTACTATTTAATTGCGAAACAAGATGTTTATCACGTGAGAAATTTTTGCAACGTGTTTATGAATTAAGGGAAGAAATCGCCATTTTCCTAGAAGAAGATAAACCGGAAGCCGAGAATTTTCGTGATTGTTTATTTGTGATGAAATTGAGCTACTTGGTCGTAATATTTGAGAAATTAAATAACTCGAATCTTCAATTCCATGGAGCAAATGCACATATGTTGGATACGGGTGATAAAGTTAATGTTTTCTGTAGAAAGTTGGAATTGTGAGGCAGAAATTTAAAGCATAAAAACTTAAAAATGTTTGCGAATGTGGATGATTGTACTAAAACTTATAAGGCTGAGAAGAAAATGTAAAAGTTGTTTTTGTAACCATTGAAAATCATTTAGCCATCCTGGCAAAGAATTTTAAAAAGTATTTTCTTACTGACGACAAACTGATAGCAAGTTACGAGTGGGCTAGAGATTCACTTCGTTAGACTCCCGAAGGACACTCAATTGATGAGGAAGAAAAATTCATAGACTTCCCGACAAGTGGCGAAACCAAAAGGCAATTTAGTTATAAATCACTATTTGAATTTTGGACAGGGGTAGAGGATGATTTTTCTATATAAAAACAGGGCATTTCGCATTATATTACCATTTTCAACATCCGACCTTTGTGAATCTGGATTTTCTGCGGTGGCTTCTTTGAAGACAATATATAGATCTCGGCTAAATATAGAAACAGAACTGAGACTGGCTGTTTCTAATATTAAGCCTTACCTCGAAAAACTTTGCTCTGCAAGACAGTCCCAAGGAAGTCATTAATAATTATTAAATTTGTTGTTAATTTAGTATGTTTTGATTAAGTAAGATGGGTGAGCCAAAGGTGGCCAGTGCTCCTAACGTAGCCCACCCCCCAAAAGAAGAATTAATTTTATTTTGAATCACAAAATGGCCCTGTTGCATTGTAAATCTTGTATGTAAAGTGCACGTGGTTGAATTGGAAGAGATTTCCTCCATTGTATGAAGTGATTTAATTTTTTGCAGTTGTCGTTCTAATTTCCGGGTAAGAAGATATTGTAATTTATATGTATTTAAATTCTTAGAACTTTAAGTTATGATATGTTTTCTGAAAGTTTATTTCTTTTTCTTCAACCACATTACTTTAATTCGAATTAATATATCAGATTAATAGTTTTAAGTCGTGTAAATGGTGACCATATGCATGTTCCCAAAGTGGCCCGACACCGGTGCCACCTTGGGGACTCGTAGGCCATCTTCGGAAACAAATGTGAAATCTATAAAAGAGTTAATTATAAATCAATGGAATCAAGGAAATTATTTAATTAAAGGAATGAAGGAAAAGGAATGATTTAATTAAATGGCAATTGATTTATTTAGTTCAAATTATTTCAAATGTGAAACTTTGGTATTTTTAAATTTTTATAATATTTTGATGTTCCCTGCACTTAAGTAGAGTTTGCGATATTTTGTTTCAAGTTTTTTGTTTTGTTTGCATTTTAAAGTAATGTTTTAGGTATTTTTTTGGTACTTTTGTGGTAGCTATGAGTGTTTTTTGGTAGATTCTGGTATTTTTTTTATAAATTTGGGTATTTTTATACTAGTTATAGGTTAGGTTAGTTAACTCTAGTATGGTTATTTAACGCTTACTTATTAGTTATGGTTAGTTAACCCTTTTGAAAGAATTAACTCCGTAATTCTTGATTTATTCTAATGAGTTAACTCAAAGGAATCGCTAGTGACGTCACACAAGAACTATCAATGTAATGATATATGTAATGATATATTCAAATGATATATAAACAAATGATATATAAAAAAAATTATACACTCTAAAAACAAATATCTTTTTTAAAGTCGGGAAACTTGTCCCTACCAGCGAGACACTTAAAGTGCCTTTTTAAAAGACGTTTGCCAGTCCAAGTGTCTTTTCTAAAGATAATTTGAGTAAATGAAAAAGTGATTCAATATATGGCTCACCTTTGGAACCTGTGGAAACGTTAGGCGCAGAAGCTACAATTTTGAAATTGTACTATAAAATAAATGAAATTTTATTTTACAACTAAAAGTATACGTGCTATGTATTAGAGATAAGTGTAAGGGAAAGTTACAAAAAAAATTTCAGCCCTACAGACTTAACCAGAAAATTAGGAAAAATCCTCAAAGCAAAGCCACCTTTGGTTCTCCACCTTAAGTTTTGATCTAATAAATTGTTTTACTTAAATAAGTTATTAAAAGTGTCGAAATGTATTTTTTTTCCAAGTGTTGTGCTCTTTCCTTTCTCTCTCTCATCCAGTTAATCAATTTTTTAAAAAATAATATATTCTCTTGGATATTCTCGCGCCCTCCTTCTAGTGTGCTCGAGCCCCACTAGGGGGGCGCGCCCCACAGGTTGAGGATCACTGCAATAAGTAATAAATATATGCTACATATAAATTCGATTGAACTACTGGCATCCACTAAACTATTGTAAAGATTTCTTTTCGGTTGATGCACACAACAGTTGTTTTTCGATACCTAAATTTGTTCGAAGTATTCTTGACCAATCATAAAGCATAAACTCTCGGAAATTTTTCTAAAATTGTTCAATCTACTAAGTAACTACAGAAAAAGTTTGTAATTACCCCTCTAGACAATGCTAACAATAATTATGCAATCTTCTGTAAAAAATTCTATGTTGAACTTTTAAATACGGATTTTTTATGGCGGGCACTTGGAACTATTGTCCATTGGCCACAGAAAGTGCCAGAACTGCTATAACTCTCTTTTCGTTACCCAGTGGGCACCTGCGGCGAAGCCCGGGCGGTGGAGCAGCGTCGCCCACGTCACACTACCACAACCCGTTTATAGGGCGCGTCACATTAACACACAAAGGAGAAAGGACATAGAACACAGATAGAGACAAAGAAACATCCATGCCTTGCCCGGGATTCGAACCCAGAACCTTTCTGATGCAAGGACAGTTCCCTGCCCCTTACACAGCCCGATCGGCATAAATACGGAATTAAAAAGTAGTAAAAATTTTAAGCTGAGTAATTTAAATAATAATATTTTCAATAAAAAGATTTTAGTTTTATATAAGAGGTTAAAAATTAAAATTAGCAATATATAATTTCCTTGTGTAATTATCAGTCTTAAATTTCATGAAAGTCCTATAAAATTTAGAAGAATCACATGTGGGTCTAATACTTACCTAACTGAACCTAGCACCATTTTCACTAACTACTTAAATAAAATTATTACAAATATTATTAAAGAAGGTTTTCTTGGATTATCACTAATAGTCAACGAATTTTAGAAATTATTAAACATATAAAATTAATTCTATTGTGACTTCTGATTTCCAGGATCTTTTCAACAGCATTCCACTTTCTAAACTAAAAGATGTCCTTTCGAATTATTACCATGACTTTAAAAATATCCTTAATTGCGATTTTGATTATTGAGAAATTCTAATTAGTTTTTGTTTTTTTAATAATTATCTTTACAGTGGAAAATAAATTTTTCTTCATATTGATGGAATACCACAAGGATCTAATTTTTCATCTCTCTTACCTAACTTATTTTTGCGCTATTATGAAAATAATTATATTCATAATATTAAATGTGTTTTTAGTCTTATTGATGATTTAATTATCTTTAATTTTCAAGATTATACAATTTTATTAACTAATATTTACCCCGAAGAATTAATCTTGCTTCGTAATCATGATGATAAGATGAATTTTAATTTTTTAGATTTGGGTATTATCAAAGAAGAAAATATCTGCTTTGTTGATTTATGCGATAAAAGAAATGATTTTATTTTTAATATAATTAAACTAATTACTTGGAATTCTAATGTTTCTAAAAACATCTATTGAAGTACCATTTTTAATCAAATGAATAGAATTAAAAGAATATTTAGTAATGTTTATTTATCCAACTAAGCAAATAGCCAAACTTTTTCAAAACTTGATAAAATACTTGATACTATGGATACCCAAACAAAGTAATTAAATTCTATACAAAATCATTGAGTTAATTGTATGTTATTGTAAATAAATTTATTAAAAGCTTACTACTTAATTTATATAATTTTGAAAATGTGCTAATCTATTTTGGGCAAATCAGTGTCTAAAATTATGAACAAAACAGGCACACACACTCTCTCTCTCTTACATGCGAATAACTAATTTAAAGTTCTACGTACTACCTTCTCTAATCTACGTTATTTTAGAAACATATTCTGATCTAACTACAGTACTTATTATTTATAGTAAGATAACATGTTTTAGCACAGAAGTTAATAACTATGAGCGAAATACTCATACCATAATTAACACTGTTCATAATATTTACTAACTTAATTAAATACATGATCATTAAATTGGCACAAAGTGTTCTTATGCATAAGTCAATATTATTGAGTAAACTGAATAATTTGTAGCATGACCCTCTATAAAACATCATGATTTAAAGTGCTTTTATTATTTTTCTAGCTAATTTGTAACTCAGGAAAAACCCAACCTACGATACTTATTTTGTATTTCGTGTAACTATGAACGATTGAATTTTTTTAGTTCTATTAAAAAATAAATACTAAATTATAAATACCTTTGAGGAGACTAAGACGTTAATTCTAGAATCTGCCGACAACAACAGATCCAATACAATATGGCGTAGTAAACAAACGTGAAAAAAAGTTTCAACTCAACATTTGTAAAAAAAAATTCCAGTTTATCGTTCGAGAATCGAAATAACTTTCAATACTATTTTCCTGTGTTTTCTGGCTTAAAATTGCTTTGGTGTAAAAGGATATATCATGGAATATTTTAATTGTTTTCTTTCATAAATAAATCTTTATTTATTAATAATATGAGGTGCCTATTCCCAGAAAAGTGGTCCCAGTACTTAAGTAATGAAATGGATAATAATTTTAAAAGACAAAATGTTAAGTTGAGTATTATTTTATATAACATTATCTATAATATTAGTAGATAGGATTCCACGGGTGAACTGACCCACCGGGATACCGGGACCTATCCCGGTGCGCCCACTCAAAAAGCGCCCTTCAACGTGATTACTTTCTGTTGAAATAAATTAAAAATAAGGAAGTGATATTTATTTTGCTTTGAATCTGAAATTAAAAAAGGAAAATGATATTAATTTTACTTCGAATCTTAGCTTTTAAGGAAAAAATTTATGAATGAATGATTTGTAATAAAATTTTATTTTATCGTTCACCCTTTTCACATCGTTCCCTCTGACACTCCTTTAAGGTTCCACCTACAATCTGCACTAAAATTCCGAAATCAGAAGGAGAATAATAAAAGGGCGAATATGAATAGAAGAACTGACATGAACAATGAATGGTCAACTGGAGGGTTCTTCTACTTTGAAATTTTGTTTGGCTTGTTTGTAAGTAACCAACAAAGTAGGGTTTTTTACAGCAAAAAAAATTTAACATAATTTTTGTTTTTGGCTCGTCGCGAATTTCGCCAAAACTCTCATTGCACAAATGGCGATTTTATCGAATATTGTCATCGAACATTTCACTTTACGGTATTTCAGTTCATTCTCACAGGATAACGATCAGATTATTCTCACACGACATGGCAAACATGGAATTTTTAAAATCGGAAAGAAGGGCGAAACTTCTAGTTCTCAATGTTCATATTTATCATTTGCAAAGAACTAAAGATAATTTTAGTTTCTGGCGATGTAAGCACCAAAGTTTAGATACTTGACCCCTTAACGATCGGTTAATTCTCAAGAAAACGGTCATAAAAATGCCTATTTTTTGGCTTTTGTATTTGTATTACGTATTTGATTATTGCTGACATCTAGTTTAAAATAAACTAACTGCCTACAATTACATTAAAAATATCCTGGTTCTGCCATCTGTTGTGTAAAATGAGAAATAAAATGTTTTCCAGGCAAAACAAAGGAATTAGTTTTATTCTTATTGGCGCGTTATTACTGAACACTCCAACCCGTCAATATCACGAGAGCGAGAAATGGAGTGCGAAACCTCACCCTGTCATTTTCAGGGGAGCGAGAAGGAGGGGATAAATGTAATCCATGTGTGAAATTGATAAATTATATTACTCTAATAACTATATTGGAGCCGCGATGACTCAGGGGATAGAGCGTTCGCCTTCCAATGAGGCGAACCGGGTTCGAATCCCAGTCGATACGAATTCCGCATCCGGCTTGCACTGACCACAGTGCTGACGTGAAGTATCCTCAGTGGTAGACGGATCATGGGTTAGAGTCCCCTTGCCGTCAGGCTAACCGTGGGAGGTTCTCGTGGTCTTCCTCTCCATGTAACGCAAATGCGGGTTAGCTCCATCAAAAAGTCCTCCACGAAGGCAAATTTCTCCCAATACTCGATCCAGGAGTTCCCTTGTCTTCTGGATTGGGTTCAAAATTACAAGGCTACTGAGTTGAACATTAGTAGCCGTAAACCCATTAAGTTGGGTCGGCTGTTCAACGACGGTTATAAAATAAAATAACTATATTGTTGGGGCCGGGATAGCCTGGTCGGTAGGGCGCTGGGGTCATGTTCAAGAGTTCGTGGGTTCGATCCTCGCCGGCCGAAGACTCCCCGTGTAGTAAATGGTGAGTGATGCACGTTAAATCTGTCGAGTCTCAAAGTCCTCCATGTTCCCATAACAAATCAATACCTCTGGGGGTACTGATCCAGGAGTTTCCTTGTATTCTGGATTGGTTCGAAATTACAAGGTTACGGAGTTGAACATTAGTAGTCGTAAACCCAATATTGGGTCGGCTGTTCAACGACGGTTTTAAAATACAATAACTATATCGTATGTAATATAAATATATCCACAGTACAATTTTCTGTAAAAATTTTAAAGGACAGAAACTTTTCCAATATAATGGTTTTTGATATTATTATAACGTTGCTGATAACTTTAGATGCATAATTAAGAAAAATATTTTTATTTCTTTTCTTTATTTTTCTGTTCTCCTTGCGAATCTTACAAATGCGGAATTTTTTTTTAAATATAACAAGACAAAATTATATTCTTACTATTGTGTCTATAAAACTGAAATAAACTGGAAAAAAATATTAGAGGAGCGAAATTTGTTAAGATTAACATTTAAACATTTAATAAAATATTAAATTACAAATAAAAGGAAGAAAAAAACTTATGCTTAACTTTTTTTCTGTTTTAAGATTCTCTTTTAAATATCAGCTCAGTTGTTCTAAAGATATACAGTTATATTCATTCGTTATTATTAAATTACCGTTATTTGTTTTTATTCAAATAGATCCTTTATATTATCCTAATATATACTATTAATTCTACTTAAAAAGTTTTTTACGGATTTATGCATCTTGTGAAAAAGAGAAACTATTTCGAATGACTTCTGCATAATGACATTTGCCTACATTATAAATCATATGGAAAAAAAATCAGGCCGTCAATCAGAAAAACAATTGGAAGTATTTTGTAATTAAAAATTTGTTTAATAAAAACTATTTGCACCGTGTTAATCTATCGCATCGTGCTTAACTACTAACTCAAATTTGTAATAAAAAAAAACAACGAATAATCCTTTTGGCTGGCTAGACCAACAGCAATGAAATTGTATAACTAAAAATTTCTAGCATAAATTTTTTATATAAAAAATAAAGTGCGACGAATTAGCACCCTTCTCTTCGGAGATGGGTTCAATATAAGAGAATAATACGAAAACCGCAATATGTAGAACGGAAGAATTTTCAATATTATCGTTTTTGAATTATTATTAAGTTGCAGATAAATTTATATGCATAATTAAGAAACATTTTTCTTATTTGTTTTCTTAATTTTTCTACTCATCTTTTGAAAATGCGAGAATTTTCATTTAAATATTTCAAGACCTAGTTATAATTTTAATCCTATAACTATAATATCGAAATATGATCAATTCTTTTTTTTTTCTTTTTTTTAACTTTTGTAACATTTTAAAATAAAATTTATTAAGATTAATATTAAAAAATTTCTAAAATCACATTTAAAAAATAAATTTTAGAAATAGTATTAAAAAAATACTTGACGAAAGAAAACTTTTTAGTTATTTCTTAAACTGTTGTTTGACATTCGAAATTTTAAAAACACTTATTGTTAATAAAATGGTACATTACAAATTTTAGGGAGAAAAAAAAACTTCTGGATAATTTGTTTTTCTCTGGTGTGAGATTCTTTTTTAAATATTAGCTAAGTATTTCTAAAGATATTTTGTTATGTTCATTAGTTATTATTAAACTAAAACTATTATTAACATTAGTAGTCGAAAACCAAAAAATTGGGTCTGTTGTTCAACGACGGATATAAAATATAAAATCTAGTTCAATAAAAAACAACGATTAAATATACAATTTTCTATAAAGAAATAAATTATTAAACCTGAAAAAAAAAACATATTTTATTGTTTACGTTTGCAAATTGCAATTTATTATAAGAGAGAAGAAAGGATTGTTTTTTTTTAAAAAGCTAACGATTAATTTTGTTTATTTTGTAAAATGTATAAGTCTGCAATTGCGAAAAATTGAAAAGTCACAACAATCATGAAAAAAAAAAAAAAAAAAAAAATGGGAAAAGCATTTTTTCTAATTATTATACAATCTTTTTTATTTATTTTTTCTGATTATGTAAACTAACAAGCATTCAAGAAATGCTACTACGTAAATTAACAACTACTTAACAAAACAAAACAAAAATCTAAATCAGTAAGTTAAAAGTTAATTTCATGCATTTTACCTTTTTATTAAAGCTTACTTATTACACATTATTTAGATACTTATTGTAACTTAAAAATTAAAAGTTTTTGTGATAAAAAGTTAAGCATTTTATTAGTTGTAAATATGAAATAAGTAATTATAAATAATAGAAAATAATAAAACAATCCTAAATATAAATAATAGAATAGTAATAAATAGTAAGTTATAATAAAGTAAATATTATTTAATTATTAAATAGAAAGTTATAAAGGTTATTTTTTTTTTGACAAATTAAATAACAAAATAATTAAATAATTAAATAATAAGTTATAATAAAGTAAATATTATTTAATTATTAAATAGAAAGTTATAAAGGTTATTTTTTTTTGACAAATTAAATAACCCTTATTAACTATTAGTTCGTTAAAGCTAAAAGCACCCATTAATACGAACGAAGTTTTAGAGAACTTGATCCAGAAATAATACACTACTATGGGTCTACAGCTTGCGGCCCGCGGTAACTTCTGAGCATAATAAAAAAAACTATTAAAATTTTTTTTTGGAAAAAAAAAATCAAAAATTCTGAATTGCGCGTATAAGTTTTTGAACACGTCAAATTTAAATCAATGTAGTTTTTTCATAGCTTTTTTTTGGTGGTTATCACCACGAATTTCCGAAGTTTTAAAAACCCCGACAATTTTAATACGACAGAATAATGATGCGTGAATTTCGAATTTTATTATTAACTATTAACGCACTTTATTTGAGTCTATGTCATAGTTATTGTCATAGTTATTCCAAGTGATTTTTCGATCACTTTTTCGGTGGTTATTGTCGAATTTCTACGTGTTTCTAAAAATTCTCATCTTTTTAATACGATATTATAACGACTCACGTTTTTCGAATCATGCAAATAGTAATCACTTTTAACGTACTTTATTTGTTTTACTTTTAATCGTAAATCCAAGATATTTTTCGATTGTTTTTTTTTTTTTTTTTTTGGCATGACGCATTTCCATATGGTTTTAAAAATACCGTTGTTTTTAATATGCATTAATACGACACTCGAATCATGCATTTAAATGTGCCAATATCCTCATAAATATAAGAGATATTTTTATTGTTTATTCAACAGTTGTTGCTAGACTTTTCCTCAGGGTTTCGAAAATCCTGATAATTTTAATCCGGTATAAAAACGACTTGCGATTTTCGAATCAGGTATTTTAATCATTAATTTTAACATTCTTTATCTAAGCCAATTTCATCGTCCATTCATGTTATTTTTAAATCTTTTTTTATGTGTTGATTTTTTTAATATAACAATATTATTACTATACGCGATATTCGTACAGTTTATTAATTTTTTGATCTTTGTTTCTAATTTTTGGTAGCTTAAAAAGTAATTAAAAAACCATTTAAAGATATAACATTCATAAAATTTCTTATAATTCACTAAATATCAATGTCTTAAGGTTAAAAATATATTGAAGTCTGATCCAACTGAATGCTGAATCTTATTTTGCTACAATACGTTTGTTTTATGGGCAGAAATAAGCTCATTTTAGGTTTACAAAATATTTTTGTTTTCCGTCCGGGCAGAAATAAGCACCCATTGACCTTTCATTGTGATGTCACTTCCATCCCCTATACTGCGTGGCCTAATACTTGCATGGAATTATATTTAGATAAACGGATTTCATAATAATTTGCAAAAATTTAAAAAGTTCTCGAGATATAGTAAAATACACAAATAAATAACATTTCCTAACTTTGAATCGCACTCGTGTACGATAACCCCTCATATTTCGTGGGTCAGAAATCTTAATAAAAAAAGGCATGCTTATTCAGAGAAAGTGCGGTTTTGTGTATGATTTCGTAACCTAAAATATCGTCTGCACTAATTAACTAGGACATTTGAGGTCACTCCCTCGAATTACTAAGAAGGAGTACTACAAAGTGAAGGTGAGATCATTAGATCAAAAGTTATTCAGGGTTGTCCTTTTTTTTTCTTTCTTTTTTGGTGCACTGTAATTTTAAGAGGTATGAAAATATGGTTTATTGAATTTTGAGTGAGACTGAAAGATATCAACTGTTTTTTTAAATTTTTATATCATAGTTTTTTTTAATTCTTTTTTTTTTTACATCTTTTCCGCAATATATGGTATTTTTGACCCACCATATTGAGGTCGTATACGAAAAGTGAGAATAAGAACATTTTCAAGGTCGATTTTACTAAACCTATTATTTGAAATGGATTATTTTTATATTATTCATACTGGGTCCGTTAATTTAACACATCATTAACTAGTTACTTGCAACAAAAAAATTCTTTTTTTTTCCTTAAAATTTAATTTTATTTATCAACACAGTTTTAAAGGCTTCATCTCTCGCTATCTTTGATTTTAGATAAAATTCTTAGTTAGTGTTTTCTTTATTTTTTTAACTCAACAAAATTCTGATGGCAGTGTGTTATTCGGCAGCTTTACACCTTTCAGAAAAGTTAAAAAATAAAGAGATCGCTTTATTATATTAAGAGAAACATATAAAACAGTACATCATAAATTTTAAAATTTCCATCGTTGTTTTTTTTTCTCAAAAATGTGAAGATACAATGATACAATTTGTTATTTTGAGTGAATCATTTAAAACTACACACATATGGGTGATTCTCACGAAATATAACAATTCACTGTCCCTTGCTCCAAGATCTAATACTATAATACTAAAAGAACTTTTTCTTAAAAAAAATTAATAAATAGCATTGCTGTTAGCATTTTAAAATAACTTTGCACTCGCATTGACTTTTTTGTATACTTAAAACCTTTAATTGAACTTCAAAATGTCATTTTCCTGACATGTCCCAAACAATGTTTCCAATAATAACTATAGCTTCAAAACTTCCTATAAATTTTTCAATATCTAAATTTTTTTATCTCAACCGGTGTAAGCATTTCTAGAATTTACGCAGAGGGTATTATTTACAAAAACTTCGTTTAAATTAATTTTTTCAGTCAATAATTTGTTTGTCCCAAGAAAATCTGTCATTTTCCTGGCAACTTTTATTTAGTGGTCTATAACCAAAATAGATAGAGCCAGCAATCAATATCTTATGTTAATAGACTGATTAGATAACCTCCTATATGAACATGTCTTGTTGCATGAATAAAGAACCAATTTTCTGGTTCAAAATCTATTTTAAAAAATTTTTCAAGGTGAGTAAGTTTTTGTGTTGTCATTTTCCTGGCTTCTTGAAACCATTAATAACATAAACTACATAGATTTATCTGAGTTATTTTAAGAAATCCTGCTGTTTTCTACAGAATATAAACGTTTCAGGCCCAAATATTTAATTAAAGTAAAGTTATATGCTATAAAATGGCGAATTTGTCATTATCCTGGCTGTCATTTTCCTGGCTTATGAATGCCAGGACATTGAAGTGTTACCAGAAATTTTTTTTAACTGCTAATACTGTAAGGAGGGAAAGCAAATATTAACCCAATACCAAGTTTATGTATGATTGTAATATGCTTGGATGTACAAAGTTATTTATTTATTTAATGATTGATTATTATACACAATTTTATTCAGTACATATCAGCAACAAAAATTTTTTTAATTCTTTCTATAGTGGATAAAAAGACCTAATTTAAGCAATTTATGGTCCATCTAACATAAAGGCTAAGTTGAGTTACTTACTATTAACTTAAAATGACTGTTTTTTAAACTTCTAAGCTAATATGTTATCTTCCTGGCATTCAAGATTTGGTGAATTTCTATTTTATTTTTTTTCCCGAGCAAATGTCAATAAACTACACTGCTGTCTGTAAGATATTACTAAGTGTAACTAAATAAGTATACAAAAAAATTTTTAGATTATTTTGATGACTTTAAATTTGAAGAAATTTTTTGGTCCGAATTGTCATATTTCGTGAGAATCACCCATATCTGTTTTTAGATTTTTTAAAATTTAATTTTATTAGAATATAAGCTACTGAAAACCGATTTGACTGATGCTAAAAAATTAAGCTAAATAATTATTTTAATTATAAAAAATAAAAAATATAAAATCAGAAAAATATATAATACAAAACTACGTTTCAAAAAAAAAAAAAAGGTTTTATTATTTTATCAGATAAGAATGATTAACGAGCCTAAAATGTAACAAACTTTATATCTTAAATTAATGACGAATACTGCCGAATAGGATAAATTAATAGATGAAATAAAATAGAGATGAGAAAAATTGGATGAGAAAAGCCCTCTTAACACTCACTTTTCATGATAATAGGTTGAAAAATTACTTTCTTCTTATTACATCTTTCAAATCTACAATATTATAAAGTTTACATAAAATTGTCGTAAAAAAGTTCTTTCTTTTTTCAATATAGAATTAAGATCATAAAAGTTATCGGAAAAGTGAAATTTGAAAAATTATCACATAAAAGCAAAATTGTGAAAATTAATTTTGGTTTAATTATAATTTATTTTATGAAATACAAAGGTAAAACGTGAAATAACTGGTGAAAATATACAAAATATTTATAAGAAATAAAGTTAAGTATTATAAACTTCGAAACAAGGTTTGTAGTAAAGTCAATTGCTATCAACGTCAGAAATATTGTCAGAAATGTAAGTTATATTACTTGCAAAGCATTTCCTGCCAGACATCATTGATCTTTGAAAAATGCGCGCTGCAAAACATGCTTGTAAGTTTCGCAGACATTGAGGCATTTAACGCCACCTGTTAACCCAGTTTTGGATAAACAATTCGGTTCGCTACTTCTACGTTGGCCGTGGAAATCATTGGTTACGCAGTGAGAGAGTAACTAAACTATAATAGCATGCAAGAACTTTCTTAATTAGTAAATTTAAAGCATAAGCTTAAAAATAAATAAATTCACCTGTCTCTCCGTAAGAGTTAGTAAGGATGCAAGTCTTTTCCTTTCCGTGGGTGATAAGTATTTCTGTTCAGAAAAGGTATTTTCCAATTTTCCTGTTTGCTCACTAGTAAACCGGATTTGACCACCTTTTCTTTTCAGAGTATTTCGAGGCAGAATATGTTTCCATAACAGTGGACGGGATTCTATTGATAAAAACACAAATTAAGACAGTAATTTAAAAGCTTTAAAAATGCAGCCAAACCTGGTTATTATGAAATTGAAGGGAGACAATAATGAAAAATCGGGATAATGAAAATCGGATACTTTAATAGAATTTTAAAAATTGCATAACACGTATTCATTTAGAAAATAACATATATTCCAACCAATGTTAATATCGTAGCTTTTTCATTTGTTTCTCATTCATCATTTGTTGAAGATTTTCAGTTTCGTCGTCTTCTTATCTGATATATTTGCGTTTTAAAGATTTGAGTTTGAAAGAAACACCTGGATATATGTAGTCAAAAATCTCGCCAATCAATTCAATCATAATATGATTGAAAAAATATACCTCCCCTCTATCATACGAATTAGCTGTGCATGCTCCTTAAATAGAAACTGAAAAATGAAACAAGAACTAGATAGCTCTTATTATGGCTGATATCGATGTCCTCATGAACTTGTTTAATAAAAGTTGCTTATAAGTATCAACCCTTACTAAAGTGTAAGATATTTTTGAGGTTGTTTTGAGGTTTGTAAGAAAACAACCATACAAATTATACCTCATAAAGGTTGTAATTGAGGTGCACGAGGTTGTTTTACATACACTTTGTCATACCGCAAACTATTGGTGATTTACGATATAAGACGTGCCCTAAAAGACAATATTAAGGAATGTTACACAAATTTTAATTTAGGTTAAATTAAAATTTACAAAACCATAAATTGAACAATAAAGTTTACCAAATAATTCTGTTTTTTTTTTTTTTCTTTTTCTTTAATGAATGGAAAGAGAAAGTTGGTGCTGATTTTTTTAACTCTCATAGGAGCAACGTATTTGTTAATAATGGATTACTTCTCAACTGCTTGTGTTGTCAATGCAATGAAATGTGTATTTGCCCACCATGGGGAACTGGAGAAACTTGTGAGTGATGGTGGCCCTCCATTCAAAGGAAATTAATACAAAACTTTCTTGGACAATTAGAATATTTTCTACAGTAAATCTTCACTATATTGGAAATGTTCTAATTGCCAAGTTGAACGAGCTATCCAAACCTTCAAAAATTCAATGAACAAAGCAGATGAGGAAGTTAAAGACCGTCATATATCTTTATGTATGTAGTCCTGTTGGACTACAGAATTACACCAATACCAGGTCTAAAATCACCAGCAGAGCTCTTGATGGGGCGGCGCCTGCGATCCTTTATTCCATCTCTGCCACAAAATCTTCAACCCAACTTTGACATTAAGGAAGAGAAAGCACAACTGTTAAAAATACAATAAGATCAAAAGAAATATGCAGACCGTGGACGCAAACCGTTACCTGAATTAAAGTTGAATCAGCAGATTTGATTCAAGTTAAAACCAAAAGAGCCATGAATTACCGGAAAAATAATAAAGAAAGACTCGTTTGAAACATATACTATCGGATCAAAAAATGGAGGAGTTTATGTAAGAAATCGCATTTTCATACCCCCGCTCAAAAGCGATACTGGGACTAACCAATAAAGAACCTTAGAAAATTTTTACAATGGTATTTCTTAAATTTCTCCTGTTCCAAAACCAACTGAGCAACTAACATCCGTACCAAGACGCAGCCATAGAACTGTAAATAAACCTTTGAGTTACCGAACTTTATGTAATAATTTCTATTCATTTAAGAAAAAAAAAAAAAAAAACATATTTATCTGGTAAAATTTATTGTTCAATTCATACTTTTGTAAATTTTAATTTAGCCTAAGTTTAAATTGTGTGTAACTTTCCTTAATATTTTCTTTAAAAAAAAAAGAGGCCATGTCATTTATTGTAAGTCATTAATAGTCTGCTATAACTATCAATCCATCAATCAATATATTTTATTTACTTTTACTTCAATTAATAGATAATATATAATGTAAACAGGAAAACATTTACTACAACTTTTATCTTTGAAAAATATAACTTGGATCTTCAACATGATGAAAACAAATTGATTTAATTCAAATAAACTTTACCAATTATGTTATCTTCTTTAAACCTTTTATTTTATGATATCCAACATCATAACACACTTCAGTTTATTTTGAGATTGTTTAAAATTTACTTCAGATCAACCAGGCTGATGAGGTGGTTCTCAAGATGTACAGGTTGCTTTGTTGACACTTGTAACAAAAAAGGTATTTATGAAGTATGAAAAAATTAACCTCATTTCAACTAAAGAGAAAGTCAGGTATTTATTGAAGGATATGAAGTCATTTTATATATGCCTAAGTTTATTTTGAGGTGGTTTAAGTTAACTTCAGTCAACCAGACTGATAAGGTGATTTCTGAGGTATACCAGGTTGTTTTTCTGACACTTGTAACAAAAAAAGTATTCATGAGGTATAAAAAAATTTACCTTATATCAACTAAAGAGAGTCAGGTATTTATTGAGGTGTATAAAGTAATTTTACTTATACCTCCGCTCATTTTGAGGTTACTTTAAGTACACTTTATATTAACTAGCTCACTTCCCAGAGTTCCGTGCCAGCCGGCATATGGCGTGTGTGTTGACAATCGAAAGTCGACGCGAAATTCGGTAAGTGTGTTTGACAATTATTGATTAAGCTTTATCACTTTATTTCAAATATGCTTCAATTTTTTAACTTAAATTTATTATTTTTGTTTTAAAGACGCGTCCTGACTTTAAGTAATCAAAGTAGGAGGATATTCTTAGAAGCTATTGTTGTAGGCTTAGCAGTAAGAGAGAAAATTTGGAACAATCTCGTCGCTGGTTAGGGTAACGCTACTGGTGAATCGTTACAAGTTACGCAATGTATATTTTATTGTTTGCTATTTATTCAAATAAATATAACTTCTTTTTTTTTGTTGCTCAAAAGCAGTATGCTAGCTGATTAATTGAATAAAATGTTTATATATATATATATATATATATATATATATATATATATATATATATATATATATACAGAGCTTATTCACAAGTAGTACCCTGATA
The DNA here is from genome assembly GCA_949128135.1 of Parasteatoda lunata. Classification (NCBI taxonomy): domain Eukaryota; kingdom Metazoa; phylum Arthropoda; class Arachnida; order Araneae; family Theridiidae; genus Parasteatoda; species Parasteatoda lunata. The sequence goes on along the minus strand of OX421980.1, from coordinate 514,802 downwards.
TTGCTTAGATGACCTAGGTTGTATGGAGCACATGTACAGCAACGAGGAAAAGTGGCTAGTAAGCTACTGCTCATTCTTCCCCTGGGAAATAGTTCAGAATTTATACCCGAAAGAAAAGTAATCTCACATAATTAACTACTAAATTTATTTAATTGTTAATAACAATAGTTTGTCTGATATTTGATAATTGAAAACTAATAACTGTACTTGCTAACTTTTTCATGCTTGATCTCAGAACTGTTATTTTTTCACTATGTTATTTTTTCACAATTTAACCTTGTTAATTATTTACTAAATAAAGCCAGATTTCAAGTTTATATGATTATTTATTTCAAGGTTATGAGCATTTCTATGCTTCTGCTTATGGTTCGCTACTTTAAAAAAATTTATATTTTATTTTATAACCGTCGTTGAACAGCCGACCCAATTTTTAAGTTTACGACTGCTAATGTTTGCTTTTTTAACTCCGTAGCCTTGTAATTTTGAACCCAATCCAGAAGACAAGGGAACTCCTGGATTAAGTATTGGGAGAAATTTGCCTTCGAGGAGGACTTTTTGATGGAACTAACCCGCATTTGCGTTACATGGAGGGGAAGACCACGAGATCCTCCCACGGTTGGCCTGTCGGCAAGGGGACTCTAACCCATGATCCGTCTACCCCTGAAGATATTTCACGTCAGCACTGTGGTCGGTGCAAGCCGGATGCGGAATTCGTATCGACCAGCCATTGCCGGGATCGAACACCGAATGACCTTATTGGTAGGCGAGCGCTCTATCCCCTGAGTCTGAAAAATTAGTAAATTTCGGAATTCTTAAATTTTTTAGAAATAAGTCAGTATTGTTTCGTATGTACACTGTAAAAAATTTCGAGATATGTTGTGCCAAACATTGGTATTCATTTGCTGGCTACATAAATTGGTGTTCAATTTTACTATATACTGGTGCTGTCACTAGCTCAAAACAACGAGGGAACGTTGCACCAAAAATCAGTGTTTTGAAGGGAACTAAAAATGGAGGAAGGTTGCACCATGACTTGGTATTTTCAAAGGGAACTGAAAGCGAGGACGGTTGCACCATTATTAGGTATTTTTAACGTGCTAAAAAGCAAGGTACGGTTGCACCATTATTAAGTATTTTTAAAGCGTCAAAAAGCAGGGAAAGTTAGCATCATTATTAAGCATTTGTAAAAAAAGAGAAGATAACTTAAATTGAATTTATGTAAATCAAATTACATTTTAATTATTTAAATCTATAAAAATAAAACTATTTTTATTTTAGATGTGTTATGTAATATAAATATAAATCTATATTACATAACACATCTAAATAAAAAATAGTTTTTTTTTAATTTTATAGATTTAAATATACTAAATTATAATTTGATTTAAATTATCTTCCCTTTTTTATAAATATTTAATAATGATGCTAACTTTCTCTGCTTTTTGGCGCTTTAAAAATATTTTCTTTCATATAAAATTTTTTTCTTTCTTCAAGTTGATATATGTAAAATTAAAATATTTTTTTTACATTTCATTCGTTAAAGCACCAGCAGATGCTATAGAGTTAGTGCCGCTAATGTTTTAAACAGAATAAAAAACAATTTTACTTTTAGGCTGAAGCAAATTTTTATTACTGTGTATTTTGATATTACTTTATTATTTAAAAATGAAAGTATTACTTTCACAAATAAAAATTTATATAAAAAAAGTAGACAAATATTGGATTAGTCAACCCCCAATCTCTAACTAAGGAAACATTCCAATATTAATTACAATAGCTTATGGAAATAATAAATTGGAAGTAAATTTTGAAATGTAAAAATAATTAAATAACTTGGAAATTTGAATGAAAAATATACATATGGAGATCGCCATTCAAACATAATTTATTCAATTACAATCACTTTGATATTTCTATACATAGACAGAATGCAATAATTTTTATGCAAAATCTTACAATTCAAATGTATTACACTTTTTATAAATATCACAGCATTCATTAAAAAAATACAAAATATTCACTCAAAAATATGATAGATAGTATGTTTTTGTTTTTAAGAGATTGCATTCAATTCAAACTTATTTTTAACTTACAGTAATTTAAATTAAAAATTACGTTAGCATGTGCCTCAATGTTTGCAGTTTTGAACTTCAGGATCATCTAAAAATAATTTTCAATATTTTAATAAGATACTAAATTTTTTGATATACTCTGCCTCATCTGATTTAAAATTTACAATATAATTAAATTACTTTTTTACAAACATAATTTACTACTTGATAAAAAGATTAAAATTTAACTCAGTTTGGAAAAATTACTGCCATTTTTTTTTACAAATTAGTAAATGGTGGTGAGTATTTGGGAAAAAGCAATATTTTTATTACATATTCATTATTATAAACTTTTCTGGTGCTATTACTTTAAGTACATGACATTTTTCAGTTGATTGTTAAAAACACAACAAGGTTTAAAAAGGTTCCACACAAATAAAACTTTGGAGCTTTTTCACAAAATAAAAATTGTTTTTCCACAAACACAGGTTCTTCATTCTCAAAACTTGAAACTATACACATTCCTTGTTTGTAAGCTGTTCTTGAAACTAGTACTTTTGAAGTTTGAAAAAACTGTTTATAACCATTTAGAATTCAGATAATTTCGGCAGAATAAATATATTTATTAATTGGCTTTGCACTTTTTATGACAATATTTATTCCTAAGCCTCTTTCTTGATTAAAAACATTAAAGTTGTTGGTGCCTCTGTGCTAATGAAGGAATATTAAAAATAATGTAATTTATACTAATAAAATGTATAGGAATTGAAATAATTTCACAGAAGAAACAAAATTTGAACCCTTACATTTTTAAAACATAGAAAGATCAATCAAAGCAAGTCATATATTAATTACTATTTTAAAAATACAATATTAAAAAAAAATTTAAAAATTGTCGTTTTTATGTAGGAAAATTTTAAGCATTTCACCATATGAAACATTTTTTCGAGACCAACTATTTATAGGAGCGGGTAGTATTTTTATCTTAAGACTCCTTTCACCCACAAAGGATCCAGAAAAGGAAAGTTTTGATATTTAAAATATTATTATTATTATTATTATTTGTTAAAATGTGCCAAAGCATCCAAGTAGAATTTCTCCTCGGGAGAAATTTTGAATTGAATTTCAAGCAAGGCGACCCAACAAAATATTTGCAGAAGGAACTGTTAACTGTTAAAACATTAAATGAACAATATGATCATCACTTGGATAGATCAAAGAGTTCCTGTTGAGTCTAAGAGGGCGGGATATGGCTGCTGATAAACACGCAAGCAGTATTCACGTGGATGTTATTAAAACTCCACATGTTTGTGAGGATTGTCTTATTATCTAAGTTCTATTGATTCATAGAAGCAAATATATTTCAGAATAAAAAATATTACTATTATAATTAAAATAAAAAATTTTTTACTAAAAACTGTAAATATTATATAGAATACATATGACCTTTTTCATGACCAATTATAACGCTCGATTTGTTTATGTTGTTTTTTCCCTCCTTCATAAAACGCAAATGTGGGCTAAATTAATGTACATAAATCTACAAAAAAAAAAATAATAGTTCATGGAAAATAAGTATCTAAAGCAAAGTATCTATGAGCATCTAAGTATTTTTTAAAATTTAGATTTAATAAAAAATATATGAACTTTTTAAATACGATATTTTGTTTTATTTCATATTTGTTTCGCTTAAAAAATATTAATAAGAAAATCTATTTTTTATAAAAAAAAATTATATATATATATAATAAGAAATCAGCTTATCTCTAAATGCTCTAAAACAAATCTTGTTCTGGTCAGTACTATGTTCAAAATTTCAGTAAGATTCTTGGTGAATAAAAAAAAATTAGCGCTTTGTTTTCTTTAACCCCAATATTTGGCCCTTTGTATTCCTACCTCATGCACCAAAGAGAAACCCAGTTTCCATGGCAACTGCTACCTTTTTCTTTAGTGCTAATTTGAAATTTGAACGAAAGTATAATTCGCTTTGAAAATTTTACAACAAAGGCATTTAAGAATTTATAGATAAAAATCCGTGTAATTATGTGACATTACAGGCGAAAATGAGCAAAATAGAACATGAAAATTAAAACAGAAGCATAGATATTGTTAAAAAGTATTACTCATAACAGAAAGTACATACGATTTTTTTGTTCTGTAGAATGCAATTAAAAGACGGACCTAGAAGATTTTCACCAGCAGTAAATTTGACTGAAAGCTATGCTGCTTAAGATTGCCGTATTTACCGTTTATTTGTCACTGGTATTGCACTTTCCGTACGCATAAAAAGAATGTATCTCCTTATTTACTGAAAAAGAGCTAATAAAGATTTTAAAATAATTAATTATTCATACAATGCATATAGTTTCCTAGAAGAAATCTGAAACTAACTCTTTTAGAACAGACAACAAAATTCTTAAAGATGATGTGAAAGGAATGAACTGTAATTAATGCAAATAAATAAGAGAAGTTTACTTACCTGCAAAAGAAATAGACGATTTCAGCTTGCATGAGACGACTTGCATGAGATGATAGCCAGCTTTAACAACAAAATCGTCCATCAGTCAACAGTTGCAAAATAAGTTATCGGTGACAGTTATAGCTTGTGCCTTTCATAGTACGAAAGTTTGGTGCAATCGATTGTGCCATGAACTTATTTCTCGATCATATTTACCAATTTATGGCGAAAACTAAATAAAACAATTTTTCATTTAACCAATTTATGGTGCAATTAGAAACTTTGCACCAAGTATTGGTTAAATATTTACCCAGATTTTTTACAGTATAATTTTAATACTGAATCGAATAAAATCAATTGAAATTAAAGCATTTATTATTTGAAAATTATAGGCATCTTTTTGAATTTCACCCAAGGCCTGATTAGCCATTGAGCATATAAAGCACGCGCGTAGGGCACCAGAGGTAAAGGGGGCACCACGAAGCACCAATGAAAAATAAATCTTTCTACTAGAAATATTTTTTACACATTTTTTTAAAGTTCTTACACGGTTTTAACTAATATGATATTGTGTTTAATTATTTCAATCACGCGGGTACGAAAAAAAAGGTGTGTATAGACGGTATCCCATCACAAAATGACCAATGCTTTTTCCTAACAGACCTCCTATATAATCGGTGAGTAGCTGAGAACAGACAGGGTTAGTCCTACGTCATCAACGACGTCACTAGCTCTCCTCGTTCCAAACTTTGATCTGAACGGAGCAAAAACTATGGCGTTTCTCATGTAGTTAAAAGTGGATCAACTATATCTTTGAATATATTAATATAGAGTCGAATTTAACCACTGAAATGGCAAGAAAAAGTGTAATTAATCTCTTCCATATCGTAAAGTTTTTCTCTGGTGAACCTAAATTGATTGAAAGAGGAGAGAATGCTGTAGAAGCTAACTTTTTGTATATATGATTGGGAGAATTTGTATTTAATATTTACCATATAAATTCTATTTATAATCTGGAAATCGGAAATTTGTGAATTTTATTATTTGGAAAATGTTATTTTTAATTTATGTTTAATTTTTCTTAAAATATGTATATTGTATTAAATCAATTTTTTTTATAACATTGAGACAACTTATTAATTGTAAATAATTATGAAAATTTTAAAACAAATTAAAAATTTATGTAAGGAGCATGATTAAAGTCAGATAGATTAGTGAAAATTATAAAACATTTAAGATACGCGTTTTTAAAATAGCTCAAATTTATTGGTAAATTTACTAAAATGATAGGAAGTAAAAAAAAATTATATAAAACTTAAACAAAAGTTTGAGAGTTGATAGGTCTTAAAATATATTTACAACCAATTAAACTGTAGGTATTATGAAATTAAAAATAAATTTGGATAATGGTGACTTGAATGTTACGTTCAACATAAGCACTGTAACAAATAAAATATTACTATGAAGGTAATTTAAAAAATTTTGATTTAGACTGTCAAATGCAAATTTTATTCCATAAAAAGTGATATCAGTAACATTTGCCAAATATAAAAGCTGTATAACTAAATATATATACATACATTAATTAAAAAAGAGTTAAATTTCTAAATAAAAAATTTCTTAAAAATTTGAATTATATTTATTTGAAATTAATATTATTAAATAAGTAAAATTTAAACAACTATCTGAATACATAGATTAATAAATATTAATGTTAAATAAAAGTTTATATATGGGATAAGTATGTTTTAAAGAATTCTAAAATAATTCATTTTTCACTTTCTTATCGAATAAAATAGGAATCTGAGATTTTAAGACAAATTGATGATAAATGAGCTTATTGATTGCTCCCTATCTTGTCGTCTAAACAAAATATAGTACTTGAAATTAAAACAAAAATATAGGAAATTTAAAGCTTTCTAATGCTTTTCTTTAATTGAAAATCTTAATTAAATAAAATAAATTCTCATGAATTCTTAAATTTGCTTTAATTTAGCTATTCTATATATTAAAATTCTGGAAACTAAACATAGTATTGACCCTGCACTATCATAACACTACACATTAACATAGCACTACACTAGTTACGTTAAGAAATAATCTAATTATCTAATAATAAGGTATCTGAATTTTCTCAAAAAATTAATGCATAAAACTACTGTTAAAAACTAATTAATGATGATGTTGACAAATATAAAACAAGAAAAAATGTCAAGTCAAAATAAATCTGAGTTTAAACTAAAACTCTGCGCAGATTTAACCATATGTATGCTTATTAAATAAGTTAGTTACATAATTTATTCCTATTTAGTAGTTAAAAACTAAAGCCTATGAGAATTAGCAGCAATAATCAGAAAATCTTAAGAAAACAAAGTTTACAATAACTACAAATTTAACCATCAGACATAATTAAATAAACAGACATTAGTATTGATAAATATAATCTAATTATAGATTAAAAATTAATTTTAGAACGTTGTAAAACAATGCATGCCTTTCCAAAACTAAAGAAAAAATTTAGATGTAGGTATAGAATAAGTAACAAATTCTAAATAAAATAAGACATTATTATAAACATGAAACAAGAGTTAAAAATATTGACGCTTAAAGCAAATATTGACGGTAATAGCATTTAATGCACTTAACTCGTAAAATCTACTGATACCCCGTATAAAGAAAACTACTTAAATTAGGAATAAGTTCCTTAGAAGCGCTATATAAATTTATTTATTTCAATAATAAATAAAAAATCTTGCCGTCTTAAATTCACATAGGAAATGCCATATAAATGGTTCGTTCGAAAAAATGTTTGGAACGAGTTTGAAAGGAGGCGGGGTTTGACGTCATGAAATACGTCATCACTGTCCCTGTCTACTGAAATGCAAAACTAGAACTGGGAAGAAGCTTCTACACTGACATGTCAAAGTCAAAGCATCCTTTTCAACTCTGAAACATCTTGGGGACTGCTAAATCCCCCCTATAGCTTTGCTTTTCTTCAGTGAAAAATACTATTTTTCTATGTACGGAAGATAAGATTGAAACTTATAAATTTTTCTTCTTTGTGGGAACTTCAGTTACAGAATAGTGGGAGGGAGAATAAAAGAGAGGTTCCTTGACTGGCATATTTTTTAAAACCAATTACATGAGTAGGAGTTACATCAATTTTCTCATTTTCAGCGTACACTTGTTAATTGAACATTTAAAACTTAAAACAGATTTTAGTGTGCGACTTGATCTTGACTAAGTGTGTGTTTTGTTTTATTTCATGTTCGAAGAGACTTACCTTAATTTCAAAAAGTATTAGTATTTTTTTAAGATTTAATAATTCAACGAGGCTACGAAAAGAAACAAGAATCCTCCAGAGATTCTTTGAAGACTTCACGACTGACGAAAAAAGTAAAAATTTATTTTTATTAATTTAGTTTTAGCTTATTGAAAATGTTGTAACAACATAATGGGATTTTTATTTATCATGAGATAAGTCACTTTAGTTAATTGATTTTAAATATAATATTTCAAATGAAAATTACGGATACTTGTCAATAGAAAAATTTAACTATATTCAAAATTAATGTGGAAAAAGTAGGCATATTTTAGAATGTAATATGAGTTTAATTATTTTAGACTAAATGAATAATTTTTCTATAAAGGGAGTCGGGTGTTCTAACTGAGTTTAGGTTAAAATGGTCAAATTTGATATACTGTGAGCAAATGATCGGATTTTTCTAATCTAATGATCGGATTTTTACATACTCAACCTTAATAGTTCAAAGACATAGCCTTAGATATAAATCGTTCAAATTAATGCTGATGATATTTTAAGTATCAGTATTATGATATCAGACCCAAAAAAGTACTTAACTCTCAGAAAAACATATTTTTTTAAAACTTTTTTAGGCAGTTTTGGTATTCTCAGCCTTGAAATATGGGGGGCAGGGAGACCGAAATCTGGAAAATATGGTCCCAATAAATTATACAGGAGAGCGATTAAAAGTTTGGATCCTCTCATGATTATTTCATTTTTTCGGTATTTCGCCATTATCTCTGAAAATTGCAAAGCAAATCAAAAAGTTTTTGCACACAATTATGAAATTCCTTTATCCAAATATAATTTTATGTAAAATAAAATTTATTATAATATATTTTATCTAATGAAGGGGAAATGAATTGTAAGGTATTACATTGTTAAGTATGTAATTTTAATCAATAGAATACAAAAACTTAAATGAAATTAGTGGAATAATTCTAGAGAAATCAAAATTCAAATATACGGCTTGATGAAATTTGTTAACTCAGAAACTATTCGATCTATTTTGTTCCCATTTGTACTTTAAAATGGTGTAAAAATTTGTATACGTGAAAACAGTAAAAATTTTCGACTACTTTTAGATAAAATAATTAATAATTATTAAAAAAAAAATTTTAATGAAATTATCTTTACATTAATTAATTTTATAATTGTTTGCAAAACTCTTTTGAGTCACCTAAAAAATTCTCGTGATTTATCCAAATGCGCAAAAAGTGAAATTAACATTAAAACTGCCTCCTGCCTCAACTATTGCGACCATATTTTCCAGATTGTGGCTAGCTGCCATCCATATTTTGAGTATCAGAATTCCAAATCTGTGGAAATGAGATGTATTTTTTCAAAGAAAGTATGTTTCTGTGTCGGATTTCGTAATTTGTTATATCATTAAAACATCGCCTGCATTAATTAATTAGCACATTAAACATTTAACTTTTGAAATCCATTAAGATTGAGTCCTAGTAAGTGAAAATCCGATTATTTAAATAAAGTTAGGAGGTGTTCACTTTTTAATGTAGCGCACACCCTTTTTCAGAAAAAATTGTATAAATTTTTAAAATCTTTTTATTTTTTTCCTTCATGTAATAGTGCATGATTTCATAAGTTTTTATAATTAAAAAAATATTGAATTTATTTGCTGTATTTTTTCTTTATTTTCATGATTAAGTTTTTAATTAAAATTCCTTAAAAAATTTTTAATTTAGTTTTAAAATTAAAATAGGCATCAAAACAATATTACGAGTATAATTAAAACCAGTTAAGTATAAACTGAAAAAAAAGTTGCCCAAAGTCAGCTAGTTTAACAAGCTGATAATTAGTCCATATTTTAATAACTTTTTAAATTGCTTTAATAGTTCACTGTAAAACATTTCGAGCTACGTTGCGCCAAACATTGGTATTCATTTGCTGGCTACATAGATTGGTGTTCAGTTTTACTATATATTGGTGCTTTCACTAGCTCCAAACAACGAGAGAAGGTTGCACCATTATTAAGTATTTTTAAAGCGCCAAAAAGCAGAGAAAATTAGCATCATTATTAAATATTTATAAAAAAAAAGGAAAGATAATTTAAATCAAATTCATGTAAATCAAATTATAATTTAGCTATTTAAATCTATAAAAATTAAAAAAAACTATTTTAATTTTTGATGTGTTATGTAATATAACTATAAATCTATATTACATAACACATCTAAATTAAAAATAGTTTTTTTTAAATTTGTATCGATTTTAATAGCTAAATTATAATTTGATTTATATGAATTTGATTTAAATTATCTTCCCTTTTTTTTATAAATGTTTAATAATGATGCTAACTTTCTCTGCTTTTTGGCGCTTTAAAAATGTTTTCTTTCATACAAAAAATTTTTCTTCAAGTTGATATGTATAAAATTAAAATTCTTTTTTACATTTCATTCCTTAAAGCACCAGCAGATGCTATAGAGTTAGTACCGCTAATGTTTCAAACAGAAGGAAAAAAGAATTTCAATTTTAGGCTGAAGCAAATTCTTATTACTATCTATTTTTATATTATTTTATTATTTAAAAATGAAAATATTACTTTCAGAAATAAAAATTAATATTAAAAAGTAGACAAATATTGGATTAGTCAACCCCCAATCTCTAACTAAGGTAACATTCAAATATTAATTACATTGGCTTATGGAAATAATAAATTTGAAGTAAATTATGAAATGTAAAAATAATGAAATAACTTGGAAATTTGAACAAAAAATATACAGAGGGAGATCGATATTCAAACCTGATTTATTCATTTACAATCACTTTGATGTTTGTATACATAGACAGAATATAATAATTTTTCGCAAAATTTTTAAAATTTAAATATATTATACTTTTTATACATATCACAGCAATTATTAAAAAAATACAAAATATTCACTCAAAAATATGATAGATAATATGTTTTTGTTACTAAGAGAGTACATTCAATTCAAACTTATTTTTAATTTACAGTAATTTAAAATAAAAATTATGTTAGCAAATGCCTCGATGATTGCAGTTTTGAACTTTAGGATCATCTAAAAATAATTTTCAATATTTTAATAAGATACTAAATTTTTTGATATACTCTGCCTCGTCTGAATTAAAATTTACAATATAATTAAATTACTTTTTTATAAACATAATTTACTACTTGATAAAAAGATTAAAATTTAGCTCAGTTTGAAAAAAATTACTGCCATTTTTTTTACAAATTAGTAAATGGTGGTGAGTATTTGAGAAAGAGCAATATTCTTATTACATGTTGATTATTATATTCATTATTATATTCATTATTATACATTCATTATTATAGATTTTTCTGGTGCTATTACTTTAAGTACATCACATTTTTCAATTTATTGTTAAAAACACAACAAGATATAAAAAGATTACACACAAATAAAACTTTGGAGCCTTTTCACAAAATAATAATTAATTTTCCACAAACACAGGTTCTTCATTCTCAAAACTTGAAACTATACACATTCCTTGTTTGTAAGCTTTTCTTGAAACTAGTACTTTTGAAGTTTGAAAAAACTGTTTATAACCTTCTAGAATTCTGGTAATTTCGGCAGAATAAATATTTTTATTAATAGGTTTTGCACTGGTTACAACAATATTATTTCCTAAGCTTCTTTCTTGATGAAAAGCATGGAAGTTGCTGGTGCCTTTGTTCTAATGAAAGAAGATTAAAAGTAATGTAATTTATGGTTATAAAATGTATAGGAATTGAAATAATTTCTCAGAAGAAGCAAAATTTGAGCCCTTATGATTTTAAAGCATAGAAAGATCTATCAAATCAAGTCATATTTCAATTACTATTTTTAAAACACAATGTTAAAAAAAATTGAGAAATTGCTGTTCTTATGTAGAAAAATGTTTAAACATTTTTATCTTAAGATTCCTTTCACCTATTAAGATCCTTAAAACGAAAGTTTTGATATTTTAAAATATTATTATTATTATTATTTGTTGTTGTTGTTAAAATGCGCCAAAGTACCCAAGTAGAATTTCTCCTCATGACAAATTTTGAACTGAATTTCATACAGGGCGACCCCGCAAAAAATTTGCAGAAGGTACTGTCAACTGTTAAATTATTAAATGAGCAATATGATCATCACTTGGATGGATTAAAGAGTTAGTGTTGAACCTAAGAGGGCGGGATATGGCTGCTGATAAACACACAAGCAGTATTTATGTGGATGATGGTATTAAACCTCCACAGATATATTGTTTGTGAAGATTGTCTTTTTAACTAAAGTTCTTTTGTTTCATAGAAGAAAATATATTTTAGAATAAAAAAAGTTACTTTCATAATTAAAATAAATCTTTTTAAAAATATTATTAAAAAAAGAAAAAAAAAAAAAAAACAACTGTAAATATTATAAAGAATACTTATGACCTTTTTCATGATCAATTATAACGTTCGATTTTATGCTTATGTTGTCTTTTCCCTTCCTCACGAAACGCAAATGTGGTAAATGACAACAAAAAAAAAAAAAATTAATAATAATAATAATAGTTCATGGAAAAATAAGTATCTATAGCAAAGTTATGAGCATCTAAGTATTTTTTTATTAATTAGATTTAATGAAAACTATATTTATTAACTTTTTAAATACGATATTTTATTCAATTTAAAATTTGTTTCGCTTAGTAAAGAAATATAAATAAGAAAATCTTTTTTTTTAAAAAATTATAATAAGAAATTGGCTTATTTCTAAATGCTGGAAAACAAATCTTGTTCTGGTCTGTATTATGTTCAAATTTCAGTAAGATTCTTGACGAATAAAAAAAATTTAGCGCTTCGTGTTCCTTAACGCCAATATGTTTCTTTGTTTGTTTTTTTTCCCTACCTCGTGCGCCAAAGAGAAACCCAGTTTTCATGACAACGGCTGCCTTTTGAAAATCTCAAGTGCTAATTTGAAATTTGAACGGAAATATAATTCGCTTTGAAAGTTTTACAACAAAGGCATTTAAGAATGTATAGACAAAAATTCGTGTAATTATGTGACATTATAAATGAAAATTAGCAATATAGAACGTTAAAATCAAAACAGAAGCATAGATATTGATAAGAAGTTTTAATCCTAACAGAAAGTACATACATTTTTTTTTTTTGTTTGGTAGAATGCAATCAAAACACGAAACTAGAACATTTCTATCAGCAGTAAATTTGGCGGAAAGCTTTGCTGCTAAAGATTGCTGTATTTACCGTTTATTTGTCACTGGTATAGCACTTTCTGTGCGCATAAAATGAATGCATCTCGTTATTTATTGAAAAAGAGCTAATATAGATTTTACAATATCTAATTATTAATACAACGAATATAGCTTTCTAGAAGAAATTTGAAACTAACTCTTTCACAACATTCGAAAAATTTTTTTAAAGATGACATGAAAGAAATGAACTATAATTATTGCAAATAAATAAGAAAAGTTTACTTACTTGCAAAAGAAATAGACGATTTCAAAGTGAGTGGCGTGAGATGATAGCAAGCTTCGACAACAAAATCCGCCAGTAGTCAACAGCTATAAAATAAGTTATCGGTCACGGTTAAAGCTCGTGACTGTCATAGTATGAATCGATTGCGCCATAGACGCATTTCTTGATCATATTTACCTATTTATGGTGCGACCGAAATAAAATAATTTTTCATTTATCCAATTTATGGTGTAATTAGTAACTTTGCACCAAGTATTGGTTAAACATTTACCCTGATTTTTTACAGTGTAATGCTTTCGAAAGTTCCATGTTTCGTTTAAATAAAAAGCATAGGAAACAGATTAAAAAATAGTTGTAATACTGAATAGTGTACACTGTAAAAAATTTCGAGCTATTTTGCACCAAACATTGGTATTCATTCACTGGCTACATAAAGTCGTGCTCTGTTTTACCATATATTGGTGCTTTCACTTGCTCCGAGCAGCGAGAGAAGGCTGCACCAAAAATCGGAATTTTGAAAGAGCCTAAAAGCGGCGAAGGGTTGCACCAAAAATAAATGTTTTGAAGGGAACTAAAAATGGAGGAAGGTTGCGCCATGATTCGGTATTTTTGAAAGGAACTGAAAACGAGGAAGGTTGCACCATTATTAGGTATTTTTAAAGTCATAAAAAGCAGGGTAAAGTTGCACCATTATTAAATATTTTTAAAGCGCCAAAAAGCAGAGAAAGATAGCATTATTATTAAATATTTATTAAAAAAAGAGAAGATAATTTAAATAAAATTATAATTTAATTATTTAAATCTATAAAAATTAATAAAACTATTTTTATTTTAGATGTGTTATGTAATATATATATATATATATATATATATATATATATATATATATTAAATAATACATCTAAAATAGAAATAGCTTTTTTAATTTTTATATATTTAAATAATTAAATTATAATTATATTTTCCTTAATATATTTAAAATTATATTTAAAAATATTTTCCTTCATATAAAAACTTTTTCTTTCTTCAAATTGATAAATGTAAAATTTGAATTATTTTTTACATTTAATTTAAAGCACGAACAGATGCTATATAGTTAATACTGCTAATGTTTTAAAGAGAAAGTAAAAAGAATTTTAATTTTAGACTGAATCAAACTCTTATTACTATGTATTTTGAAATTATTTTATTATTTAAAAATGAAAATATTACTTTCACAAATAAAAATTTATATAAAAAAGTAGACAAATTTTGTATTGGTCAACCAACCCCCAATCTCTAATGAAGGAAACATTCAAATATTAATAAAATTGACGTATGGAAATATTAAATTTCAAGTAAATTAAGAAATGTAAAAATAATGAAATAACTCGGAATTATTAAAAAAAAACATACAGATCAATATTTAAACATAATTTATTCATTTACAATCACTTTGATATTTGTATACATAGACAGAATGTAATAATTTTTAAGCAAAATCTTAAAATTTAAATATATTATACTTTTTATACATATCACAGCATTTATTAAAAAAAATACAAAATATTCACTCAAAAATATGATAGATAGTATGTTTTTGTTACTAAGAGAGTGCATTCAATTCAAACTCATTTTAAATTTACAGTAATTTAAAATAAAAATTATGTTATGTTTAGAGTTTTGAAATTTGGGATCATCTGAAAATAATTTTCTATATTTTAATAAGATACTAAATTTCTTGATATATTCAGCCTCATCTGAATTAGAATCTACAATATAGCTAAATTACTTCTTTACAAGCATAATTTACTACTTGATAAAGAGAGTAAAATTTCACTCAGTTTGGAAAAAAATACTGTATTTTTTTTTTTTTTTTTTTTTTTTTTTTTACAAATTAGTAAATGATTGTGAGTATTTGAGAAAGAACAATATTTTTATTACATATTCACTATTATAGATTTTCTGGTGCTATTGCTTTAACTATATAACATTTTTCAGTGATTGTAAAAAACGCAACAAGATTTAAAAAGATTCCACACAAATAAAATTTTGGAGCCTATTTACAAAAGAATAATTGTTTTTTCCAAACACAGGTTCTCCATTCTCAAAACTTGAAACTATACACATTCTTTGTTTGTAAGCTGTTCTTGAAACCAGTACTTTTCAAATGTGAAAAAACTGTTTATAACCTTCTGGAATTCTGATAATTTAGGCAGAATAAATAATTTTATCAATAGGTTCGGCACTGGGTATAACAATATTTTTTTCTGTGTCTCTTTCTCAATTAAAATCATTGTTGGTGCCTTTGTGCTAATGAAAGAAGATTAAAAATAATGTAATTTATGCTAATAAAATGTACAGAAGAAACAATATTTGAATCCTTACTTTTTTAAAACATCGAAAGATCAATTAAAGCGAGTCATATTTTATTTACTTTTTATTTTGATATTTTAATTACTATTTTTAAAATACAATATAAAAAAATTGAGTAATTGTAGTTCTCATGTAAAAAAAATGTTAAAACATTTCACTACCTAAAAAAAATTTCGAAACCAAGAATTTATACGGGGGGGGGGGGATTTTTATCTTAAGCCTCCTTTCACCCACAAAGATCCCGTAAAGGAAAGAAAGATATTGGTATTTTAAAATATTATTATTATTATTATTTTTGTTAAAATGCGCTAAAGCACCAAAATAGAATTTCTCCACTTGAGAAATTGTAAATTCAATTTTATGCAGCGCGTCCCAGTAAAAAATTTGCTGAAGGAACTGTTAACAATTAAAATAATAAATGAACAAATTGATCATCACTTGTATAGATAAAAGAGTTCGTGTTGAGTCTAAGAGGGTGGAATCTGGCTGCTGATTAACACGCAAGAAGTATTCATGTAGATAGTATTAAAACTCCACATGTATTCTAATTGTGAGGATCGCCTTTTTAACAAAAGGTCTTTTGTTTCATAGAAGCAGATATATTTCAGAAGAAAAAAATTTACTTTTATAATTAAAATGAAACTTTAAAAAAAAAATTACTTAAAAAAAAAAAAAAAACAACTGTAAATATTATAAAGATTACGTATGACATTTTTGAGGATCTATGAAAACGTTCGATTTCATGATTATGTTGTCTTTTCCCTCCCTCACAAAACACAAATGTGGGCTAAATTAATTTACATAAAGCTACAAAAAAATAAAATAAATAAGTAAAAATAAAAAAAACATAGAAAAATAAATATCTAAAGCAGAGTATCTATGAGCATCAAAGCATTTGTTTTATTTGTGAATAATAAAAAAATATATTTATTAACTTTTTAGATACAATACTTTGTTTCATTTAAAAAAAATTTCGCTTAGTTAAAAAATATTAATAATAAAATATATTTTTAAAAAAAAATTATAATAAAAAATCAGCTTAATTCTAAATGTTTTAAAACAAATCTTGTTCCTGCTGTTGTTTTGTTCTAAATTTCAGTAAGGTATTAGCGAATAAAAAAATAAAAAAATATCGCTTTGTTTTCTTTAACGCCAATATTACCCATTATGTTTTTCTCCTACCTCGTGCGCTCAACGGACGTAAAGAGAAATCTCGTTTGCATGACAACGGTTAGTATTTATTTGAGGTGAATAATTCGCATTGAAATTTGTACAGCAAAAGCACTTTAGAAAGTGTAGACCAAAATTCGTGTAATTATGTGAGATTACAAATGAAAATGAGCAAAATAGAACATGAAAATCAAAACAAAAGCATAGATATTGATAAAAAGTTTTAATCCTAACAGAAAGCACATACAAATTTTTTTGTTCGGTAGAATGAAATAAAAACACAAACCTAGAACATTTTCACCGGCAGTAAATTTGGCGGAAAACTATGCTGTTTTAGCCAAATAAACTGTAAATGCAGTTTCTGTGCACATAAAATCGTTGTATCTCCTTATTTACTGAAAAAGAGCTAATGTAGATTTTAAAATATTTAACAACGAATACAGTTTCCTAGAAGAAATTTGAAGCTAACACTTTCAGAACAGACAACACAATTTTTAAAGTTGATATGAAAGAAATGAACTGTAATTAATGCAAATAATTAAGAAAAGTTTACTTACCTTCAAAAGAAATTGATAATTTAAAAGACAACTTGCATGACATGATTGCAAGCTTCAACAACAAAATCGGCCATCTTGTCAACAGCTACAAAATAAGTTATCGGTCACGTGCCTGTCATAGTACGAAAGTTTGGTGCAATCGATTACGCCATAAACACATTTCTTGATCATATTTTCCAATTTATGGTGCAACCTAGATGAAATAATTTTTGATTTATCCAATTTATGGTGCAATTAGAAACTTTGCACCAAGTATTGGATAAACATTAACCGAGATTTTTTACAATGTAATAGTGGACACTGAATAGTGGACACTGTTAAAATGAAAATTAATAAACGGTTTTGGTTAAATTTATAAAACAACCATATTATATTAATGCATTAGCTTGTGTATTAAAACATTTCTAATCCTCTTTAAAATCATAATTGAAAATATATAACTTCTCAGAATAATATTAGATTATTTATGCATATCAAAGATACTGAAGACTATAAAAAATACTAGTTAATTGATTAAGTTATTTTTAAGTTAGTTAATCTGTATCAGAGTAATTGATTGGTTACAGTTGTTCTTTAAATTTAACTGATTTTAAATCTTCTAATAGAGTGAAAAAGGCAACTTTTCTAATTAAAGTACAACTAAATTACCTGTAGTTTGCATATGATCTGCCACTTATTACAATCGTTTTAAAATGTTTGTGTTTAATCCTTCATCGTGCTGACCAGCCAGGCAATAAAAATAAATAAAACAGAAATATTTTTCCCGTTTAACTGCTCCGTAGACTATTTGTGAATTTACTGTAAAATTAGTGTTCAAGACAATTCAATATGAAAGCATATTGTGCGTTAGAAGATAATTACACTATCACTTATATACAAAACTCACTTTCTGCTGTTAATTTTCAGAAAAATAAAATTAAAGTGAAGTAACATATAACGGTTTAATTATAAATAAAATTTATTATTAATTCAGAAATTTTAATTGTTTATCATTGAACATATTAAATGTATAGAATATTTTTGATTGATTGTTGTAAATAAAATAATAATGTAAAATAAAATTTGAAATACTATGTTTTTCAAAGGATTTGATACAAACCGATTTTGTCACAAAAAGCGAAATAATTTCGTTAATAATAATAATAAATGCCGTAAATAATAAAAAATCTTTTATAAATTCATGAAGAACTATCACAGGTTTCTCCGCATTCTAAGAGATGAAAAAGAAAAAGAGTTGTTTGTTATTTTTTTTTTTTATTATTAATTCCATTAACACCATCGCCTGCATTAGCTCAATTCTAACTGAATTGAGCTAACACTAAAAGCTCAATTCAGTTAGAATTGAGCTTTTGTATGTTTTTGTATTCACCATAAAAATCGGTTAAAGTTCGATAATTTTTTTTACGTGAATAATAACTCCACAGTGAAAATATTTTTAGGAAAAATTTAAAAAGCATATTCGAAAACATTACATAACACCTGTAAAGTTTGAATAAAAAATTAGGTTATATTTTATAGAATTAAAATGAGAATTTTATAGAGCTTGTTGGTCAGGAAATTTTTTTAAAAATGAAATACCAGAAATGTCGAAATTGTTTCAATTTTGCTCTAAAATCGAAAAATACGTGATTAGCCTTGAAAAACTTTCAAAAAGTTAATTAAATTTCGATTTTCACCAGATTCTCTGCAAAAAGTGTTAAACTTGGTTGTTATATAAATTTATTTATTTTTTTAAACTTATTTCAGTTTTATTTAATAAAAATATTTTTAGTTTTATTTGTTTAGATCTTCTTAATTACATTTAAGGAGCATCCAAAAATGTAAGTGCTTAGGGCCTCTGAGGTTCTTAATCAGGCCCTGATTTCACCCTAGGAGATGTGTTTTCATATTTAAACAAATTATTGTACAAACTAACAATTAGTTTTATTCTGCTCGATATTATAATTTACATAGAAAATATTTTACTCATCCTCTATTAAAAGCATTTTTCAAATCGTTCTCTCTTGGACATTTTCCTCCCATAAAATTGTTCACAGCTTTAAAGCAAATGCTCCGATCGGATTATGGTTAAATGTATTCGATTGAGTGTAAAAAATACATAAAAATGGGTACCTAACTTTAAAATTTTATGTTATTAAACGATTGTTGATTCTTGATTACACTGAGTAAACAATATATATATATATTTTTTAATGGCGGGCACTTGGGATGTATTGTCCCATTGGCCTCATATGCCAGGACTGCTATTCTCTTCTCGTTACCCAGTGGGCACCTGTGGCGATGCCACGGCGGTGGAGCAGCGTCGCACACGTCACACAACCGCAAAGGTGAAAGGACATAGAACACAGAGAGAGAGAAAGTAACATCCATGCCCTGAACGGAATTCGAACCCGCAACCATCGGCCTCGCACAGGCACGCTAGCCACTCGGTCTAGTTGGCTTGATTAAAATATTAAAATAACTATTTTTTGCAAAACTCTGATATGATAGACAAAAGTGCAAGTACTTTTCAGAATAATCGTCAAAAATTGATTTAAAAACTATTAGTTTTATGAAATCTAAAAAAAAGTTTAAAATATAGACTAGTCTTATTGAGCTTATGTATGGAAAAGAAAAAAAACTCTTATTTTCAAATTTACAAATACCATAATGAAAGATGTAGGTCCAATTACTGAAAAATAAAAAGTGTTAAAATTTCTTAAATAAGATTGGAGTAATATATTTGAATTTCTATAAAGGTTGTTAATGGTAGTACTTTCTTCAGTGTATTTTATTTTGTGCCTGTGGTACCTGTCACACTTTTAAAAGCTTTTAGCTACGAAGATTGAATAGAAATGACAGAAGTGGCGTGCCATTTATTTAAGAAAGAGTAATTAATTTCATCCAGTTAACTTACATCTCATGAAAACAATTTCTAATATTTTAATATTTTAAAACCTGCCGCTGTTATTGTAAATATGACTTTTTGGCTAATTCATATTGTTTTCTTTTAAGTTCCAATATTTCCAAGTTTCAACGGGGAGACAGAATCAATATTTAAAATAATTTTGTTGGTTTGTAAAAAAAAAGGAAATTTTAGTTTTAGATAAAAGTATTTCGAATGTCAGCTGACTAATTATTTAAATTTGCTGCTTTATAGCTTTGAAAATTCAAGCCCCTTAGATATCTATCTTAAAAAATGCAAGTCCCCTCCTTTTTTTTTTTTAAGTTGTGGAATTTGAATAAGTGTCATATGTATTTGAAACCTTCTTTTATAGCTTAACAAAAGAAGCAATTACTGCTGAAAGTGTAATATTAAAAACTTCAATGTTGATAAATGTGGATTTCTACTAGTGAAAATATGTAAAGATATTCACTTCTCTTTATATAATATAAATAATAATGAGGTAAAAAATTAATAAACTAGTATGTTTAACACCTCACATTTGTGAATTATTACCTTCGTAAGTAATAAAAATATTTGCTTTTTTAAATTGTTAGTGATATTTCAATTCTTCTAAATGATGTATCGGAACCCTTAGATAAAAATGAATTGCTTCGAAAATTAATTCGATTTAAAAGAATTGCTTCGGATTTATAATGCTAAAAAAAATAATAATTGAATTTTTTATAATTTATTTTTTAAAATTAGTTTTAATTTTTCCCTGATTGACAACGAAATTTTTTTTAATTAATTTGAGGGAGGGGAGCAACCCGTGCGCACGCCTATGATACACATAATGTATGTTTTTTGATGTTTTTAAAAAATAAATTTTATTAGAGCATAATTTTCTATGAATTTAAAATTACAAAATTAAGATTTAAAGCATGCGCTGAAATTGGCAAGCTGCCTAACTTAACGCCAAACGTGCTCTAGCAAGGAGAAATGGGGAAGGTTCGATTAAATGTATTCCACCCACTGGGAACTGGTATTAATAAATTCGTACGAGAATGTATTATTCCATTTCTTTTGAAAATGAATAGGAGATGCACTGCGCCGGAACTGATTGCTATCCATGCATGTCTCCACCTGATACTGCTTATAATGTGTTTTAATTGCCTACGTTGAGCTTATCTGATGATTTTAAAACAAAAGGCATTTTCATACAAATCAATATTATTGCAATTATTTAGATAACTTATTTCAAAATGCTTTTTTTTTTAAATTATTTCTTTTTAAGAATTAGATTAAATTTTAAATAATAAACTATGATTGTTTTTAATAGGTTAGTCATGATTAATCAATAAACAAAAATTACATTTATCAAATGAAAATTAAAGCATAAATAAATTGAAATGTAAATTTAATAAAGTATATATTTAAATAAAGTATATATTTAAATTTGAAATTGTTAGATGGCGCCACCATATTAATTTCAGAATTCTTCATATAAAAAAAGGAAAAGAGGAGCTTACGCAATACATTCTACCTTACCTACCTTAAAAAAGAAACGATCTTGCATAAATTGTTAAGACAAACAGGGACCGATCAAGACAAATTCAGGCCCAAGGCCCACAAAATTTACCGGGCCCCTAACAAAATATTTTAAAATTAAATTTCTGAAGAGTAGTCCTAACAATGAAAAGAATCTATTGAACTGCATGATTCAAGAGAAACATTGTAAAAAATTTTTAAAGCAGACAATTGAAGATTATTTTTGAAAGATAAAGCTTACGCATCTAAATATTAAAGCAAAAGATAAGATACTGTGTGAAAATAAAAATAGTTTGGTGACCATAAACAAGTGAAATCAGTGATTTTTGAAAGTCACGGATTAGCTGAATTATTTTAAAGATTGTAGCCTTCCATATACAGCTTTACATATTTGTTAAGAATAAGCTTTTAGTTCTTGTTGACACTAATCATTTATAAGAGACTTTGCGAATATGAATTCTCGTTGCATTTGCTTAAGTAAAAATTGCGTCAATTAAGTTGTTCTTTCGAATTTGATGAGTGCAATGTTTACACGAGTTTGGTTTATCACAATATAAAGAAAATTTTAAATAAAAAAAATGCCTTTTTCGTGAAAAACTGTTTCTTTCAGTATTTAAAAAAAGTAATATTGTGGTCTTTTAACTACTTTTTGAGGCACCCCAGAAAGTGCGGGCCCTAGGCCCGTGCCTATTGGTCCTAGGCGATAATCAGGCCCTGAAGACAAATATTTAAAAAATGAACAAAAATATTACTATAATGAATAGTTATTCATATTTTACCAAATTTAATTACTTTTTTAAGCCTATGTCTGACTGAAGTATTGTAAAAGTACTTAAATTTCAAAACCAATATTATTTAGCTAGCTCATTCGGAAATTTAATTATGCAAAGAATTCAATGAATTATTTGCAATATTCCATGAAGAATCCTTTTGTAATAATATGTTTATAAATTTACGAGAGTAATATTGATTTATGGTGTTGCATAACTTTAATATTTTGAACAAATATATTTCGTCAACTGTTCTACTAGCTTATGAAAAATAGTTTAAATGAAATGTACTTTAATCATGCGTATTTAAATTGAAATTAATATTTACTTAGAAATAATATTCAACTACCACTACCACACCTCGGAGTATTACCTACAATTCGAATTATATTTTTTCGTGTGAAATTAAACTTAACAAAGTTTTTAAAATTACAGTCATAATATAAGAAGAAAAAAATCGAAAAGATCAGAATTTTTTTTTTTTCAATCTAACACAAAACAATTCATTTTCTATATTTTTTTCAAAAATTTCAAAATTTGAAACCTTTTTTTTTTTTTTTGGGGGGGGGGGGGGTACCAAAATTATATATAAAATTTGTTTAATTTATTTCGGAGTGATTAATAATTATGAAGTATCAAAAACTATAATTTTACCGTAAACACATTTTACTTTATTCTGCAAACTAAGAGCATTCTTGGCTATAAAAGATTATTTTTCTTCATATTAAGAAACTTAAATATTTGCGTTTTAAACGACGACATTTAAAAGATTAAACCATAAAATTAAAACAAAAGACAAAAGTCATAATATATTATTTGACAGACATAATTTTACAAATATTTTTTATTGTAATAATTTACTTGCTGAATTTGAACTCAAATGCGAAATCATTTCAAATTAATTTTTAAATATCTTGAACGTGATTTTTTTTCCACTGTATTATTTTTTTGCGATTCTTCACAATTTTTTTCCTAATTTTTATCTCTGCAAGTAAGACAAAAATGAGAGTCCGGTGTTGGAAGAATCAGAGAAAGAATTCAAATAAGGAAGGAAGAGACGGAAACGGATCCATTCTGTAACGATTTTTATTTCTTTCCGTTCATATTTTCTAAAACTATTATTGTATGAATGATCAGAAGTTAATATTTCATTGTTGCTTTGAAAGTTATAATAAAGTTTTTAAAGAAATGAAATTAAATAGAGAAAGGGTATGAAAATCACTTATAAGCAACTTCATTTTTAAGTTTTATATATGTGTTTACAATAAAAAAAATATTTAAAGAAAATAAAAAATAATAAAAAATAAAAACAAACGAATGCCTTAATAACTTCTGATCTAGTTGTCAGATTTCCATATACTGTGATGCAATCGTAATAGTTTGAAGTTTTAAACTTAAATATGCTATGTTATGCCATGAGAGGCATTACATATTTCCTAACTTTTAAAATTTCTTTAAAATTTTTTAATCATTCCTAATCTTGTTATAATTAAAGTAAATCAATTATTTAATGTTAATCACATTTTATAAAAAAGGGATAAAAATACTTTTATTCTTTTCTTAACAGTAAATATAACGGCTAACTTTTTAATGCAATACAAGTGTGTAACTCATTAATTCTAGTATCGCAACTATTCGAATAGCAAAAAAAAAAAAAAAAACAATATTTTTTTTCCAATTTCTTTAAACTACTTTATTTTTCTGAAGGCCGTGCTTAGGGATGGACGAATTGGGCGACCGCCCAAGGCCCCTAAATATTAGGGCTGCCAAAAATTCTAAACTGGTAAATGGTTATATTACAAGTTTTACTTTCATTTGCTAAATGTTGGATAAATGTTTACTGTTCTTCGTCTTATTATAGTTACGAGTTATTATAATTTATATTTCCAAATGTGTCTAATTTCATTTCAGTTAATGTTCCCTTATATCAAGAGTGCAATTTTTGAACTGAGAACACTTTTAGTCAACATGCAACTTTTACGTCATAAAAATTAAAAGACTTCGACAAAATGAAAGGCATTCTGCAAACACAAAATCTCTGTTAAAAAACCTTCTGCATGCATTATTCAACTCTTGGAACTGGTTTCAACCCTTTCGTCGCCCCCTCATTTTGGCGAAATTTGTTTGAAAATCACGATTATTATTAAAAAATGTATTTATAGAACCTTTTATTGTTTTTTACGGATTTAATAGTACTCTATATCGATTCATACCACAGGGATAAATCTTATAAAAAAACAAAAAAGCTGAAAATAGAAATCCAAAAATTTTATATGCAAAAACACTTTTTAAATAATTGAAAACATTCCTGAAATTTGAGCAAAAAAAGTGTATATAATAAGCATTTATCTTCAGAATATTATAAACGTTTTAATAAGATACCGATGTGAGATTTTATTTATTTATTCAAAATGTGTAATTATAAATCCCAAAGCGCAATTTTTAAATATCGCGAATACGAATCTCGATTATTGATTTTAAAATCGCATTAATACGAATCTCGATGTTTTATTTTAAATTTGCATGAATACGAATCTCGATGTTTCATTTTAAACTCGCGTGAATATGAATCTCGATGTATCATTTTAAAATCTCGTGAATACGAATTCCGATGCATAATTTTTAAGCCACTTGAACATGAATCATAATAGTGGCTTTTAAATTGCATGAATACGAAACGCGATATTTGATATAAAATCGTGAAAATACGAAACACGATGAGCGATATTAAATCGCTTAAAGGAACAGCGATGTTGGATTTTAAATCATGTGAATGTAATTTTAAATCGTATTTGTATCGGTAGAAAAAAAGCGCGAAATGATTTTTTTTTCTTTTCCCATGAATTCAAAAAAGACACTTTCTTTGAAGTTTTCTTTTTTAGCAATTTGGTGACAAATTTTGCGCGAACGGCGTTCGCGCGTTCTTTTATATTATACAGGTCTAGAAATTAATTGTATTAAAAACTTCAACTATTGCTGATTTGTGAGTGTGTTTGTGGAGGGCAATCCCCAAGAACTGCTGCGGATTATGTCAAAAAATAAAAAGCACGGTTGGCATGATTTAAAATTATTAAAAAAATCCTCGATTTGAATCTCATGATTTTTTTAAATCCTAGATTCATCTAAAAATTATTATTTATAAAACGCTGCATTATCTAATATGTATATACTTTAAGCCCATTTTGACCATAATATTTTCCATTTTTATATAAAACAAAAGAACATATAAACCACAAAACCAACCACAAAAGAACATATAAATATTAAAATAAAATTACACATCTTTAGAAATTTCGACTTTCTTTCATTTCTTTTATTTATTTATTAGTTAAGTTTAAATTATTAAATAAAAAACAAATCACCTTATTTCAGAATAAAAATTCATTTCGAAAACTCAAATAGAAAACTTTTAAAGGTTTTAAATTTTACCCGGTGGAATATTTGTTTAAATTATTAAATTTAATCTGAAAGAAAATTTTAAGTATCGAAAATATGTTTTAAAGAATAATTCCTCGAAATGAATAAAGGAAGGACATATAAGCACTCTAAAGAACTTACTTTATTCAGATTTATTTTTGATTTGAAAATTTAGCTCTGTTCAAGAGACGGGAACAAAGATACGCATTTTAGTTAATCTTTAGAGAATGCGTAAAAATAAAAAATAAAAATAATAATAAAATAACGAAAGAAACTAACAAGAAATTTTTTAAAAAAAGGTTAATGTTCCATCGAAAGATAACGTGGCTGTGAAAAAGTTTAATTTTACTGAGTCAAGTTTTTTTTTTCCATCGAAAAATCAGTATAACCGACTGTCAATATAAATAATTTAATTTCTCCAAATAATTCAAAATTTAGACACCTAACTCATTTTCAAACATGTCCATGACTCCTTTCATTTGTAATGCATAATTCAAAAACTAACACTAGCATCAATAATATTTTAATATCAGAATGTTCATTAAAAATTTCTCTAGAAATGTAAAAATGGAGGAGACAAAAATTTTCAGATATGACAGAAACTTTTTTTGTCATATTTTTTATTATATTCTTAAATGAGTTTACATAATATTTTGCGATCAAAAACAGTTTTCGTAATTGTAAAATGAAACTCTTGTTTATAAAGAACATAAAATTGAAACAGATAAAATTATTTTGAGAAATTTTAAGTCAAACTCTGTTTTTTTTTATTAAAAAGGCGAGGTTTTTATTGCTTTTCGTTTTTAAAAATTTATTAAATTTTGCTGTAGACTAAATGGTTTTGGTTTTTGGCCAATAACCACTCATGATATAATTATAATTAAAAAAGCATAATCCGCAAAAATATTTACCTGCTGTTCAATTAGGTATTTAGTTTGATTTTTTTAAATAAATATTGAAATAAGCTAAAACGGTTTACATATTAATCGCTTCTATAAGATTGGCTTGATTGGCATTGTGATGTGAATTAAATCAATCCTTACACCCGTTTTAACTGTATTTTATTCAGTTGAATTAAATTCAAAAATTTGATACTTCATTTCAATCGTTGTAAATATACATCCAGAAATACGCTACTAAAGTTTTTCATAAATTTTTACAGCTTTTATTGGTCTCCTCATTAAGATACAAGGGTGTTCGCTGTTCAGTTCTCTCTTAACTGCTGACCAAGTAACGATTTGACAGTTAGGCCCTTCTCTTTCGCCTTTATTGCTAATTTAAAGTTAAATAGATGTTAAACATTAAGACTTTTTTTTCTTTCAAAAAATGCTTATAAATTTTGCTCAGTGAGGAAGGCATTTTGAAAAGCTTTCAGCATTTGAATATTATCTGAACACTTAAAGTTTTAAATTACTAATTGATGAGCCATAATGAAAGGTTTCACATACTCGAAGCATAATCCGATTACTAGATTAAAAGCTATTATTTTTGCATTATCTCATGGTAATAAATAACTCTTTTAATTTTAGAAAGCAGATGTCATTGAAAATTCCTCAATTTTTAATTTTATTACTACTGACTTTGATAAAAAAAAAATTTAAGAAAGAGCGTAATTAAAATTTTACTTTTATGTTTGATTAGTAGGGATCCTAAAATTATAAATTTAAATTAAAGTTTAAAAACTTTATAAAGTATTTTTCAAAATAAATACAGATTTGAGCTTAAAAACTACCCATTTTTCATGTCACGCTAACACTTCTACAACAAATTAGAATGCATAAATTTCAAAAAAAAAAAGAAAGAAAGAAAAAAAGAAAAAAAGAAAAAAACCTCTCCATCAATAATGTGATTAACTGTGTTTGAACTAAAATCTCTAAAAGCATTTCAAAAAGGACAATAAATTAGAACTAAATCTATTGTTTAATATTATTATTTTTTTTAAAAAAATTCTAAATAATCTTACTTAAAGCTTGATTAAAATAAATTTCCACTTATACCTTAAATTTTAGTTCAAAATATCGCTAATATTATACAAATTCTATATACAAAATTTCGAAGAATTCTATCGTAAACTTTTTTTTGTTATATGTGTTAGCAAAAAGAATTTTCCTCAAAATAATCGTTCTTTAAAAAATGCATTTAAAATGTATGAAAATTCTGAAATATAGGAAAATTGAAAAATAAAAAATAGTTTAACTTAGTCAAAGCGTAGCAAAAAAAAAGGTGATTTTGGTTTCGTCTGTCAGCATACGAGAAAACTACTATAGCTTCATTTTTAAAAATCAGATAAAGCCAATGAACTAAAATTTAAATAGGGATAATAAAACAAAAACTCAAAATTTTATTTTTACTAGTCGGATACCTTAATATATCGTTAAAAAATTCTGTTAGTATGATTCTTTGAAATAATTGAAGCCATGCTGTTCTAGTATGCCTTTTGAACAATGTTCGCAGTCTTTATAATTAGGTCTTTATGTACATGATAGCTAATTTAAGTTTTCTAATAGTAACATACAGATTTCTGTAGTTGAGCGTTTCGCTCTTTAAAAAAGCCAATCATTTTTTGGAGAAGATTTTATTTGTCGTTTTTAACCCATCCCAGTAAACGATATAAGTCAACGCTTTTTAAATGGAGAAGAATTACGAAATGCTCTTATGATTTGCCCGGTGGCAAGGGAGATACAGCACTGAGCACAACTGAGATACAGCACTGTGGTAGGCTTTGACTTGCTGACTAATTAGCCCTTGGGAGACTAAGACTTTTGGCGTTAGGCATGAGGAGATGATTGGGTAATTCGCGGCTTATGGAACTAGTGTAATCTGGTGAATGGTATACTCCCGAGTGGAGGATCATCTTAATAAACATTTCCTCTCCTCAGAAGTATCCATAAGTTAAAGGTAGCATATTTGAAGTAGCTGATGATGGACTATCTGGGGGCTGTTGGTACTTAGAGGAATATATCGTAAATAAATAATTTAATTGTTGGGGTGGTATACTCCCAGTGGCGGATCATCTTAATAGTCATTTCCATTTCCTCTGGAGTATCCATAGCTAGTGAGTATTTGAGGATGATCTGACTGTGAGCAAAATATCATAATAAAATTTGGTATGGATATTGATTGGGGTGGACTACTCTCTGGTCGAGGATCACCTTAATAGTCATTTCCTCTCCTTGGGAGTATCCATATATGATTGGTTAGGGTTTAATCATTAGAATTATTAAAATACACTCATGTCCATAAATTAAGGATAATGAAGTTCAGGCACAGAAAGACAAAGAAGCCAAACAAATTTGACTTATTTGTAAAGTTTATGTATTAAACAAAAGGTAAAGAGCAAAAAAGATGCTATATGTTTGACATAATTAATAAAAATTGCGATTTTTACTCCCTGGAGCAAATTTCAAAAAAGAACCTATTTACAAAAAACATTGTAACATGGTTAGTATGATGGTTAATACGGAGTATGTCGCCCGGACGATGCAATACAAGCCGTACAACGCCTAGGCATGCTGAGTATCAAATTATCAATCTGATCTTGGGGAATATTACACCACTCATCAAGCAATGCCCTCCGAAAGTCCGGTAGACAGGTGGGAGGGGTTTGACGGGCTGCAATTCGTCGGCCAAGCATATCCCACACATGCTCTATTGGATTCAAGTCCGGTGAGTATGCTGGCCAATCCATACGGGTGATATCCTCCGATTGAGGGAATTCGTCAACAATGTTTGCACGGTGAGGGCGGGCGTTGTCGTCCATAAACAGAAATTCAGCTCCCATGGCGCCCCGAAACAAACGTACATGTTGTTCCAGAATGACATCCCTATAGATGTGGCCTGTCATCGTTACACTCTGAACATGCAGGTCAGTTCTGGAACCAAGAATAATTCCTCCCCAAGCGAGCCATCCTGCACCACCGTAACGGTGTCGTTCAATGGTGTTGTCTTGGTGGTAACGGGTACCTGGCGCTCTCCATATGAAATTCCGGCGAGAATCAGACTGCAAACTAAACCTGGACTCGTCGGAAATCATCACACAAGACCACTGTTGCGGTGTCCACAATGCATGCTCTCTACTCCAGGCTAATCGCACATCTGACAGGCCTACGAGCATATAGACCAATGTGCCCTAAGCGTCTGCACACGGTCTGCCTTGAAACTGTCGTACCGGTAGCTGAAGAGAGCTGACGAGACAGGTCTGATGCTGTGCTCCGTCTGTTTCTTTTGGCAGTAACTGCCAAATACCGATCTCCATTCGGCATTGTAACTCGGGGGGCGACCTGTGCTGTAGCGTCTACTCACATTGCCATCATCTTGGAATCGTTGCCAAAGCCTGGAGATGACACTCTGGGCGATTCCAAGTTCCTCGGATACTTCCAGCTGGGTACGTCCAGATTCCCGTCGTCCGATGATTCTGCCACGTAAAAAATCATCCAAATGCTTCCTTTGTGCCATAACTATGCGGTTATTGCACTGAAAGGCTTTTAAAGCGCTTGTGAACAATTGTACTTCTTTGCCACCATTCCTTATATACCCCTCTCTTACACTCTCGTCATTGTGACGTACTACCAGCGTCATCTAGTGGTTTCCTGTAATTTGCATATTCTTCTTCAGGATGTGTGTGATAATTCTACAGGTGAAATTTTAATTTTAGAGTTTGATTTCCGTGTGATTCTGAATTATCCTTAATTTATGGACATGAGTGTATTTAGAGAGGATTCCATCTGAGAGAAGAAAATTCGTTATTGGATTGTGATTTCTAGAGTCCTGTAATAATTCTTTGCTGAAGATTGTATGGAAGTCAGCTGTCGTACAATTCATTGCAGTTTTAAAGAAGCTGGTGCTTAGCTTGGTAGTAAATTCGTTGATTATATCTAGCTCTAAGTCTCTTCTTATGTCTTAGTTGGATAAAGTAGACAGCTTGGCGTACTAGAATTTGAGGCAAGCAAGATTGGTTCGCCTCATTTGGAGGCTCCCTGATACATTTCGCATGACAATACAACCATTCCAGGTTGCCTCTCTACAGGAGTGGACTACTCCATTCTTTTGTAGGAGAAAAATGCATGTCTTCGTTTTTCGTGAAACAAATTTAGCAAACAGAATTTATTTTTGATTTCGGAGTTCGAAGCTAAAATATTAGTTCTCTAATACGAAAATGCATTCGATTATTAATTTCACATAATTTAGAACCAGGCAATAGCCCTTACAATGAAAAAAATCAGTGTAAGGAATACCGGAAACTATATACCAGGAAATGGCGTTTACTTTACGAAAACATCAATGATGGAAATTTCCTACCTTTTTAAACCAGCAAAAGAAAGGAAAAAAGATGGTAAAAAATAGATAGATAAAAATCAGGGAAATAGTACGTGATAAAAGATGATTCTGTGTTTTCTGCAACATAAATTTTTTAATCCTGTGAAATAAAAGTAAAAAAATCATACATACCAGAATTTGAATTAGCCAAACCAACAATAGATGATTGTGTAATATCATTTTCAAGATAAGGTCGAAAAATTGATGAGCGAAAAATGTGTTCGTTTCTCGTCAATTGTAAGTTATTTGTTGGAAATGTGAATACATTATGTTCCTGACATATTGCAGGAGAAAAAAGTCCCATAAAACTAGCCGGAGACATTGGAGTTGGTTTAAGAATTGAATGACAAGAGTTAATAATTTCTGGTTCAGTTGAAAGAAGTTTCAAGTTATTTTCAGAAATATCTGTGTTTTTTCCCAGAATTGCATCAATCATGAAAGATGATCCTCTTTCAGTTTGCTTCTTTGTATCTGCCATTTTAACATATTTTTGCTTGAGAATCATGATAAAAATCAGGTGCAAATCTTACTAGAAACTGGTATGAAATCTGAAAAAGATAAAATGGTATTTTAAAGCAAGGCTACTGTGGTAGATATCTGAAATTCAATCTACTACGAAACAAAGAATACGTCGTATTATGTACAGATTAATATTATGTATAATAGTTCTGTATTAATATTATGTATTACATTCTTCAAAATTGCTAATTTTGAAAAGTTTTGCTCCATCCTCCTATAATTAAAATATTTATTACGTTTTTTTTTAATAATACATCAATTTCTGTAAACAAAATACTTTTTTCTTGTTATGTTTGAGTTAAGACATAATATAAATGAACAAATATTGAAAAATGTTTTCTTGAAAAAAGGTTTACTTTTGAAAACAGGATTTGCATCTATTCGCCAATTTTTTTTTTTTTTTTTTTTTTTTTTTCGCATTTCGTGAGATTATTATTGTTTCTAAAAATCAGTTTGCAGTCTCAAGTTTTTTTCAATTTCAACCAGGATTTATATAAAAGGGTCGATGAAGAAATAATTTTGGTGTTCACAACCATTGTCCTTATTTTAGCAATGTTAAGAGCTATGTCATCAAATAAGCCCAAATATACTTTTTGCGTATTTCGCCGTAACTCGAGAACTTTTTAAACAAATTGAAAAATTTTTCATCCAAAAATAATTTTATTAAAAAGTTAGTTTTTAATTATTATTTATTATTTTATTTATTATTTTATTTAATAATATTCTAAAATTTTAAGGTATTCAAAATTGTACAGGGCAAAATACAAAACTTCAGCGAAATTAGTCAAATAGTTCCTGAGAAATCGATTTTTAAGTATACGATTTTTTTTTAAATTTGATTTCTCAGGAAATATTCGATCGATTTTATTCAAATTTTGTATTTTGCCATATAAAATTGCATTCTTTAAAATGATGTAAAAATTTATAAGCCTTGCAATTCTGGCATGAGATAACTGATTCAAATCAACGAATTCAAATCACTGATTTGAATCAATGATTTAAATCAAGTGACTCAGATTACTGGTTAGTATCAAATAATTCAAATCAGTATTCGATCCAAGTGATTCAGATCACTGATTCATATCATGCGATTTAAATAAGTGATTCAAATCACTAGAAATCAAGTAATTTGGATCCCTGATTCGAATCAAGTGATTTGGATTAGTGATTCGAATGAAGTTATAGAAATAACTTTTCGAATCAAGTGATTCAGATCAGTGATTCAAATCAAATAATTCAAATCACTATTTGAATCATATGATTTGGGACAATAATTCTGATCAAGTGATTCAGATCACTGATTAGAATCAAGAGATTCAGACCAGTTATTCGAATAAACTGATTCAGGATCGTGATTCGAATCGAGAGATTCATATCAGTGATTCAAAACATGCGATTTGGATCAGTGATACAAATTCCTCCAAATTGGGTTATTAAGATCACTGATTCAAATCAAATGATTCTAACAAATGATTTAAATCAAATGATTCAGATCAGTGATTTGAATCAAGCCATTCAGTTCAGTGATTCAAAACAAATTATTCATATCATTGATTCAAATCCGGGAATTCGACTCCGTTATTCGAATAAAGTGATCATTCATTCGAAACAAGTGATTCAGATAAGTTGTTCAAATCGAGCGATTCAGATTAGTGTTTCAAATTATGAGATTTGAATCACTGATTTGAATCAAGTGATTCAAAGCACTTTACGAATCAAGTGATTCGAACGGTGTGATCCGAATAAGAAGATTTAGATAACTGATTTGAATCAAGTGATTCCGATCACTATTCGAATCATGTAATTGGGATCAATAAAATTGAATCAAATGATGCGGGTCACTGATTCGAATCAAGTGATCCAGATCACTGATTCAAACCATGTGATTCGGATAAATTATTCAAATCATGTGGTTTTGATCAGTAGTTCAAGTCATTTCGAATCAAATTATTCAGAACGCTAATTCAAATCATGAGATTAGGGTCACTGATTCAAATCAAGCTAATCAAAACACTATTCGAATCAATTGATTCTGATCAATCATTCAAATCAAGTAATGTGATTCAGATCAATGATTCGAATCATGTGTTCTGATCAATAATTCGAAACAAGCGTTTTGGATTACTAATTCGAATCAACTGATTCAGATCATATATTTAGAGTCAGTGATTCAAACCATGCAATTTTGAACATTGATTCAAATCACTTCAAATAAAGTTATTCAGACCACTGATTCAAATCATGCGAATTGAATCTGGGATTTAAATCATGATTAGAGTCAAGTTATTCTGATCTGTGATTGGAATCAAGCTATTCTGGTTAGAGATTTGATTCAAGTGATTCAGATCAATGATTCAAATTAAGTGATTCATATGAGTGATTCGAATCAAGTTATTCAGATCACTGGTTCTAATCTTGTGATTCGGTTCAGTATTTCGAATTAAGAGATTGAGTTCCCTATTAGAATCAAGTGAGTTGTTCGAATCAAGCGATTGAGATCAGTAATTCGAGTCAAGAGATTTGATTTGTTAATTCGAATCAAGTGATTCAAAGTACTATAGGATTCAAGTGATTTGAATCAAGTGACTTGGACTAGAGATTCAAATTAAGAGATTCAGATCACATAATCAGATCACTGATTCAAAGCATGTGATTCAGATTACTGAAGTCGAATCAAATGATTCATAAAAGTGTTTGGAATCAAGTGATTCAAATTACTTCGAATCATGTTATTTGGAATCACTGATTCAAAATTAAAGGTTTAAATCATATCATTTAAATCATATTCCAATCAAGTGATTCAGATCAGTCATTCAAATCACGCGTTTCATATCAGTCATTCGAGTTAAATTAAACGAACTCTTCATTTCGTAAAATATCTCCATTTCTTATTCATATATCTCTTCTTTCCGTTAAAAAGTTAGGTTTAAAAATTTACGTTAGAATTTAACATTTTATCCTCATATTAAGCAATTGCAGAAACGTCATGAACATGTTAAGCGTGCTTTCAAATAAGCATTGAAGTGCAGATAGTATGCGGATGATTATGATTGCGTAATACATGGAAGTGCTTCTGTGCTGCTCACTTAAAAAGTTTGGATTCTGTGCTATCTAGTGACACATTTCGTGCTTTTCCAGTGGAAAGCCTGTATGCTGCATCACCAATTACCTTTAGATTTGAGACTCATGCAACTTTCTCTTACATATTACTTTCTCGTAATGTCATATTCATCGCATTCCCTTAAACGTGAAGCACTGCCTACAAATTTACAGAGGTTTTAGGATCACATGACCCTCACATATTCAAACTTTTAATGCTCGCATGCACTCACTTATACAATCATTCAATATCTATGATTTGCCAACACAATTAGTCGATCACTTGCTTATTCCATCTTGAAACATTTCACAATACCATTTGATGTAAGTCTCATGTAGCGCTTACCATTTTTCAGTAATGCTCATCATCATCAATATTGTTAATATGTTCCGGTTTTTACAGATGACACAATATCTCTTGGCTATAAAGGATGTGGTATCATTATGGCTGATTCAAATTATTGATTCGAATCAATTGATTCTAATCACTGATTCAAATCACATGATTGCATTTCCAGATTGAGGATTGCATTTCCTATTTACGAGGCGAAAAAATTGGTAAATTAGTCAACAACGAATAAAAAAGCTTATCATATGTTAGTAAATCATGCAAGGTCATCCGTAATAATGGTAAAGAATTTGTCTTTCAACAAGATAATGATCCAAAGCACACATCAAAACTTTATGCCAAGTAATTAAAAGGGAACAGCACAGTAAAAGCCTATAAAATGAGCGTTTTTTTTAAAAAATTGAATTTTGCAATGATTGGGAATAACTTAACACATTTTTTTTTCGTAATGTACAGATTAAAATCT
This sequence comes from Parasteatoda lunata, assembly GCA_949128135.1. Lineage (NCBI taxonomy): Eukaryota > Metazoa > Arthropoda > Arachnida > Araneae > Theridiidae > Parasteatoda > Parasteatoda lunata. Next base: position 479,102 of record OX421980.1, on the reverse strand, counting down.
TAATTTTATCATATTACAATAACGAATATTTAAAAAATTAGCTCCTATAATATGTATCGCTTTTCTCATTTTTTTTTTAATTTATCCATAATTTGTTGTACTCATATGTTGAAAAAAAATCATTCAAATATGATTCCATTTAATGATTTTTTTTAATCTACACAAATGTTTTTTTTTTTTTTTTTTTTTTTTTTGCACGTAGGATTCTTAAATACTTTTAACGTAGGATAATTAATCTTGTTTTAAAAAATAGTTGTGGAAAAAATTCAAAATAATTATATTAAATAAGATAAATTTCGGTTGCTTACTCAAAACCAGTCAACCCAATTAAAAAATCCTTACGTACAATAAAAACTACATTTATTATGAACATTGTGTCAAAATTTGAAGAAAATTGATTGAAATTGTACTAGTTTGAAATACAGCAAGTAAGAGGAGCATAGTTTCGAGTAAATTGCGTTTAAAGGTTTGTGATCAATATTCCAAATAACTATTTAAAATTTTGCAACCAACTATAATGTATCAATACCAGATCCATAAGATTTTTCTTTTCCATTTTCAGCTGTCTCCAGTACTGTTCTCTAGCCCTTTTACTATGTTGATTTGCCCTCATGTGAGGCCTCATATGTTTTTAGAAAAGCACCTTTAAATCTGCTATATCTTCATTTAGAGCATATTCTTTGGCTGCAAGGCCTACATTTATTTCTAATTAACGCTTGACAATCTTCATCAAAAACTATTACAGCTAAATAAGTTGCAATTTCAATTATTTATATCCCTGTGGCAGAATTTTTTTGGGCTATCTGTGACAAACCTCTTTAGCTCTAATATCTTTCTGCAGGATACTTTTAATAATAACAAATATACATGTTACTAATTTAAAGTAACAAAAACGTTTTGTTTACAAAAATAAATTTTTTAAAAAATCTATTTGGATAAAATAATATTGTTTATATATATATATATATATATATATATATATATATATATATATATATATATATATATATATATATATATATATATATATATATATATATATATATAAATATATATATAAATATACATATATATATATATATATATATATATATATATATATATATATATATTATATATATATATAAATATATATATATATACATATATATATATATATATATATATATATATATATATATATATATATATATATATATATATATATATATATATATATATATAGATAGATAGATAGATAGATAGATAGATAGATAGATAAAGATATATTAGATGAATATGTAATATCTTTTTATTCTACCATCAGGGACGATATTCTCACATTTTGTAGGAGAAAAACACACTAATCATTTCCTTTTTAGCCTTTCGCAAATCATCTCATAACATAAAAAAAAATATTAAAAAATCATGAAATCTGTTGTAACTTCCGAAAAAACGATCGAAAGAGAAATCACGAGAATCGGATTCTTCAAAAAAGAGGTACTAAATACGTGTTTCGTTTCTAGAATTTGCTTTTGTAATAAATAATATCGTATTAAAAATATGGGATTTTAAAAACTGTGTGGACTGTTTTAAAAAATGTCTGGGTGGACTGTTTTAAAACTGTTTTAAAAAATACCCCCCCCCCCCACGAAAAAAGCGATAGAATCATTGCTTTAAAATTTAAATATTCATATGCGTGATTCGAATTTCCCATATTGTCAGACATATACCGGAATATTTAAAAACCACGTGATAGTCAATAGCAATAACAGCCGAAACACTACATGGAAAATTCTTTCTACAAGAACTCTAACGTTCTGCGATAATGTCGCCGCGGCAGATTGCCACGGGGATTTATATTGAAAATACCATTAAGATGAGTCGGTAGGGCATATAGTATGAATAAGGCTAAAACTGACGTTTTTCGATGTACCTTTTATAAGAAACTACTTATAATATCGCTTCGAAATTTTTTGAGGATATATGAGATTATATCAGTTGTATGCTCTGATTATGCTTTAGTGTTAACAAGAATACTTTTTGAGATTTGAATGTTTGTTTTTTTTTTTATCAAATATAATTAAAATTTTTAAAAATGTAAAAGTTCTCAGTTCATGATTTTTTTAAAATTTTCTACCAAAGATAAGTATTAACAGTTATTACAATGTAAACATGGATAAGTAAATATTCTGTGAAAAAAAAAACTGAAGCAATGTCTCGTTTAAATGCTACGAAAAGGTACATCGGAAAAAAGTTCATTTCTTGTATTACTGGTATATGCTCTACCGACTCCCCTTAATCCTTTTTCTTACAGAATTTAGACAAATGATTTCCCTAAAATAGCTAAAATAATAGTATTTTACTAAACTGCTTTAATTGGAGTGAGCATTAATGAAATGAGCGCATAAGTTCATTTCTTCATACAAGTCACAGCACGTCCTGAATCTCGTGCCGCGCTTGACGTATTTTGCTGTTAAATTTTTGTGAAAATCAATTCAATATTTTTATACAATTATCTTAAAAGGATAAACTATAAAAAAATTCAATAATTCATTTTTTGAAAAATTTTACTGTGTTTTTCTCGCTAAAAAACGAAAGAAGAACAAAACGTCCTCAAATCATGACCCCACAATCACTCGATCCTATTGAAAAAGTATAAGATGGAAACTATATGTCTGTACGCATAATGCACCCAATCAATGCAACAAGGAAATGAAGCTGATTTATTATAAATACAGCTAATTTATTTATAAATACAGCAGAATAAAATTAGTTTGTAAAGATAAATAGATGCATTTCTAGATATTAGTGAAAACTTTTCAGTCAATAAGTCATTTACTATTTAATGTATAAGTAATAATGTCTCACCAATTATAAATACTTTTTTACTAAAATAAAAATTTTAGCCTCACATAAATCATTCAAATACTTATAAATTAAATTTTTAAAGAAAATCTACTAACAGTAAAATATTTAGTTTTAGATAACTTAATCAAAACCACAAATAGCATAATTTAATTAGTTTACATTTTCGAGAAAATTTTATACAAGTTCTAAAAAATATCAATCAATTATTCTCCTTATCTAATATAGCTTTATTTTTAATCTTTCTTTTAAAGTATAGTGAACACTCTACCATTTAAAGTAACCATCAAGAAAACGTTAAAATAGTCTTCAAATTTGCATGAGATTTTCGAAATTATTTATATATAATATTTTTCTACTTATAAAAATATTTAAAATCTTATCTTTTTTTTTGATCAATTTATGTTGCTACAATAATTACAACCCAAGTAATAAACATTTAAAAAAATCATTAGCGTTAGTGAAAATACACAAGTTTTTACATTAAATGCATTTTGTGGTACGGTTTACATCATAACTAAAAACTTTTAATTCCAAAGTCTTGAAATTTTATGCACACATCTCTTTTAACTTTCTTTTAAAGTTAGACTAATTTTTTTTATATATAAATTAGTAAATTTTTTTTTTTTACTTGAGCAATTATTTTTCAAAATGAATTGTATTTTTTAAATTTTTTTTATATAATGCTAATAAAAATGCCATAAATTATAGCTCAGTTAATTGAAAACTCAGCTTTTAGACTATTTTTAAGTCACTATAATTACAAGTATAATTCAATAAGGGAATTCATACAAAAAAAATTCAATAACTTAATTTTAAAAATTTATAATTGGTATTGGAACGTAATTTTATGAAAACAGCATTTCTTACAATATATTCCCAAAAATTTCAAAAAATAAAAAATATTTTATTAAAATGACTACACAAATACAGTTTTTATCTGCAACACATATAGAAAAAACTTTTTCAGATCTTTTTTAAAAAAAAAGTTTGCGAAGATGTCCGCGAAGGTTTTCAATAAAATATTTTAAATGAAAAGAGATTACCTTTTGAGAGTGTTGAAGGGAAGTGATGTTGTCGGTTAATGAGAGCTTCAACAGGAAACATGATAACAAAAGTCACATTCTATTGGCTGACAAACAATGGCATATGGACACCATATCTCATACCTTCCAGCACAATTTTTACTTTTACAATTTTCACTTATAGTGTTTCACATTTTGATCATGAAACAAATTTCATTAGATTTAAATAACATATTTTTTTGCTATAAAACTGTACAAAATGTAGCATGAATTCCTACCTTTTCATAATTTTTCCTTGTATTTAAAATCTCCGACCCACAGTTCAATTCTATTTTTATATAGTAAAGACATAACAACAGAAAATAAATTTAGTTTTTTATGGGATAATGATAGTAGATTGAGGAGCCCTTAATGGCTCTTCCTAAGAGCACTTCTAAGAATTTCATCAGAAATAAATTATTGTTAAACATTCATTTCTCTTAAATTTATTTTAAATAATTAATTTGTATATGGGTAAATATTTTGTTATTCTTGAAATCTAACTAAATTTTAGATTTTATTTGGTAGTTTACTCATTTTATTACTAATAACTAACATCATTATTTTTTTATTTATAAATTTATTAATATATTTATTTAATTTATATATTTAATTTATATATATATTTATTTGGTATCGCACCCTAAAATATTACGATTTTGTTTCGATATTCTCTTAGATATTCTTTTAGATATGAAATACAAACTTGCAAATTGGTCTTTATTTTACTTTAGAATTTCCTGCTAGATTTTATTACTTACAACACTAATGTACTGTGCACAAAATAAGAAAGATATCACCCTGAATGACTTTCGTTTTAATGATCGGATTTTCACGAACTAAGTGTCAATCTTAATAGCTTCTGGGGGTAATATTAAATATGTCAATTAATTAGTGCTAACTATTAAGTTACGAAATAAAACATAAAAACGTACTCTCTCTGAACAAACATGTACTTTTTTCACATATTTGGATTCCTAATTCTCAAAAGAGGGGGGAGACAAAATTTCGAAAAAATTGGTTCAAAATTTGGGGGGCTAGGAAGTCCCAAAAAACAGCCAAGCAATTTCAACATCGCTAATGGAGTAAATTAAGATAACTATACTAATTCAAGAGACCAATACCTAATTTTTCTCAGCTACTAATTAACCAAGTTGAGGCAGTAAATAAGAATGAAATAAAAACTGTACTTGAATAAATGTTGCATTAAACATTTTGTGATAGGTCGGAAAAGTTTATTTATTTATAGTTAATAGAAAATATCTCGAAGTTTCTAAACAACAGAAATTTTTGGGCAGATTTTTGACCAAACGGCAAAAAATAGATTTATTTTTAATCTCCTTTGAGAGTAAAATTTGAATTGATTCATAAATTATTCATGGTAAACAAAGAATTTAGAATTTGAATACATAAACTTTTTATCTAAAATTAGTTGTGTTTGTTACGTTATTTTTGTTTCATTTAAAAGAAGGATTATTTATTTAATTCATTTATATGAGTATTTTATACTAAAGTCAAATTTACATAATTTTTATAATTATATACAAAAATGTAGGGTTAATCATTTTTACAGCTTTGGTCGAGATTTTTAGGCAATGAAGCTTAGAGAGACTAGAAAAAAGAACATGAAAAAAAAAATTTTAATTATTAGAATGCACATTCCAACAAGGTTTTATATAATTTACGATATTTCTTTTATCTATAACTGAAGAAATTTGTGAATTTTAAGCAGCATTTTAAAAACATTTAAAAATTTATGTTTAAGAATAATATGTTGGATATTGTATGATTCATTGTTTACTCTGCTTCATTCTACCAAATATTTAAGTTACAAGGCTTTCGTTGAATAAAAATGATTTGCAAATAGCATCCTAATGTCCAATGTAATGATACATTTTAAAACTCATTTTCTCAAATTCATCAAAAAATGTCACTATACACTTTCTTCTATTACGATCAGTTACATTTATCACTCACATTTATCACCTACATTATCACTACTGTGATTTCTTTGGCTTTTTCAGTGGCGTGTTTAGGGTTTTAATGGTTTTGGGCAAAACATTGAAGCATTTTATCATGTTTAATAAAAGTCGGATTTTGCTTCACAAGGTATATATTAGATATTGGATTTTTTCAAGCAGATTTCCTATTTCAAGCAGATTTCTTTTTAAATTATTTTCGAGTTTAATGGTCAAATTTCTTACAAAATATATAAATAATACTTAATAATAATAATACTGTAACTAAAATTCTTAATACCACTAATAATAAAAAGATTAATATTATATTTTATCAAACTAAAACCATTGATGAATTGCAAAGGCAAAAAAGCAACTTGTCAAAGGAAAAGTTAATTAGTTAAGAACAGAAATATCTTTAAACATAAATTATTCTTCGAAGTCTTTATTTTTTATTTACAAGTAAATACCCTAACTAACCTAGTGTATAAAATTAAATGGGTATAATTGACATATATTCATTGATAATAAAACAACAAATTATTTTACATACAATGAGCACATTAAAATATAAAATGATATTAAATGTATAATGAAAAATTATAAATTAAAAATTATAAATTAAAAGTTACATTATCTTCATTTAAGTTCATGAACAAAATAAATAAATAAAATAAAGATAATATTTTGTTTCTCAGTTTATTAAATTTTCCTTAATTCTACACTGAAAAAAAGTATAATCAAATTACCAGAATACGGTTCAATTTACCATGCTTCTGTCTCGATGGGAACACAGAAAAACTTGGCAATTTTTGCAAAAGATCTTTGGTAATGACTTACGATAAAATTAACAGTAACATATTGTTTTTATTATCATGCTTTTTTGTAGTAAAATTGTTGCAAAATTAGGTAATTTAAAGCAAATGTCTGTAATTTTAACAGTGCTAGTATAATTATTAAGATCACGCAAAACATTTAATTTTGATAACCTCTATTTTACTTAGCAATTATTTTATAACTCTGTTTCTGGTTGATTATTTTTTTTTTCTTTTCCATTTTTCTTCATGTAAGCTGTAAGTTAACATCAAACAACATTAAAATTATAAAAAATATGCACTTGTAAATGTACAAGTGCCTGGGAAAGGCTGAACCAAATCAGTAACTTAAAAAAGTACTACATCAGGGAAAATAAAAATGATCACTTCATGGCTTTCCCAACTTCCTAAAATGGAAGTGCTAAGGTAGCGGGTTCAAATCCCACGGAATCTGGATGCACACGTTGGATACATTACAAAGCTCGGCTAATATGCACTGGCCTAGTCAATATACAAATAGCACAAGATAGAGAAAGAAAGCACAGTTTGAGACACGGTAGGATTCGAGCTAGCAATCTCCACGTTGAAGTGATTGCATCTTGTAATATTTTTCTCTAATTTGAGCAAAATTTTTTTGACCTTGAATAGAGCTTATAAAGGGTGGTTTATAATAATAACACCAGTCTTCATATGTATGCGTAACAATGTATTAAGAAAGAAAAAATAGATTCTTGGAATAGTAATGATTTTTTTTTTTTTTAAATTTTACTCTAGTCTCGTCTTTCAACCAAATGCTAGAGGAGAGGTTAAATTTGCGAAAATATGACTACACACTTCGCATCACTTATGATTTTTTTTTATCTATATATATCGAATTTTGAAATTAGATTTGAAGATTTAAAATATTTTTTTTATAATTCCAATGAGCTGCACAATCAGTTTTTCCCGATGAGCAGACCTAGTGCGTTCTCAAGAAGTAGTATCCACTCTTTCAGTGGCCACCGCAATGGGTGAGATACCATTGGCCATGTTAATTTGGTCGTCTAGTTTCTGCCACACTAGATGGCAGCACAGAGACTCTATTTGGATGCTAAAGTGCACTAGGAATTTAATTTTGCTGGAAATGCCAAGAGCCAATAAGTCACTCCAGGGTTCTTTTACGTGCCGCATGATCATACGACATGGCCGCTGAGGATTTTCTGCATCCCGAAAATCCGGTGTCTGGGCCGGGGATCGAACCCGCTGACTTGGGCTCAGAAGGCCGACGACAAACTAACTGCGCCACCCAGCCACAGATTTAAAATCCTACACGATTCTCCTACTGCTGGTCATTTTGGAGAGAAAGGAACTTACCAACGTATTTCTCAGAGATACTATTGGACCGGCATGAGATCCGGCGTAATACCTTCCCAAGAAAGAGAAACTATCACGAAATTGCATCACGATTCTCCTACTGCTGGTCATTTTGGAGAGAAAAGAACTTACCAACGTATTTCTCAGAGATACTATTGAACCGGCATGAGATCTCATATTGAAAATTATGTCAAGAAATGTCCTGAATGCTGTCGTTTCAAAGCAACCAATCAAACACCTCCTGGACTTTTAAGATCTCCGGTCTACACTCAATAATTCGAGACTTTGAGTATAGATTTACTTGGACCGTTACCATAAAGTAAAGAAGGCCACAAGTGGATCTTTATTATTGAAGATTGCGCAACAAAGTGGGTGGAACTGTTTTCTCTTGTCTCAGCCACTGCACATGAGTGTGCAACTAAACTTATTGAAGAAGTTTTCCTGAGGTAAGGAATCCCAAGGAAATTAATTAGTGATAATGGCCCACAATTTGTAAGTGCTGTGCTGCATCAGGTATGTTGTACACTTGACATTGATCAAATCCTAACTCCACTTTACCATCCACAAGCGAATCCAGTCGAAAGGTAAAATCGAGACTTAAAACCTCGTCTTGCTCTCCTTGAGGGTGTGCTTCACATGATTCTTGGTCTGAAAAACTACCAAGCATTCGTTTCGCTCTAATTTCTTCTAAATCAGAAACAACTGGACATACTGCAGCATATTTGCAATTTGGGCGTGAGTTGAGGACAATTGATGATATAGCCTACGATCTAAAAGCTGTTCTGGACAATGATAACTTTGTTCCGGAAATAACGCCGTACTTGAAGAGATTGGTCTCAATCTCTAAGACTGTTAAGGAAAGCGTTGAAATGAAACAGGACCAGCGAAAGACTTATTATGACCGGAAACGAAAAAAACTGTATTTTACTTCTGGCCAAAAAGTTTGGGTTGTTTTACATTCTATTAGCAGAGCTCACAACAAAGAAACAGCAAAATTTATGCCAAAACGCGACGGCCTTTATGTGATCCTAACTCAACGACACAAACGAGGTGGCCAGTTTGGACAATCCTAACGCACATATAGGAATTCACCATGTTTCGGCATTAAGACCGTTCATTGAAATGGAGACTACTCCAATTGCTCCTCAGCGAAAAAGAGAAGACCGAAGAAAAATGCTGTTTTAAATGCGAGAATCTAATTAAAACAGAGGGGGAGGATGTGATGCCTGGTTTGCCCGCAAGACTGCGCTAGTTATAAACTTCACCTATGATCCTCTCCGCACTTTCTCTCGAACGCTTAATTTGAGTGGACGTAAACAAATGATGTTTGTGTTGTGCTTGTATTGTTTTATCGTAATTAAAATGTTAAAATAACGAACTGAGCTAGAGTGGTTTATTATATATATATATTTATTATATATATATATATATATATATATATATACAGTCAAACCCCACTATAGTGAACACGGTTTATAGCGAACTCCCGGATATAGTGAACGGAATGTTCGGTCTCGTGCCTTGCTATAAGTAGTTGGATAAAGGGGCTTCTGCGTCAGGGATCCGGGGATCCCACGGGTGTACTCTTGAAGGGGGTTGGGGTGATCCATCAAATGTGACAGCTACTATAGTTGAGGGTGTTTTTTTTATTTAAATCTTCATTTTGTAATTAAATCTTTTTAATTATTACTTTGTAATTAAATATCTTTATTTATTACTTTTTTATTATATTTTTTAATTATTACTTTTTAATTTAAGTTTTAATTATAACTTTTTAATTATAAATTATTATCCAGTAAAAAATTTTTTAATTATTTTTTTTCTGATACGAATGATATTTGAAAAATGACACAAAAATGAAACCCGATGTCATAAAATCAGGATTTAACATTTATGGCTTTATTAATAATCAGTCTGTAAGATGAAACATGTAAGCAATTTTGCAAGATAAGACATGCTTCCGTAGGGTGGAGTGATGTCATTTCTTCGAGTCAATCAAAACAGGAATACGTGATGTCATACAATCAGGATTTAACATGAATATGAATACGCGTCTTCAAGATAAGGCATGCATCACTTCTGTGTGGTCTTGAAAGACGAAGTACATTGAAATGTTTTGCTTACAATGAAATTGTTAAAAAATTTTATAATACTGTTAAAAACAAAACGCTTCATCCTGTCACACAAAATAATTTATTAAGCTTTGTAACTGCTCATTTCCTAGAATCAATTGATCTTGTTGAAATACTTCAAACCACACGAAATGATTTTTGTACTAGTTCGGATTAAATAAATATGTTATTATTTTCCTTTATATCTATACGTGATTCATGCATTATTTTTCGCAAACTATTAATAGAACCAACCCTAATAATATTCTTCATTTATACTTTGTATTTCATACTATTAACATGGAATCCTTTTATAAAAATCCCAAACAACCAGCTAGTTTTGGTGGTATTGATGCATTACGCAATGCGCTCAAAGGAAAAGAGAATGCAAATACTGTTAAGAAGTGGCTCTCCTTTAAAGATTCTTATACACTTCATAAACCTGTTAGACGCAAATTTCAACGAAATCGTGTTTTAATGAGTGATATGAACAGACAGTTTCAAGTCGATTTAGTCGACATGCAATCTCTTTCTAAATTCAGTAAAGGGTTTAAATACTTATTAACGTGTATAGACGTTTTCGCAAAGTATGCCTGGGCCATACCGCTAAAAGATAAACCGGGGGGAAATGTAAAAGTAGCCTTAGAATCTATTTTTAAGGAACGAAAACCTGAATTACTTCAATCGGATGATGGAACAGAGTTCAAAAATAAAACTGTTCAATATTATTTGAAAAGCATGCAGATTAAATTTTTTACAACAAATAATGCTACGAAAGCAAGTATTGTGGAAAGATTTAATAGAACATTAAAAACAAAAATGTGGAAATATTTCACAGAACTCTATACTAAGAATTACATCGATGTGATTATGGAGTTACAATATGGAGTTACAATTGTACTCGACATAGCAGTATTAAAATGGAACCAGCTTCCGTTAATAAAAGCAATACCAGTGAGGTTTTGGAGAATTTGTATGGAGATTTGAAGACATTAAACCGCAATCCACCTGTTTTTAAAGTAGGAGATACAGTACGAATCAGCAGACTGAAAGGTCATTTTGAAAAAGGATACGAACACAACTGGACTATTCATGAAATTATTCCTCGAATTCCAGTTGTTTATAGATTAAAAGACTTACAAGGTGAAGAGATCAAAGGTACTTTTTATATAGAAGAATTGCAAAAGGTAGTAGACTCTGGTTTCTATCCGATAGAAAGTGATCAAAAAGAGAAAGAAGGGAGGAAGCACAGAATATTTTTTGAAATTTTTAGGCTATCCTGAAAAGTTTAATGCCAGGGTGAGTGATATTCAAAACGTATAAATAGTGAAACTTAACATCTGAAGGCTCATTCTCGAAAATGTCTTTCTACGTGACGTTACCTTCTGATAGCTCCATGCAGTTTTTTCCTAACAACAAAATCTCTCATTTTAAGACACAGTTACCGATGCCAGTTAATCTAAAAGGTGAATGGGAAGTAGGCCTATCTGAAATCATCTATCCTCATTCTTGGCTGAACGTTAATGAAACTAATAATTATTTTCAATACAAGATAAGTAATGGTAATATCGTATCGACTGTAAAGCAAACAATTGATGTGGGGTGTTATGAATCAATGTTCGATATTGTATCAGCTATACAACTTGCTTTACCTAAAAATCCTAGCCGGTTTACAACAAGTTGCAATAAAGCTACGAAACGAGTAAAAATTAAAGCCGTTCAAGGTTGCAGCCTTCATTTAGAAAAGTTAGGTGAATTGTTAGGATTTCGACGCGAGGCAGTCATTACGGATAACCAGAAAAGCGAATTTGTGACTGACGCGTGGTCTAATTTTTCAGTTTTCTATATGTACACAGATCTTATTTCACCACAAATTGTCGGAGATACACAAGCTACTTTACTGCGGATCGTTCGAATAAAAGGACATGATGGTGAAACAATCAGTCAGTATTATGATAGACCTCAATACTTACCTTTAATGAGGCACTCCTTCCAAACTATTCAAATGGAGCTCAGATTGAATTCAGGTGATTTCGAACCTTTTGAAAGTGGTAAAGTGATCATAGTTTTACATTTCCGCATGAGACAAATACTATAAATAGTACGATGCGTTTTTGAAACATTCATTTGAAGAGAAAACATCGAGATGAGTGTACCGTACGTTTGTTGTGCTAAAAAATTCGAAGAACATTATGCGAGTCAAATTGGCTCGGGTTTGCCTTATTATAATGGTATTAATTTCCAAAAGGGTTATGGACTTGGAGGTATATTTCGTCGATTATTTAGAGCTGCACTACCCTTTTTAGTAAAAGGAACTAAAACTATTGGAAAAGAAGTTTTAAAAACTGGAACCCGTGTTGCATCTGATGTATTGTCCGGTGAAAATTTGGAAGAAGCTGTAAAAACAAGAGCTAAAGAAAGTGGAAAAAATTTAGCTCGAAAAGCTATTGACAAAGTACAATCGATGGTGGGAAAAAGACAGTATAAAAGGAAGCGTAAGAAGCAGAAAAGAATCATTTCATCAAAAGCTCGCAAAGTGAGTGGACGTGATATTTTTGATCCATAATGGCATTTCTATTGAAAGATTCTCCCGAATGTGTGAAATCTGAATTGGAGTTGCTTAACTTACCTAGTACTCAAACTGTTATTCAAGATGGTCAGTGGATACAGTTTAATCCTCTTTCTAATGTGTTTGACAATGCACCTGTAGAGTTTCACGTTTCAGGAAGTGCTGAAGATTACATAGATCTCAGCCAAACTCAATTGTATGTGAAAGCGAAAATTGTAAAAAGTGATAATACTCTCATCACTAAAGATGATAGTATTGGACCTGTGAATTTATTCCTTCATTCATTATTTTCTCAAGTTGATATTTCATTGAATGATCGTATTGTATCCAATTCAAGTAATACTTATCCTTATCGAGCCTACATAGAAACTCTCCTCAACCATGGATACGATAGCAAAACTTCTCAATTAACAGCTGAATTATTTTACAAAGATTCTGACGATGGCTTGAAGAAAAGAACTGCTTTTATCAAAGAAAGTGCTACAGTGGATATGATTGGAAGTATACATTTAGATTTGTTTCACCAAGAGCGTCTGTTACTCAATTTGGTGAATGTGAAAATAAAATTGATACGAAGTAAGCCAGAATTTTGTTTACAAGGATCTGAAGGATTTAAAGTAGTATTAGACCATGTGTCTTTGTTTATCCGAAAAGTTCGTGTGAATCCAGGAGTGTTACTTGGTCATGCAAAGGCATTAGAAAAAACGAGTGTGAAATATCCCATCAATCGAGTGCAATGCAAAGTGTTTTCGATTCCTAAGGAAAGTATGTCTTTTATCCAAGATAACGTATTTTCAGGTCCTATGCCGAAAAAAGTTATAATTGGTTGTGTGGATAATGAAGCTTTTCATTGAACATTTTCGAAATCTCCCTATGATTTTAAACATTTTTATTTAAATTTTATTGGGGTGTACGTAGGTGGACAACCTGTACCTCGCAATCCATTGGAACTAGATTTTGCAAAAAATCAATAGATTCGTGCCTATCAAACTCTATTTGTGGGTACGGAACGAATGGGTCAAGATAAAGGAATATTTATTTCGAGAGAAGAATACTTGAAAGTAAATACTTTGTTTGGATTTGATCTCTCCCCCGATTTATGTTCTGAAGAGCATTTAAATCTGATCAAACACAGCAACTTACGATTAGAACTAAAATTCAGCAAATCATTAGAGCAGACTGTATGTGTAATAATTTTTGCCGAATTCGAAAATTTAATAGAAATTAACAAGTCACGAAATATTTTGTACGATTTCGGAAATTAAATTATGGATAGATTACAATTATTTCATATTTTATCTCGAGAGAAGATAACATCACCTTACTTTCAAGGAGTATATTCAAGAGATACGATTCCTAATCTACAAGAAAATACATGTGCTATCATGAATTCAGATGACTCATCCCAACCAGGATCTCACTGGCTAGCATTATTCGTGAATGATAAAAAGGAATTAGAGTTTTATGACTCCTATGGAAGACCTCCCGAATTTTATAATATGAATACCTCTTCCTATTCAAATGTACAATGGAATACCAAAGTTTTTTAATCACCTACGTCCAATGTATGCGGACAATATTGTATTTACTTTTGATTCAAGCGATGACAAGATTATTCTATGTATTATATTTTAAATCGATTGTATATCAATAATTTTCTGATGTTTCAATTTGAAAAGAAACGATATGGTGTAAGATTTGTTTTTAAAAAATAAAAAGAAATTAAACTAAATAATTTGTGTCTTTCTTGTTTCTATTATGAAAATTTATACAAAATTCCAAGAAAATTTTATATTTCAGAATTTTATTTAAATGAGAAAACTTTCACTAACAAAGTTTTTATTCTTAAAATGTTTCTGCACAAAAAAAAATTTTTTTGTAAATTTAATTTTCTAAATTTCTTTTCACATTATTTTTTTTTTTCAGAAATTTTTCTTTTAAAATTTTTTTTCCAAATTTTTTTTTGTTTTTAGAAATTAACTTTTTTAAATTTTTCTACTTAGAAAAATTATTTTTACAAATTTTATTTTTAAAATTTTTCACTCTAGAATAAAAATATTTTGTAAAGTTTATTTTTAAATATTTTTTTTTTTTTATTGGAAAAAAATTATTTTTCTTCTCAAGAAAAAACTTTTTCTTTTCCAAATTTTTTAATGCATTAGAGAAAGAAAAAAAATTCTAACACTATTTTTTTTCAAACATTTATTACTTAAAAAAAAAAAAAAAAAAAAAAAAAAAAAAAAAAACATTTATTATTTTTAACTTTTTCCGTAAATTTTAACAAGTTAAAATATTTATTCCTGAAAGAAAAAAGTATCAATAAAGGCAAAAATTTGAATGCATAAAATAGCATTTATTTCAAAGTTTTAACCATGCATTTCTGCGAGCATACAGTATAGGTTTTTTCACAATTTTATTTTCTTTACACAATTTTTTATTTACATCTAAATGTTTTGGTAATTTAATATCATTCAAAGCACTTAAAAATACATGTCTTCCTTCTGGAGCTGATTTCCGATTTCCTTAAAAAGTCATTGAGGAGATTTACAATGTTACTTGCAGGAACAGTTACATCTTTATAAATGATTTCGCCTTTATTATTCCAAAGGAGAGATTTTTGATTTTTCAGAAACTTTAATATTTCTGTTGCTTTATCCTGCCATCGACCTGGAACTACACTAAGGATTCTTTCTTCCAAATCTTCTGTTTCATTTTTTATTTGTATGGATTCTTTTTTCGCTGGTTCTGCTGTTGGAATTTCTGTTTGGCGTGACTCAAATTCTTCTATATTAGGCTTCTGAATTGAAAAATGCGTATATTTTTGCAACACTTGCAAATACAAAGTCACTTTTTCTTCATCTGATAACTTTTTTTGTCTGAGGAATATTTTTCATCAGTTGATCCCATTCGGATAGATATTCTGCTACTTGTATTCTATCTTCTGGAACTAGCACAAATTTCTTACTATACTCCATGAATTAAAGAACTGATGACAGAAATAGCTGCAGGCAGTAAAATGGATAGGAATCCCTCTCCTTTTTGAATAAGAATTTTCTTCTTCTTATACAGAGGTGTTTTCTTGTTCGCAAGTTTTCTTAAACTTTCTTTGTGAGGAGATAAACGGGTTTTTTGAGTTTTTGTAAGTAATATATAACCACAAAGAGCATTCAAAACACTCCCGCACAGAGTTTTAATCTCACGCTCTGAAAACTTTTTTATAAGTGATTTGCAATGTTTAAATTTGGAGATCAATTTTATGAGCTCTAAAGTTCGTACATCACACGCAGACATCTCGCTTTCAAATGATTTCTGTTGTCAGATGTCGAAGCTTTTTATAACTCTTCTTTGAGAAAACGAGCAAGTGCTTTTGCTTTGATGATGTTTAAAGTCAGGTGAATGTGCAGTGCAGGAAGAAAAGGATGGCATTAAATCTTCTATTTTAGGGCAGCCAAGATCTTCTAAATCGTAGCAAACTCTTCCAGATAGAAATTCCAAAAACTTTTTTTTCTCGAGTCCTTTCACATAGATGTGTGAAAACATATCAAACAAAAATGTCAGAATGGTATGAAGTTTGGTGTAAGGCTCCAGTTCTTGATTCCAGTCGATTCGATGAATATTTCCTGTTATCCAATTGTATTGCATTTTCTGACGGGCTGATAGCCCTTCGAAAGGGTACGGTGGTTGGAAGGTGCATAGTCCCGAGATAGAACTACCTTCTACGGCTTGAAATGCAAGTTCTTTGATGATGTAGCTTCCTGATGGGAGTGGAAAACCTTCAAAGTAAATTACCACGGCAGATATCTTATTGGCTAGGAATTCACAGTCGAAATGAAGTTAACGAGACTGGTACACATAATAAGTATCTCCAGGAAACATTCCAGTGCGCATGCGCAAGGATTCATCTGTATCACATTTCAAGTCTATGAGTAAATATCCAAAAGGTTTTGAAGTGGCGTCTGCATAGCATTCTTGAAAAAATTTAACTTTTCGAGGGTGCAATTGACGTCCTAAATGTGTAATTTGCGATTCGTCTCATCGATTCTTGAGTAGTACAAGATAATGAGCATTTAAGGATATTTCTCTCATTTCCTTTCCTTTATGAAAAATGTTCTGGACCACAAAGATGATACTTAAAGATTTATGATGAGAAAACTTTGTAAATAGTTTTGTTAATTGAGGATCATTTCCCAATTAACTCATAAGATCATCAATCACTATCAATGCATTTGAATATTGATTCAAATTAGGCGGAAATCCTTCATGAAAAATAGCATTAGGCATCTCATCGTACATTTTTTGATAAACACCATAACACCACACTATAGATTTTAGGAAAGGCTGTAACATTTTGTTTTCGATCACTTTCTTGATGAAATAGATTTTACCACTACCAGTTGGACCTGCCAAGACGGCTGTAAGGGGATGCTTAAATTTCAAGAGATCCATGATGAATGAAATGATATAATTTTTTCAAGGCTATTTATAGTTTTTCTGGTCTTACTTATTACAACTATTTTATCTTTTTTTTAAAAAAAAATCTATTTTTAATTCCATTTTTTATTATGAGCTATTCTGCAATGAATAATGTCCAACAGGAACGTTGCTGATTCTGTCTTCCAAGACGTGTCTTTTCTGATCGTGAGGAGACAGTGCCAACTTATTGGAAGTAATCAAGAAGACTTCGTGACTCTTTGAACGTATGAGATTCATCGAATTTATGAGCTCTCGGTGTTCAAATAGACACTGCCTATAATCCTCGAAAACAATTTTCTGATCTATGGCTGTCTTCTTAACTCCTTTCAGTTTCTTTGTCACCTGGGCACCGACTGTATATGCATACATCTTAGACCTCAGGCCAACGAATTCCGTCATGATTTCCCCCTTGGTTTCATCCTTCATTTTACCCAGAACCTTTTTATTGATTTAGGGGAAGCCGTAGACATTGTTTGTAGGATAGTCTGAAGTATCAAAGAGCTCCAAATTTGTCCTCATGTCCGCATACACATCTGGAGTGGTGATGTTATAGATGAAGCTATCGGTATCGGTGTACAAAAGTTTAAGAAGTCCTCCATATCTTGGTAACATCTTGGAGAAGTGGAAATCATACATTAATGTTTTGGAAACATCGAGTATAACCATTCCGATGGCAATTGGCTTGTTAAAGGTTATGGTTGTCCGCCTCATATGGAACGCTACGAGATCTTCAGAAAAAAATGGTGCGATCCTGGAAGTTTGATCGGGCGATGAGTTTTTCCGCCTTTTTCGCATTTCCACAAAGTTTCACATCCTCTCTACGTCTGATGTTCTCCATGGTTTTTCCGAACACTGCGTTGTTCATCAACTTGAGGAAATTCTTCTCGAAATCGTTGGTTGCAGCTGTTCGGAGGGTGGTGTTTAAATCGATGTATGATTTTAACCATGGGTCCTGAGTAAATTGGAGGATCCTGTGAACTCTGGTGAGTTTGAGGCCGTGTTGTAAATAGAGCTTTAGGTTTCTGTAATACAACACATACCTCTCCTTGGTGAATAAGGTAGTCAGGAGCCTCCTTTCTTTACAACCAGGTGGTATGGCTGTTTCAGGCGCAAGTGGAAGATCAGCGTGAGCATCATGGATGGATATCGGATATTCTAAGTCAACTTCCAGGATATATCCAACTGAGCTGTCGAGTGGAGTCCCCAACACATCCGTAGCAGGATCAATCCAATGAAAATCCTTAAGAGGAAGGTACTGAGATTGGGCCCAACCATACAAATTATTGGCGTCTAGATACAGGAGATAATTTGATGGTGGTGCTTTATTGTAATCCTCCCCCATATAAGGATTGTTGGCTCTCGCGTGTCGGTGAGAGCACTGAGAGATCCCACCGCGGATACCACTCTCCACAAACAGATGCATATCATAATCCACTAACAGCTGATGAAATTATTACATAATGTTTTAAAAACTAACCCACTGACATAATGTTTTAAAAACTAAATATAGCACTTTCATGTTACGATATTTTAACACTCAGTAAAAAAGTTTTCGAACAAAGTGTATAAAAAAAAAGAAATATACATTTAAAAATAATTGATTTACACAGTAAATATAACTTTTTGATATTAAGATATTCTAATACTACTAATAATTTTTTTCCTGAAAAGATTAAATTTTTTGTAAGAAATATACATTAAAAAAATGATTTAACTGCTCAACTTTTATTTTAATCAAATTTTTCGAAATGATCTTTAGTAAGGAAAATAATATTAAAAATAATAATATGTACGATAATATTTAATATAATATTTTAAGAATTAATGTGAATTAAAAAAAACACTCACCTTATAATTATTCGTGGAGAACTTTTCTTTACACATATAACAATTTGTAGCAGCATCGAAAACTCGCTGTTGCTCTTTGGTCAATGGGTCCAAAGGCAGAAGATAATTGTAGATTCGCTGAATATCTTCAGCCTCCAATTTCATTCTTTCCATAAAAACTTTATCAGCATCAGGACCCCGGTAGATAAATGGTTCCTTGTATGTTCCCATTGTCGAGGCAATGTAATAGCAGAAGCTGATCGGCTCGTGCTTCTGATATGCCTCTGTAAAAGAGCCTTTAGCATCAGGTGAACAAGAGTCTAGAGGTCTTGTGAGACATTAAAAGTCAGCGTAGATGACAAATGGTACCGGGTGCGTATGTTTAACATTTTTAAAGGATAGCCACTTATCCTCGGGCATCTGCACACGTACAGCTTCGTGCTGACAGCAGCTGAGTTTATGTCGCTGGAGCATAGTTTCCGTTTGAAAGAACTGCAGGCAGCGACAGCAGATAACATGGCTTGTTTTGTGTTTGCTATACTATCTGGAGAGCAGTCGAGACAGCTGCTTGATCCAGGCATAATGAGAGGATGAAGTATTGGTGAGGTACATTAGGTCAATATGTCGAGATTTCTCTTCTTTCGTGATGACCAGAGGATACACTTTATTATTTTCTGTCAACCCGTACACGTTGATGAAAAGTCCATTCAGCTTCTCGAATTTAGGCACATCTTGTAATTACACTGGAAAATCTATTCCTGTAAAATCCAGAGTGGAGATATAATGATCATATTTCTGACATCGCGAAGCATGCAGACAACGATCTGGTATAGGGTAGAGAGCAGAGAGTACTGCCCACATAAAGCATCGGTTGTCGGTGTTATGCACGTTAATGATAGCGTGCTTTTGCTTTATCACTGGTGGTAAATCAATGTAAGAAGAACCGCGAAGTGGATTGTACTTATTTAACCATGCCTCTAAATTGATGATTTCTTCAAGGACCCATCCGGATTTTTTCCCTTCAAAATCATCAGCTCATGCCAGAATTTTATCCACCTTTGCTCCATAGACTTCATTTAGATCGGCGGAAGATGTAATGACTGCATTTTTGTTTTGAAATTCTTGACCTCGCTGATAATACCATTTTAAGTCACTTTTTGGTAACGACACAAAGATTTCACATTCACTTTCAGTTCATAGTCAACGAGTTGAGAAGATACTATTCTTACAAAATCTTCTCGCTTGAGTTCTAGAAATGTCCGCATGTCTTTAATGTTGTCATTATTGGGAAGACGAATATTTTTCACCCTCCCATTAAAGACAGATGTGGAAGGATCGGGAACCGCAGAAGTAGTGCGGGACATTGAAACAAAACTCAAACGCAACATAGAAATTTTTGCAGAAAGTGAAACCAGAAAAGCATATAATATTATGAAAATTGCCAGTAATTTTTTAAGATACAAAAATAACTTTACATGGGCACATCAGAAATTTACTACAGTTCAATAATTATTTAAAGGGGCTATGTACTAAACCAACAATCTTCAGCTCAAAAGTTTACATAGCATTTTAATTCCAAAACCAAAGAATTAGTGAATATTATGTTTTATCTAAATTAAATTTCGCACAAACATATAATTGCATACGAGAATGAGACGAAAAGATATAACATTTTTTATATCATCTTTTAAAAGCTGCCTTTTGTATGAATGATCAAAATTTGACTATAATCAATTACTCTTTTGAGAAAGTTGCAGAACAAAATAGCAATATATATATATATATATATATATATATATATATATGCTACAAAACCCTCAAGCCCTTTTTATTTGAAGTGAGCATTGAGCATATACTAATACAAAAATATCGCTAATTCAATACTTTTTTATTTTTTTTTAAAAGATAAAGCTCCATGACACTTAACTGTCAAAATATTTTTGTAAATTGCATAAGCTCATAGAACCAACAGAAAATTTTCATTTTCTTTTTCAAACTTAATAAAAATTTTAACTCTTTTTCAGCACTGTTTTCATTCTACGTAAACACACTTTGGATAGACTATATAGTTGTAAATTTTTTTAAACTTTTGCTATCATTTACAAATTAATGTAAGTAATTATGTTAATTGATATTTGATATTTGAAGATAATAAATGTACTAGCTCACTTTTACATGTTTGATTACAGAACTGTTATTTTATTCAAATGTTATTTTTCATGTTATTCTGCGTGTTATTTTTTCGATATTTGTATGTTAATTATTTACTAAGCAGATTGTTATTAGTTATATTAAGATTATTATTAAGTCAGTATTGTTTCTTATGTAATTTTAATGTTGAATCGAATAAAATTCAATTGCAAATAGAAGCATTTATTGCTTGAAAGTTGTATGCATTTTTTGAATTTCACCCAATGAAATATGTTTTTATATTTAAACAAAGGATTGTAGCCACTAACAATTAGTTTTATTCTGCTCGGTATTATAAGTTACATAGGAAATATCTTAATCAACCTCTTTTAAAAACATTGGTTCAAATCATTCTCTCTTAGACATTTTCCTATTATAAAATTGCTCACAACTTTAATACAAATGATCCTATCAGCTTGTGGTTAGTTTTATTCGATTGGGTGTAAAAAATGCGTAGAAATTGGTACTTAACTTTAAAATTTTATGTTATGAAACGATTCTTGATTACATTGATTAAAATAACTATTGTTTGCGAAATTTTGATTTGATTGATGATAATAGAAATCCTTTTCAGAATCAGCATTAAAAATGCATTAAAAAACTATTAGTTTTATGAAATCTGACAAGCAGTTTAAAAATAAAGACTTGTCTTATTGAGTTTATTTAAAGATTTGTAAGAAAAAAAAAAGAAACTCTAATTACCAGACTTATAAGTACCATAATGAAAGATGTAGTTCAAATATGGGAAAATAAAAAGTGTTAAAATTTCCTAATATTATTGAAATTATATATTTGAATTTCTATAAAAGATTTACTACTGGTATTACTTTCTTCAGTGTGTGGTTGTGGTACCTGTCACACTTTTAAACTCTTTTAGCTATGAGGATTGAATAGAAAAGATAGAATTGGAAAGCCATTTATCTGAAGAAAAAAAATTTTTTTCATTCAGTTAATTTAAATCATGAAAAAAATTTATTTTATTTAATTGATTATGTTGAAGATGATATGATTTTAGTATTTTAAAACCTGCACCTATTATTTTAAGAATGACTTTCCTACTAATTGATAATTTTTACTTTTAGGTTCCAATACTTCCAAGTTTCAACAGAGAGACGGAATCAATATTGAAAATAATTTTGTTGGTTTGTAAAAAAATGAAATTTTAGTTTTAAATAAAAAATACTTTGAATGTCAGCTGACTAATTATTTAAATTTGCAGTTTTATTGCTTTAAAAATTCAATCACCTTAGATATCTACTGAGGTTAAAAATTAATAAACTAGGCGGATCACATAACACCACAAGTTTGTGAATTATTACTTGGTATTAAAAAAAAAATCTTTAGGTTGAGCTATAAATGCCTGAAATGTAAGATGTCGCATCTTAGGTCGATAAATTAATACCTCTAAATAAAAATACAAATATATATATTTGAGGTTTAGAAATAATAGCCTAAGGTAGGACATGGAACAGCTCACGTTAATAAGCAATAACTTTTCAAAGTGTCAAAAAGTACACTTGAGGTTGATTTATACTAACCGGAAGTGTAAAATAGCACACCTTAGATAGATAAATAAATATCACAACAATCATATAAATCTACACTTGAGATTGAAAAATAATAACCTAAAGTAGAGCATCGAATATCTACTTAACGGTTATTTATCAAACGGTCAAAAAATACACTAGATCTATAATAATTAGATGTGTAAAATGACGCACTTTAAGCTGTTAAATAATACCTCAGCAAGCTTAAAAATATATACTTGAGGTTGAAATATAATAACCAGAGGTAGAAGATAAAACGCCTCACGCTAGTAAAAAATTACCTTTACAACTATTGAAAAATGCACTTGAGGTAGATCCAGAATCCAAGTGTTAAATGAAACACCTTAGGTGGTTGAATAAAGGCTTCCACATGTGTAAAAAAATATACTTCAGGATAAGTAATAATCTAAGGATGAAAAGGAAACACATTAAAGTAGTAAATATCTACCTCAGATGAAACCCACAGATATGAGATGAAGCACCTTAGGTTGATAGATATATACCTCTGCAGGTATTTTTGAGGTATTCATTTGCCTCCTTTTAAACCTAACGATGAATGATGTATTTAAATAACTTCATCTATACCTTTGAAGAACACCTCATGTATACGGGCGAATCTCAGGAATCATTAATCTATATGTCTTCAAACTTCAAACCGCACGTCAAAGCGTAACCATCGAAAATTGAAAAAAAAAGTATACAATCCAATTCTGCGAGTTTTATGTTAGTGATATTCCAAAAGCTTATTTAAAGTAGAACAAACTTGTATCATTAGTTTAACTTGTAACTCGCAGAATTGGATTGTATACCTTTTTTTTCAATTTTCGATGGTTACGGTTTGACGTGCCAAAATTTGGCGACAAACTTTAAGTGTTTGCAAACGTCAATATTCACGAAAAATATCATTCAAGAAAATATGATAATACAACCAGGGCCTGATTATTGCCTAGGCCCAATAGGCACGGGCTTAGGGCCCACGCTTTCTGGGGGCCTCGAAAATTAGTAAAAAGTCCACAATATTACTTTTTTTAAATACTGAAAAAAAAAACAGTTTTCTTAAAAAATGCATTTTTTTTTTTTTTAATTTAAAATTTTCTTTATATTGTGATAAACCAAACTCGTTTAAACATTGCATTTATCAAATTCGAAAGTACAGCTGAATTTTAATTGGAGCAATTTTTACTCCAACGGCTTAAGCAAATGCAATGAGAATGCATATTCGCAAAGTCTCTTATAAAGGATTAGCGTCAACAAGAACTAAAAGCTTATTCTTAACAAATACGTAAAACTGTAGATGGAAAGCTACAATCTTCAAAATAAGTCAGCTAATTAGTGACTTTTCGCGAAAATCACTGATTTCACATTTAGGTGGTCACCAAACTGTTTTTATTTGCGCACAACATTTTATATTTTGCTTTAATATTTAGATGCGAAAACTTCATCTTAAAAAATAATCTTTAATTGTCTGCTTTCAAAACTTTTTAGAATGCTTCTCTTAAATCATGCACTACAATAGATTCTTTTTATTGTTAGGACTAATGTTCAGAAATTTAATTTCAAAATCTTTTATTAGGGGCCCGGAAAATTTTGTGGGCCTAGGGCCTGAATTTGTCTTGATCGGTCCCTGAGTACAGCTGAGCTACTAAATTATGTTTTTAGTGATTTTCAGTTTATTTTAAACAGAATACATATTGAAAAAAAAAAAAAAAAAAAGTATGTTAAACACTCTAAGCGACACTTATGAAAAGTTGTCAAATGTAGGATTGAAGTAAGAAATGAAAGCCAAAAGCAAGTTACTCGTGATCAAAACTGTACGTATGTTAAAGTTAGTAATGCATAGTTATTCCACTAATTTTATTAGAATTAATTTTCGCTTACTATGTTATATATTTATGAGAAAAGTTTGAAGACATATAGGTTAATAATTCCTGAGAATCGCTCATACCTCAAAAATCACTCAACTTTTCCTTAAGGGTAGACATATACGTTTGTACACAATGAATGTATGTTTTTTTTTTTTTGCAAATATTTGTGTGTGTATCATGCATGACAGTAACTGCAAACGCATGTAAATACAATGTATTTCCTTTCGTTTGTATGAACATACATGCACTGTATGTACAAACTCAAAATAAAAAACGGACCATCCTGAATGACTTTTGATCTACTACTTGGGTATTCATATTCTAGGAATCATTCCTTATGATTCAAGGGGGTGACCTCAAATATTCTAATCAATTAGTGCAGACGATATTTTAAATTACGAAATCAGACGCAAAAGCGTACTTTCTCTGAATATTTTTTTTCCTAACGACAGGCACTGGAAACTGGGTTACTCTTTAAGTCGGTTGGAGGATGAGGTAGCAAAAAAGTGAGAGAAAGTGGCCAGTATTGGCGTTAAAGAAAACAAAATGCGATTTTATTTTTAAACCAAGAATCTTACTAAATTTTGAACAGAATACAGAAAAGAACACGATTTTTTAGAGCATTTCTAATAATTATTATTTTAAGATACTAGTTGTAAGCTGATTTTTCTTATTATGGTTTTTAAAAAGCAGATTTTCTTATAATGATTTTTAAAAAACAAATTTTCTTATTATGATTTTTTAACTAAATGAAACTAATTTAATAACAGAAAAAAATATATATATTTAAAAAGATTTTTTTTTTCTGCCGATATCTAAGTAAAAAAAAAGAAATGCATAGATGCGCATAAATACTTTTTTTTTAAATATTTATTTTTATATGCTACTTATTTTTTGTAGATTAATGTACATTTAATGTTAATTTATCCCACATTGGCGTTTTGTGGGGAAAGGAAGAGTCAACATAAGCAGGAAATTATTGATCATGAAAAATATGATACCTATGTTTTTTAATATTTATTGTTCTTTTTTTTATAAATAAAAAATTCAGTTTTTTTTGTCAGAAAAGTTTTTTTTTAACTATAAAAGTAATTTTTTTCTGAAATATATTTGCTTGCTGAAATATATTTAAGCAAGCTAAAGATTCATAACTTACAAAAGAAAAAAAAGCTATCGATTAATAAGTAACAAAATAATAAAAACTAGCAAAAAAACATGATAACATTTAGTTTTTTTTTTTTTATCCAATGGCAGGCACTGAAGCATTTAGTAATTAACAACAAAAAAAGAAGAAAAAAAATCTAACCAAGAATCACAACAAAAAATTAGCAATTAATGCACACAAAAATTAAAAACTATAAAACACGAGTTAACAATAAATAACTAATAAAAAACAAGAAATTGTAGATTAACATTGTAAAAACAATTGATTAGCAGTTAATAACTAATGAAAAACAAAACAGAAGAACAATTAAGCGATGCGAGTGAAAGAAAGCGAAATAAGAACTACACAAGAGATAGGACACTTAAGCAAGGGAAAGAATAATGGAAAGAGCTGGCTGACCAGTGTAAAAACATAGCCAACGCGGCAATTTCCTTGGCCTTGAAAACTAATTCATCGCCAAACTAAAACACCTCCTTCTTCTTTGTACATTCGCTTTACTGAGAAGGTATTTATAAGTTAAGTACATTTAAACATGAAAAACTTTTAATACACGTCTCAAGATAAACTTTTCTTATTATGCAACATTTATTTATATTTGTACGCGCATTTAAACTGTAATTAATTCCGAAATAGCGAAGAACTACTTTTCAAAGGCGGAGTATTACATTTCCTACCCTTCCCTGCAGTGCCAACTTAAGGTGAAACGTAGTATAGGAAGATGCCAGAAGTGTTACTCATTTAACGCTACCCAGTGAGCACATGTGAACCTAAGTCACGGAGGAGAGCAACATTACCCACGCCACACTGCCACAGATACCCGTTTTATAGGGTGGGCCACATTCACACATCACACAATAGAGAACAACACACAGAGAGAAACATTCATGCTCAGAGCGGGATTTGAACCCGCAGGCACTGGCTTCGCAGTCAGGCACGCTAGCCACTCGACCATCTGGCCGGCACTTTCTCTGAATATAAACATGCCGTTTTTTCAACCGATTCCTATTTTTGACCCACAAAGTATAGTGAATAGCCACTATCAGGGAAATATGGTTCTCATAGTTTGGATTAGAACGATCCAAAATATGGACGCCTTAATGTTAATTTTACTTTTTGTGTATTTCGCCATATCTCAAGAACTTTTTAAGCGAATTGAAACGCCTTTACACACAATTATAAAATTCATTTATCCAAAGATAATTCCATGCAAAAATTAAATTTTAGTAAATACTTATTATTTTTTATTATTTTATTAAATAATAGTCGAGTAAATTGTAAAATGCAAAATTTTTTATATCATTTTAAAGTATGTAATTTTACGTAGAAAATACAAAATTTCACTCAAAATGCAAATTGGAGTGAAATTGGATGAATAGTTCCTGAGAAATCAAATTTTAAAGAAGTCATATCTGTAATCTGTAAATATGAACGATAAGTATTAATCGTTAATTTGCTAATGAAAAAGAAAGGGAATATATCTTACAATCTACATTTACAAAACAAGCCATAAGTAAATTCTAAATGATTATGTGAGAAAATTTTTTCTTCTTTATTTCATACAAAAATCTTGCCAAAAAAACAATAATAAATATTATAAGAGAAATAAATATTATGAGAGAATTTTTTTAAAATAAAACTTATAATATAATGCATAATAACTTTTAATAATATGTATTTTTAGAAATTACAAACATCAAAAGCAAATTTCATAACACAAAATATTCTTTAGTCGGACATTAAAAATGCATCAAGTTTAAATCAATGCATTATTATTTAAGTGGAGTTTGTTTAATGATCAAAATGTGAAAAAATGCGCAATAAAAATATTCTACAACATGCAAAAAAAATGCTAACAATTAAAACTCATTTTTAATTAGTTCCTAAAATAATAATAACTAAAAAAGTTAAACAAGTTTTATAAATGAAATTTATTGCATTTATGAGTTTACTTTATTACCTAGTTATTTCTTAAGAACAATTCGCATTTTCTGTTATTATTTAATGTCTCCGGAGGAAATATAAAAATGGATAATTGCCACATTAACAAATACTTAATAATATCTCTTCTATGATTTGAAGGAAATTTTAATTAGGATTAAATAAGAGCCAAGCTCTCAAGAATGTCTACAGTTTTTGGGTTTGAAAGTTGGTATTTGTTTATCGATTTCCTTAAAATAAGTTAAAAATAATTTAATTGATGATTATTTAAATATACATAAGAAAATACCTTGTAAAAACTCTCCATTTGTTTTTCTGAAGATAGAAATGTGTTTATGTTTTGTTTTTGTAGTTGCAGAAAGCAGTCTGTACCAAGTGATAACGGCAGTCATTTCCTCTGAACAAAATATCCTTCAGTTACCTGATCTTTCCTTCCATAATTAATATTGTTTTTATTCAAATGATAATTATTCCATCTACTTGTTAGAGGCTATTATGTTGTATTATGATTTTAGTCAAAATGATAAATGAAGCTGTATAGACAAACTAATAATGAGATTATATTAATCACTTTATTTAGTCTTTAAGTAATAATATACCATCAATTTAGTTCTTGCTTACTTTCGTTCAGCACACACACACAAAAAAAGCTCTTAATTGTTGCATTGAACAATCAGAACAAGACATGTAGGAATTTTTGAGCTTAAAAAGTAATTTGTACTTTATTTGAGGCAGTGGCGTACGCAGAAATTTTTCAGGGGGGGGGGGAGGTTCATAATTTTCTGAAACTACTAAAAGAAATTCGAGTATGTAATAAAGCACTATTATTTCCCTAATTTAGACAGCTAGACAATTTTGACTTTTTATTTAGACAACATTGTTTAGTTAAATTTTGATTTGATTTTTTAATTTTAAGAACATAATTTTTTTTTATAATAAGAGAAAAATATTTTATTTTAATTAAAAAGTAGGAATTAATCAAGCCAGAAAAAACTACTCATAATGTAACAGCTGCCTAAATAATAACCGTATAAGTGTGAATATTCTATAGAAAACCAATGAATTTGACCAAAAAATTAGAAAAAATAACTTACCAACAAATAGGGAATTAAACCAGTATACAAACACGCTAAAACTTTATTGATTTATACAGTAATATCCAAACGACGGGGTTTTTTTGCAAGTTCGTTTAAAAGGTCTTCTACAGCTGGGGTAAATTTTCTATGAATGTTTAGGAGCGTCAATCCATTCATTCTATTATTACCAGTTGAATTGCGTCAATAGGTCTTTAAACGGCGTAAAGTCGAAAAGGATCTTTCGTTTGCACTCGTTGAAACAGATAGAACGACCAATATTTCTAGGAGTTTGAAAATGTTTGGTTTTATATCTTTATTGCACATTCCAAGAGCATCCGCCGCAGTTTTTGGAACACTACCTCCGTCTCCACTAATCCTTTTTAATCTTTTATACCAGAGTTATAGTTCAAACTTAAGGCTTTCTTTACAGGTATCCAAATCTTGAGCGTAAAATTCCGCTAGTGCTTCAAAAGCCTTTGTGTTTGAAGGTTGACAAATGAAAGGATCGGCAGGAAGAAGGCACTGAAATCCTTTCAAAATATCACGATGCGATACAAATCTTAAGTCTAATTGTGTTAGAAAATTTTGAATAAATGCACTAACTCTGAAATGTTTCGGGTGTCGATGAGGGAAAATTAGCGCGATTTTTCTGTCTTCCCGTTATTTTAGGGATTTGTATGGAAGATCCAATGCTTGTTAGCATGAGAGAAGAAGAGCTGAATATTTCAGAAAATGTTTCAGTGGCATTTTCACGCATTAATTTTAGTTCTTTAATAACATCTTCTGCAAGACTCACTGCCTCGATCAAATCTTTGCTTGTTTTTTGTAGGTATCTACAAAGATGGATTGTTGTGGTGAAAACTTCGTAAATGCACAAAAGAGATATTACGAACTGGCAATTAGATACCGTGCACGGTAAAGACTTAACTTGAGTAACTGATTCCTTATCCTTCCATTCTGATATTTTTTGAAGAGTTTCAACGATACCCAAGACAAAATTTATGATGGTTTTTCTTTGATACACCAACATGAATATGATGGTAACCATCATGAACTTCCATCAAAAACCATCATATTTTATGATGGTACCAACAAGACTGACCATCACCTCATATTAGGAATTGGAACAACTTTATGTTGGACCAACATGAACAAAACCACCATGGTTTGATGGTATTTTCCGATGGTCCAACAAAAAAATCCATCAAGAAGCAACATGGTTTGATGGTAGTTTTTGATAGCCCAACAAAAAAAGTAATCAGGAACCAACATTTGTTGTTGGTCTCGACTTATATTCCATCAAAAACCATCTTAATTCCTGATGGTACCATTAAGTCTGACCATCACCACATGTTGGGAATTGGAACTAATTTATGTTGGGCCAACATACACAAAACCAACATAGTTTGATGGTGTTTTTCAATGGTCCAACAAAAATTCGATCAAGAACCAAGATGGTTTGATGGTATTTTTTGATGGTCCAACAAAAAAATTTATCAGTAACCAACATATTTTGATGGTATTTTTCAATGGTCCAACAAAAATAAATCCATCAAAAACCAACATGGTTTGATGGTATTTTTTGATGGTCCAACAAAAGAATTTATCAGGAACCAACATATTTTGATGGTATTTTTCAACGGTCCAACAAAAAAAAATGGTTTGATGGTATTTTTTGATGGTCCAACAAAAAAATTAATCAGGAACCAACATATTTTGTTGGTGTCCAACTTACATTCCATCAAAAACCAGTATAATTTCTGCTGCCACCATCAAGAGTGACCATCACCCCATGTTAGAAAAGCAACATGTGTTGATGGTTTCCAACTTAATACCCCATCAAAACCTTTGATGGTACCACCAAAACTGACCATCACTCCATGTTAGGAATTGGAACAACTTTATGTTGGACTAACATGAGCAAAACCAACATGGGTTAATGGTTTTGTTTGGTGGCCAAACAAAAGCAATCCATTATATTTTAATGGTTTTCCACTTAATGTCACATAAAACCATTTTATTCTTTGATGGTAACATTAAGATAGACCATCACTTCATGTTAGAATTTGGGACAACCTATGTTGAACAAATATAAGCTAAACTAACTTTGCTTGATAGTTTAACAAAACGCAAATCAACGAATTCCAATAACAATCATACTAATTCTTGATTATACCGTTAAGACTAGACATTACCCATATTTCGGTTTGTTTGTTGGTACATAAAAAACCAATATATGTTGCTGTTTTTATTATGGTGAACAAAATTGACTGGTTACAACCATAACTTTTCGCCACAATCCATGCATTTTTTAATAAGCATAATTGGAACATATTTATGTTAGTCCAATTTACTTATATACATATATATATTTGTATGGAATACTATGTCAATATCGGTTATGATTATGTAGAAGTTTCATTATTATATTCTTTTATAATAATTCGTCATTACAAGTTGATTTCTCTCAATTTAATATTAGAAGGTCGTGACAGTCTCGACCTAAGCAAAATTAAAGTTTGAGACTCTAAAATTATTTGGCGGACCCTAACTTACAGAAATATTTTACCTAAATTTAAAACAAGATAGAATACCATAATTTATTTTTAATTTAACAATAAGATTGAAGAGCAAAAAAAAAAAAATTTATAGTGTATAAGTACAATTTACAAAAAATAGATAATAGCTCTCAAAATATAGAATTTTGATAAATAAAGGCAAACATGTAAATTAAAAACATTTATTTAAATACATCTATACTTTTAACAATAATTTCTATTTTTTTTACACATATAATCTACAAAAGTATTTGACATACATAAATGTTGAATTTCAACATACTATACTGATGAACTTCTTTCCCATAAATTCTTGAATTAAAACTGCAAAATAAAAAAATCAATTTAAAGCACATTAGATAAACAAATGACACTAGCTTTAAGCTTATTTTTAAGCTGAAAATAATAACAGGTCTGCCAGCTTAAATGCATTTTCAAAAATATTTTTTAGAGTAGTGGACATTTAAAAACCGAAGCTTTAAAAAAAAATTTTAATTTTGCCAACAGCTTTAAAACGAAAGAGCTAGAGCAAAGGCGCATTGCATATGAACGTGGCAATATACGTATTGGCGTGGAAAATTGGCTAAAATAAATTAAAAAAATAATACGGTAAAACACAAACTTAGGTATCACTAGAATAAATTTTCGAAAAAAAAAAAAAACATCGTAGAAAGTTGACAGTCCTGTGATAATAATGAAAACATATGATATATATATAGCAGGGTTTGAAAAAACCCGGGGATTTTTGAAAAAACCCAACCCGCCCGGGTTTTATTGAAAAAACCCGAGGGAAATTGGGTTTTATTTGAAAAAACCCGGGGGAAATTGGGTTTTTTCATTTAGTGCTCATGAACTTCAAAATTTTACTGTGAAAATATTTTTTTTATTATTAAATAGTGTCATATAAGCTTAAAAATAGAAATAAATCCAAAAAGTTTATATAAAATATATATATAAAAATTTAAATAATGCACTATAATGCATGAATAATCTTTTTTGTTAAATACACAACGTTTCACAATTTTTAACTGAAGCACTATATATATATATATATTTACATTAAAAATTTATAATCAATAAATATTTATAATCAATAACATTTCACCGGACTTATACCTTTAATAAAATTAAACTGGAATAAATATTTAATGGTCTTCCATGTTTTTATAATACGATTAATAGAAAGTGAAATTAAAATTACGTATAATTATAAGGAGTATCAGTTACTTGTCCCATTTTTCAAATATTTAACCTTAGAAAAAAGACTGTATTCTTAGATAAATTTTACCTTTATGATTTCTAAAAACAAATTAATCTTAAAATTATAAAAAAGCATGTATAAAAAGTTTTAGCTTATTTTTTTAAAACCAGAAAATAAAACTTTTAATTTGTTAATTGTTGTTTAATGTATTACTTAAAAGAAATTTTATTTCGTTTGTTTTCAATTTTTTTAAGCATGATTAAAAGAAACAAAATAAATTATATTCAAATGAAATCTTAAAAATATTATTTTAAAAATCTCACAAGTAATATTTTAATTTTTAACTGTTTTTAATGGTGATAATTCTTCAAATAGTTAAAAATTGTCAGCAGATGTTAAGAGTTAACTTTAAAAAAAAGTCCATTTTTTTTATTTATTATTATTATTATTATCATACAGCAGAGTCTCTGCATTTCTCTCTTAGATGGTGATACACTTTTACGAGTTTTGCAGTTTTATCTATTCCTAATCTATTTCGTAGTTACTCCACGCCAAACCGAAAGTTGAAAAGTGTCCTTCGATAGAGACAGAGGATGCTGGTGCTGAGTGTAAAGAAAAAAGAATTGGCAGAAATTTTGAGGAAGCTTTGAAAAAAAAAAATTTTTTTTTTTTGGCCATAATTTTCTACTATTTTCTGATGAAAACTATTGAACAACAGTGTCAAGCATTATTGATTTTGGAGAGTATTCAAGATCGGAAATTTTGAATGCCACAACACCTGGCAGAAATTCTGGATGATGCTTAGAAAGACAGTTTTTTGCTGATTGCTCATCATTTAAAAATTGTCCCCTTATTTTGGGATTCAGGATGCATATGCTAATAAAAGAGGTGGCTGAACAGCCTGATGGAATCTTTTTGCAAAATGTTTATGAGGTTCTAATTCATCACACGATAGTAAGTTAATTCATATTTCAACAGCTTCTGAAATTGAAATGTTTTCTGATTGAAGCTTTTTTAGAGCTTCAGAAACAATTGATATCTGTTTTTCCAAATTGATAGTTTATTGGTAAAGCCCAACATTATTTAATATTTCTGACATATTATTATATTCTTCATTTTGATGTTTAAAAGCAATCTCTTGATATTTATGGTAATTATTGGCATAAGTTTTTACGCGGTCACAATATGAAGTTTTGGTAATTGGGGCATCAAGCAGTTTTTTCATTTGCCCATCCATGTGCTTGATGCACATTTCTAAAATATGTGTAACTTCCATGATGTGTCCAGTGATAGTATTAGGAGCAACCAAATTTTAAAAAACCAATTTGTGAAAAACCCACCAAGTGGGTTTTTGATGGGTTCTTCCAAAGTGGGCCCACCCAATGAAACCCGGGCAGGTTTTTTCAAAATGGGCCCACTTGGCGAACCCTGATATATAGTCCTGGGAGAAAAATATTGCCTAATTTTTAACACTAGAAAAACTGAACATTGCTGTATACCTTAAAAAGACTGAAGGGGTTAGTGATTAGACATTAAAAATCTTAATATAATTATTTAATAAAAATATATTATAGACTTGATCATTGAAATTCTGTGGTATTTCATTCTATTTAATTAACGAAAATATTTTATTAAACTGAACACTGTATTTTTAACATGTTTCTTTATTACTAAGACATGAATGGTTAAATAAGCACTTAAATTGGAACAATTTATGGAAGGTCAGAAATACTCAGCACTTTCAGTAAGTTATTTTTTGAATGAGCAATTGCAGCATGTCTTTAATTTTTTTTCAATCCCAACTTATTTTTATTTTTTTTGCCAAGTGTTTATTTATTTAATTATTAAACATTTAAACTAAAAAAAGGCCTGTGTGAGTAATGCAATCAAAAACGATTCCTGATTCGTTATGAGGTCACATGTGCTAAATAGAAACTTGCTGCCTCCATCTGCAAAAGATATTTTAGTTTTGATATCACTTACATCGTATGAACATTCTTTTTAAATTATTAGTACAAATTTTGTGAATTAAATTTATGGTTTTGAGAGAGTGTGCAAAATGAAAGAAATGATTTAAAAATTTTGAATTTATAACAAATCATTTTAATAAGTAATACCTGACATACATAACCCATTTAAACATCTTTTTACCGAACTAAAATATCTTAAATATTCAGAACTAGAAAATTTCGTCAATTATTAACAATGTTTCAGTGGGTACTATTGAATTTTAACATTATAAAAATACATTACAAAGCCCCGGGACCAGACGGGGTCCCTGCGGAAGTTTATAGAGATCTGTATTATTGCAATAGGGACTGGTTCAGGGCGGTGTTGAATAAATGCTTTGAATTTGGCGCCTTCCCGGACGGCTGGAGGATTGCCCTTATATGCCTAATTCCTAAATCTGGTAAGGACCATCGCTACCCGCAGAATTATCGACCAATCTCCCTGCTGTCTACCTGGGGCAAAATTCTTGATAAACTCATACTCAGGACAGGCAGGGGGACAGAGGACGCATTGAATGGCGTGGTGGGGTTTGTTAGGCAGGCAAAATCTGAGGGTAAACACTCATTGGGCATAGCCATGGATATCAAGAATGCTTTTAACTCGGCAAACTGGTCAATATTAAAGCAGGCATTGAATAAACTCGATCTCGGTAACTCGTTGCTGGCAATCATATTCGATTTTTTAAAAATCATCGTCATGTCACCTTTTATTTTAATGACAATTTTATTCAGTTTCCCACTAATGTTGGTGTCCTCCAGGGTTCGTCCCTGGGACCAATATTGTGGCTAATACTTATTAATTCTTTGTTAACTGAGTTTGATTTTCTTGAATGTAAATTGCTGGCCTTCGCAGACGACGTTTTTCTCCTTCTTAAACATACAATCTTTTATAGACTGGACGGGATTGGTACTGATATTATTAAAACATTAACTGATTGAGCCAGCGACCATAAATTGGGGTTTGCTCCTGACAAAACTTATGCCATAACATTCCCTAAAGACGCCAAATGCATCCGTCGCTTGCCACGCATAAAAATGGTGGGCACCAATACTGCCTGCATCAAAAATGTAAAAACACTTAAATACCTGGGTATTACTCTGGACCCCCGGCTGAGTTGGATCTCGCACTTAGAGAGCCTGAGAACTGATATTACCATTTTTTATGATAAAATTAAGCACTACAGCAGAGCCACATGGGGGCTGAACCCCACTATCTTAAAGTTCATATACTTACAAGCAATTGAGAAAAAGATCATCTATGGAGCCTCCGTCTGGTATGCTAACACAGTTAGGATTAATCAAAAGCTTAACTCAATCCAAAGGATCCCTTTGCTGCATCTAACAAAATGCTATTCAACTACCAGTACAGAGGCTTTACGGGTTCTTGCAGGGGTCACCCCAATCGATCTTAAAATTAGACAATCGATAGCTATAAAGAGACAAATATGGCACGTCAGTAATGGTGATTACCTTGATACGGATTACCAAATAAAGGAACTACTTGAATACTCACCCGACTTGACTCTATTTTGCAATCCGGACGATTTGATGATTGTAACTAGGGGATTCAACCGGCTGAGTGGAATAGGGTACGAGATTCATACGGACGGAAGTAAGAGATCAATTTTAAACGCAAGCACAAACAGTTACGAAAGCAGAGTTGGCAGTGGTCTTCTGGTAAAATATAATGGAAATACAATCTATCAACAATCAGTTAGGATTAATGATGAGTCGAGTGTGTACCCGGCAGAGTTAACGGCCATTGAGCTTGCCATCTCCTGGGCTATTAAAAATAACATAAACGATTTAGTTGTTTTTTCTGATTCCAAATCCTCGCTTCAGTCCCTCGAAAATCCAGAACCTAAAAATGTTATTGCTGAAAATATTAAATATATGGCACAACATAGGGATTATAAATTCAACTGGATTAAAGCAAACTCGGGGGAACTTGGAAACGAGGAGGCGGACTCGTTGGCGAAAGAGGGTACTTTACTTAACAACATTGATTTTAACTATCCCATTATTCGACCACAATTAAACTATAGATTGCGACAGGTCAGCAAGGTTTTATGGCAAGAGCGATGGAACCGCTCGATAAATGGGAGACACACGCTTAAATTTTATCCACTTGTAAACAACAATGCATTATCCGGGGACTTCTACATAAACCAATTCTATACAAGACATGGGGTTTTCGGGGATACCAATCTAGATTTTTCCAGAAGACATCGAGTTGCAGATACTGTGGTACATATCAAACCATCGAACATTTAATCTCCGAATGTGATAAATTTTCTACTCTCCGTGGCAAATATATTGACTGGGCATAGCCATGGAAATATATATCTATTGAATCATGGGCCAAATCAAAACAACAACGCCAGATTATAAGTGAGATCATCAAGCGAACATTAGAGGACTCTATGACGCCAAATGATAACATGGACCCGCTGTTTACCATTTAATATTGTGTCTTCCAGGGCGGTTCCTTGCCACATTTACTTGCTTACAACTTATTTATTTTCTACTTTTAACTATTGTCTTTTTGCCTTCTTGCTTTTCCTTCACCTGGTGAACATGCTTTTCATGAATGTGATACTCTTATTTATATCATCTTGTTTAAACTTATTCTGTTTTACTTGTTTTATCCCCTTTTATTCCCCGCCATTTTGATTTTTGGCACTTTTATGTATACCAATTTTACTACGATTTTTTTATGTCGTACTTTTACTACTCTTGTGCTTTATTTGAGCTTATTGTGTTATATTATCCTGGGTTTTTATTACCATGTTTAGCTGTTTACACTGCACCCCAGTTCAGTTGTACCATCTTACAACAGTTATGTAATCGTTACCATTGTCTAATTTGTATGACTTCGAGGAGTTAAATGCTTTATTGCTCATTTAAATTAAACTCTGTATTTAATTTATGTAAACCTTACCATTTCAAGGTAATGTCCTGCTATACGTTTGCATTTGTTTTGGTGTACAAGCTTTGTCATTCTCTCAATGGTTTTTATTAATGTTTACTTGTTCCAAAACAGTATAACTATGGTTTCAGTTATCATTGTGATTCACGACTTGCTCCTTGTTTGTTTCCATTGTGCTATAGATCTTTGTGTTCAATGTTATCGTTCACTATAAGGGAGCGCCGTCGGCAATTTGCACTATAAGGTGGCGCGCTCGGAGCAAGTCGACATCCGTGTTGCCATCTATTGTAACATTTGTAAAATTTAGAGTTTCAATTAATGCCGCCGGTGGGTCTGGCCGATCTGGTTGATCGGCTGGGCACTGTGCTGGTGTTTGGATGGCAGTCCTCGTAGGAGCTGTCGTGACCGCGAGGCATTTCTTCCGTATGCCCGAATGAGGGCGGGGCGGAGAAATTTCTTCTTTATAAAAATACGTTATATCAAACCCACATTTTCATTCAGCTACATTAGGGCAAAATTTATAATACAGTTAGTTATTGACCATGTGAAATAGTAGTATTTAACCACAAAAATTCAAATGAAAGCTACCAAATATTTGCTTTGTTGTAGAATATTTAAGCTTTTACAACTGTGTAAACCTTTAAATATTTTACACTTGTAAGCAATTTAAAACTATAATAAAAATAAACTAAATAATGAAGAGATTAAATGTACTTAAACACTTCATTGGAATTTGTTTAAAAAAAATTATTATAAAATTTAAAGTCAATTTTCTTATTTCAAATAAGATAGAAATTTAAGAGACGAAATATAATCTTTAACCCATTTTTTAAAAGTTGTTAAATATAGGAAAAAAATAGGTATAATTATTGCTATTGCTTGGAAGAAAGTTAAAGATTAAACATTTATAAATTACAATTTTACATTTGTTTAATAAAACTGTTGCCATGCATTAAAATACAATATACAGTGAAACCTCCAGGAATGATCACCTCTATGCAGCGATCTCTATTTGCGACCACTTTAGGTAGGCAAGGAATTTTTTCCATGGACTTAAAAACCTCTTCCAGCAACTGGGCAAAATCTCTGCACCAGATGAGGAAAAGGTCAAATAAGGAAACACAATAAAATATCAAAACAAATAAGTAGTTTAAAATGTATTATAAATATTTGTGTGGCTCTTATTTAAAGAGTTATTTCTGACGATCTCTCAGAACCTCATGTTGCAGTCGAATTGCACTAAAGACGACAATTTACTAATCAGAGTTGAATGATTTATTTTTGATTAATCAATTATTTCTGTTGGATTACTTTTAGCTATTTTTAGTAAAAAAAATTATTTAGAAAAAACTCAGCATCTCAAACAAACAAACCCCTTCTCATCTTTTACAGATGAATTTTTAAAAAAAAAATGCTAACTTAAAAACATAATTTTTTATTAATTTAAAATAACTATACCATACATTATTGGTATATTTTTTTTCCATACATAATAATATCAGAAGGGATAATTTCTATTAACGTAAAATTTTATTCATAAATCCAGTTTTCATGACGTCCACACGTTAACATTTCATTACCAAGAAAATGACACTGACTATAATTAAAATTGTTTGCGAAAAATCACGAAACTTTGAGTCGATGGAGGTAACCTCCAAGAATGACCAACCTCCATTAAAGACCATCTTACTGAGGAACAGAGAGTGGTTTTTTAATTATTATAAACAAAATGCTTTTCAGGATCTTGTATATTTTAGCAACTTATGACTTTTATATCTTTAGATCCACAAAAATCACTCTAGATTATGCAATAAAAATAGTTATAAAATAAAAGTTAGACATTATAAAAAAAAAGTTTACACATTTAATCGAAGAAAAAATAAAAAAATTTCCAAATTCTAAATTTTAAAATGAAAATAATTATTTTTTGCACTAACAAAACTTACCCATCCTCTCAGATAGATTCTTCCACTCCTTTTTCTCAACTAAATTCAAATGCTCAACAAATTCTTTGGTCAAATGTCCCAATTATGGTCAATCCAAAGTAATGAACTGAAAAGTAAGTCAATTAATAGAAAAATTAAATTGCATTTTATTGCCTTAAATGGGAATACCTTGTTTAGAATGGGATGAACATTCTAAAAGAAATATTTATATTTACAATAATTTTCAGCAAATTGCACTCGCATAAGGATAATAAAATGGTAATAAATAATCTTAAAATTGTAGTAAATTATAAGCCACTTTTGTCTTTCATACAATTGATAAAATAGCAGGGAGTGAATTTATAGTAATACAATTGCCAGATACTTTATCTTTAACTGCTTTACCTAATATAGATGTGAGCATTGTGAATAACAAAAAAGCTCACATTAAACAATCAAAAAAGATTGGGAAAACAGAAGATCATAACAATAAAATGAAAGAAAAGAAAATTGCTTATTAATGTATAGAGCATCACTAGTGTTGTAGGATACCAGTCTTAAAATTTAGTCTCAAAAGTAACGTGCTCAGCGACTTAATTCTAAGATTCGGGACACAAAGCCTTATTGCAACACTTTGGGCTACCTGAACCCCTTTCGAATCTCAATCTCAGAAGAGATTATCTCGTGAGATTCAGTCAGCCGCACAGACACATGTCCTTCCATGCGACGGAGGTTCAGGATTTTAAAACTTTGCTATATGCACCGAGTGTTTGCGTACGACAATTGCATCTGATTCTGAATGACGATCTTACACCAGAGACTAAATTCATAAGACTTTCAACAGCATTAATCACAATTATTTAATCAATCTTTTTCTATGCTACAAATATCTTTTAGATAACATCAAAAAAAATTTAATCCCCACTGTTTATGTTAAAGACAGATAATTTTATCAATGTTTAATTATTATTTAAACAGTGAATTAATAGTCTTCAAAATGGAATTTGAATAAATTTTAAAGAGATATCGGTTTATTTTTATAAAAAGGGTGCATTTATTGGGGAGAACACTGATTAGGGAGAACACTGATGGTAGATGATAATAATAATAGAATTTATGATGATTTGTCCCCAGCCCCTACCAATTTATAGCTCGAGTTCCACGTAATTTTTCAATAAACATTACACTGCGACACAAGGAGGTAAAGAATAAAAGTAAATGGAGATTTCCATATCGTGATCTGTGACAGAATAATCGCCAAGACTTGGGAGTTCCGCCAGGAATAATTCGTAACCATTCCCAACATTGCATGTTATGTTACATGCAACATGTTATTTATTTTTAAAAACATTTGCAGGTTTGAAATCTATTTGGCACCTTGGCGATTGTAGTTGGCGCGACAGATCACGATACGGAAATATCCCCAATAAATTATCTAGAAGAAAATGTACTTAAAATATAATAATTAAAAGAATAAATAATTTTATAAAAACTTACGTGATAGCACCGGCACAAGGGTGACAACAAACAATAAGAAGTTGAGCTGATATTTTGCTACTAGTCCCAAACGAAAAATTTGAAAAGAACACTCTCTTAAGTACCATTCACACTACACCGCTGATTGTGATTGACGCAGGATCGAATGTATAGAAGCAACATATATAAAGAAGCATTCACATCGAATGCTTATATGAAGCAAGAATGCAGAACTTTTTGTGAGAAATTAAGGCATATTCTGGAATTTTAACAAAGAAATATAAAGTGTTTTTTTTTTTTTTTAATTCATTTTCTATTAAAATATCTATCGGGATTCGATCCTTGACTTAGCCAAGACCCTCCGAGAGTGCATGCGATGTACAATCGTAGTCTTGTAGTCGGTCACTTAGCGATACCATGGGTACACGGATATGGAGAAAATTTATAATCTGAAAATCCTATCATTAGATCGAAAGTTATTCAGAGTTATGATTTTGTGCGTTTACATCACTAACAAAATACTTAAATATTAAATTATATAAGTATTTTTTAAGTTTTTACCTATTCTTTTGCAACTTTAAAATTCAATACATAAATTATTGCAATTACTATATATTATTCCATTTTTATAATAGACCGGGATAGCCTAGTTGGCAAGGCGCTGGACTCACATTCGTGAGAACGAGAATACGAATTTACCCACCGAAGACTACCCGTGTAATAAATGGTGACAGTTGAAAATTAAATCTGCCGGGTCACAAAGTTCTCCATGATCTCATAACAGATTACATCTCTGTGTGTACTGAAATGGAGATTGATCGCTCTCTGGTTCAGGTCAAAATTACGATCTGTGAATGAATGATTGGATTTATGAATGGGTCCACCATATAAATGGGTGTGATGTATGGGTGTGGCAGAAGTTGAATTCTAGGCTCTAGATTGTGTGACTGGAAAACAAGTACAATTACAGAACCCTTACTTTAATGGCCTACGACAACCAAAGCAATATAAAAAATTTTATTTATTATAATAGTAAATTTCCACGCCGTTGTAAAATGTTACTACGGCGTAAAATGTTGTAAAATGCGACTTAAGTAAAAGTGAAAAGAAAAGACTTTTTTTCCTTGCATTTTATCTATCACTCGTTTACTTAAACCCACGAATTTTTCTAAATTCATTAATGTGAATATGTACAATATTTTGTAAATTGAAAATCTACCTCAATGTTATTATATTTAATAACTATTTATTTTTAACCTTAAATAGAACTTTTATGCAAATTGCAGAATTTCTAAAAAAAAATTTTATCTTATTTAAATCTTCTTAATTTAATTATTCCTGATATGTTGCTTTATTTGTTTTGTATTTTTTAAAAACGCCATAATGTTATTAATTGTAATAACCACATGTTAAATAATTTAAATCACAAGTCTTAACCCTTCAGTAACCAGACAATGAAGTAATGCACGTGCACATAAAAAGTTACTCGTGTACCTATATGAATGAATCTTTCTTAATTTCATTAATCCTGATATGTAGCTTTATTGTTTTCTGAATTTAAAACTCACCTTTACGATATTATTTGCAGCTACTATTAATTTTTAACCTTTAACAACATATTACTACATTTTTAGCATTTAAAAGTACAACTTTCAATCCCATTGTTAAGTATCATAAGAATACGTTCGACTTTACCGCACATGTGAATAAAACTTAAATCTTTTTTAATTTAATTAATCCTGATATGTAGCCTCCTTGATTTGTGTTTCTAAAATTCACCATGTTTTAAATTGCAATTACCATTTATTTTAAACCATGCTCATAATTTAATCTCACAGTCGTATACCCATATGAATGAATCTTTTTTGATCATATTAATCTTAATATGTATCCTTATTGTTTTTCTGAATTTAAATTCACCTTATAGATATTAATTGCAGTTAATATTAATTTTAAACCTTTAACAACATATTACTACGTTTTTTGCTATTAAAATTACACTTTTCAAACCTATCGTAAAGTTTCATAAAAATATGTTTGACTATACAGCACGTGTGAATAAAAACTTCATCTTCTTTGAATCTCTGTTAATTTAATTAATCCTGATATGTAGCCTTCTTGTTTGGTGTTTCTAAAATGCACCATAATGTTATGAATTGCAATAACCATTTATTTTAAACCCTTCGTTATAATTTCATCACATGTTTGATAATTTAAACCACAACCTTTAAGCATTCAAATAAAATGCCGCGAGACGATGCTCAAATACTACACGTGCTCATAATTTAATTTCTCAGCCGTGTACCTATATGAATGAATCTTTTTTAATCCTATCAATATTGATAAGAATCCTTATTGTTTTCTAAATTTAAAATTCAAATTAATGTAATTAATTGCAGTTACTATTAATTTTTAACCTTTAACAACATATTACTACATTTTTTGCAATTAAAAGCACAAATTCCTACCATATTGCGAAATATCACAGGACTATATTCGACTATAACTCACGCGAATAGGAATTTTATCTTAAATTAAATTAAACCCGACGTGGGCCTCATTGTTTTGTGTTTCTAAATAGCAATAGCTATTTATCTTTTAACTTTCATAATAATACTTTCACCACATATTTAGTAATTTAAATAACAACTTTAAACCTTTCAGTAAAATGTCACATTCAAAGCTCAAGCAGTTCACGTGCACATAAAAATGTAAATTCTTTCTCCTATCAATATGAATGAATATTTCTTATCTTTTTTAGTCCTGATATAAAGCCTAATTATTCTATATTTCTCAAATTCACATTAATGAAAATATTTGCAATAATTTTTTTTACCCTTCATTGTAATTTCACTTTATTTAATAATTAAAAGCTCAAGCGTAGTGTACGTGTGCATAAGAATTTTATACTATTTAATCAAGCACTTGAGTACTTAAATAAATGAATTTTTCTTTTAAAAAAAATTTTAATCGTAATAAACAGCTTTATTGCTATTATTTGCAATAACTATTTATTTTTAACCTCTTATTGTAATTTTGACCATATTCCCATAACATTGACCATTAGCTTGTATTTCAAAGCTTTCAAAATTTTTAGAAAAAACTTCTCGAGACTGATACATGTGCTAATAATAGTAAAACAATATATTTCGCTATAGATTGATATATTTTTTTCTGCTCCATATTTAAACATAATATACACGATGGTTATTGTTGGCCCAACAATAATAAACATACCATGTTGGTTAACCATCAGAATTGCGATACAACATCTTCCATCATATTTTGATGGTTATTGCTGGGCCAACATTAATAGACATAACTTGTTGGTTGACCATCATAAAGGGAATACAATATATTCCATCATAATATGATGGTTATTGTTGGTCAATGAAAAATCCAACATTATTTGATGGTTTACCATCATAGCAGTAGAACAACATTTTCCATCTTGCCATGTTGGAATTTGTTGGCCCATCAAAAACCAACAAACCATGATGGAACTTGTTGTATGATGGTGGCCATCAACACATGTTGGACCATCAAGAATCTTAGTGAAACCATCATAAACCATCAAAATTCTTTGATGGTACCAACATAAATTTTGTCTTGGGTAGGCTCGAAAAGTTTCAACGATAGGCAACGATAGGCTCGAACCACCACAGCGGTTACTGAGTCGTATCTTTCCATCCAACGGGTTGCACTTAGCTGTTTAATTTTCTCCCTCTTAGAGCTGTTTTCCATCTCCTCTATTGCTGAAGATAGGACATACTGTCTTTTTGGCGTATTTAAAAAGTCGTATAAAGTTTTAATTGTCCCTAAGCAATTTCCAATGCCAGTTATTTCGCATGCATTTGATACAGCCAAATTGAGGCTATGAGCA
The DNA here is from genome assembly GCA_949128135.1 of Parasteatoda lunata. NCBI lineage: Eukaryota > Metazoa > Arthropoda > Arachnida > Araneae > Theridiidae > Parasteatoda > Parasteatoda lunata. The sequence goes on along the minus strand of OX421980.1, from coordinate 434,323 downwards.
GAGCAATGTACATAGAGTGCTGATGGGACAATACTTCTTACGTGGGCTTGTACACCATTAATTTTTCCACTCATTGATGCAGCATCATCGTACCCCTGTCCACGTAACTTTTTTATATCAACTTTCATAAGTAGTAGGCCACGCGTTCTAGGGGACGGAAGTGACGTCATAGTCAACCAGAACTTATTTCTGCCCCGGAAGTGGCTTATTTCTGCCCACCTACAAACCAGAAGTTGCTTATTTCTGCCCGCCTGTAGTGTTGGTTTCGGTTTCTGTTTTTAATTTAGTTTCATTTTTTAAATATTATATTTTCATTTATTACATTTTTGAGGGTGGCAACACTTATTGTTTTTAATATTAGTTTTAAAGGATGGCAATACTTATAAACTTTGTTATTTGTGGGTAGAAATTGTATATTATGAAGTAATGACGCCATCTTTTATTACATAATACATAAATGATATCATGCTTTTACTCTAGTGGCGCCATCTATGTGGAAATAAAATAACTTTAAATCTATTTTAATATTTAAATCTGTTTTATTATCATTTATTAAATATAATTAAGGCTGAGGATCGAACTCACGCCAATCAAAAAGCCTTCGCAGGTCAGTAGTTGGATATCATAACCACTGGCCCACGAATGCTTGCTAAGATATGTGTAAATCAGTTAAACTTTTGTATTCTGAACACGTGTATAAATGAAAAGGATTTGATATCGATATCATCCGACAGTTTCATCGATATATTTTCACTTAATCTTTGACAGTTATTAAATAATTATTTCTGCCCCTTCTTAATGCTATTATAACATTCTGGCAACGGTACTGACTATACACGTGTTAAAGTTTGACGCGCTTTGGGAGAAATCGTATATCATGAAGTAATGACGTCATCTTTTTTATTACATAATAAATAAACGATATCACGCATATGCTTTTACTCTAATGGCTCCATCTCTACTTAAAAAGAATATATTAATAATTCTTCATTTTACTTATTTTTTAACATAAATATAGTTGATATAAATGACTGTAATCATTATTATCCTAATCAAAATTAATGAATACATTTTAAAATAAAATTGATTTAATATTAAAATAAAAATTTTATTTATTAAGTACTGAGAACATTAAAAGTATTAGAATTAAAGCCATAGTAATTTTAAATCAATGAATGTTGTTTTATAAGATTAGATATCACCGTCGCTCGGATTAACGGCTATCTATGTAATCTAGTCATTTTTGAACCCAGAAGACAAGAGAACTCCTAGATCTTGAGACAATACGTGTCTTTGAAGAGGATTTTGTGAGTACCCATGTTGTATGAAGAGGAAAACCACGAAAACCTCCTACGGTTAGTTCGACGACAAATAATGGACTTGGTTTCGTTAGCCAGTAACCTGTGAATGTACAGAGATCAGAGGAAAACTTAAGGTTTAATAAAATAAATGTTATTGTGGTAAGATGTATATATACAAAAAAGCTAACAACTTAATTTCAGAAGAGAATATGGCCGGATATAAAAACATACATATATAGTGGGGTGACAACTGCCGTTATGATAACCTATAACTAATTGCTCTAACAATTATTCGAAGAAGAAAACCAGGAATGGAATTTTACAATTGTAAGGTTGAGTGATAGCACATGCCTTTTTGAAGAAAAGATGAGGTGGCTTTCGTAACTAAACGAGTCATCCTTAATACCTAACTGAAAAAAAAGTTCCAAGAAAAGCAGTCAAAAATAAATACTATTTTCTGGATCGCTAACACTCTTTATTATATTTTTGAAGACTTTGTAGGATTCAGGGCACAACATCATGGAACGTTACCACAGCATCAAGAAAATGAGAAACACAAAATTTGAGCGGTTGGTATCACAGGAAAGAGCTGGTGGGATTTTGCAGACTGGAGATGACTGGTACTATTACAGGAAGAACAACATCAGGAGCGATAAATGGCGTGCATCGTCATTTACTACCCAAAGGGAAAACTCATATCATTTTCTTAGCACAGCCTCATGAGGCAAACAGGAGATTTTATTTTGCAGAATTGGTGTTAAAAAAAACAATGAAGATTTGCATAATTTTTGACGAAAATGTAAAGATGTTGAATAGCCATTCCAGGCTCATGGTCGGATGCGAGACCAACGAAAATATGGCGTTCGGGGAGACGACATCAAAGAAGATTTCTCACCTCAGCAAAGAGGGGGGGGGGGGAAATAAATAAACTCCGTTAATCGGAGAGACGTGATGATTACATCAACTCGAATTCGAATGATGCCGAGCTTTCCTAGCACCCGATATTTATCCTAACAAAAAAAGTCGAAGTTAAATTCCTTCCATATTTACAAGTTAAAGTAGAATTTCCTAAAATTATTGAGTTTACATTTATTAAAGTGTTCTATTTTGAAAGTGAAGAAATAAGATGAAGATTACTTTGAGCCGTCGTGGACTTCAAAGACGCCGAAAAGCAGGTGTTCAAAAAAGGGTGGAATATTCTAGCAAAGGGAGTGGTCAAAAGAATGGAAAAAGAATTCAGGGGGAGAGTGTCACAATTGCCTAAAGCTTAAGGGACGAGAGGAAATGGATGATGAAATAAAGGATTTGTATCAGAAATAACTTAAAAATTAGGATTTGGATGTTAAAAACATGATATTTAATTGAAATTGTGACTTAATGTCACATTATACCCCCCACTGCGAAAAAAAATTTTGAAGAATTTTTTTTTTTTTTTTTTTTTTTTTTTTGAAAAAAATAATAATAATTGCTAAAACGAAAAGCTTATTCCGAAAAATTTGCAAAGGAAGGGGCTAAATTAATTATTCACAGCCTGCCACTCCAGTCTACCATTTCTCCACTTACAAGAGATCAGATGTTACATATCAATTTGACATTAAAGTCTAGAATTAGGTATGCTGTTCCCCAAACATACAGTTACAATTGTTATCACCACACATACACACATATAACAGCTCTACATGGCTGATCTGGAAAAACAATCTTAATAACTTGCTAAATAAAGTAAGAAAACACAAAAAAACAATCTTAATTGTTTGCTAAATAGAGGAGAAAAAAACACAAAAAACAATCTTAATTGTTTGTAGCATGAAACAAACTTTTGACATTCAATAGTCAAACATGAAAAACAAATTAACATAACAAGCATTGTTGTATGCTAATGTATAAGATACTCATTACATACCCGTATCAAAAAGGAATCACTCTATCTGAAGTAGAATGCAAAAACAATCTCCAGAAAAATAGCATTATGGAGATAAAAAAATAAATGATTATTTAAAAATATCACTCAGTAATGTGAAAATAATTTTGAGGTAAAAACATTAACTCAAATTGTTCCTTGTAAGAAGGAGTAAGAAATAAATTGATTTGTTTGCTGACATTAGAATGAAAAAACTTAGAAAATTGCAAACAAACGAAAAAAATCAGGCTACCGTTGTAGACTGACAATATTCCGAGTTTAACGAATGAGAAAAAAAAATTTTACAACAAAATTTTGTACAACAATCCATTAAGTGAATTTTGAAAAAAAAACACTAAACCAATCAAATAAGATCGATAATTAGTAATCCGAGTTAAAACGACAAAAAAATTGGATACATCAAATGTATACCTAACGAACTCAAAGTCATTAGTGAGATAAAATAAGTGCACAAAAAAATTAATTAAGACTTAAAGATTAGAAAAAAAATTTGCAAAAACATTAAATTAATTTAAGGGAAAAGCAAAAGCCTAGCAAAACATTAAACTTAGAAACTTAACAAAACTGTACGGAACCTTAACACGCAAAAAATTAATCACAAAAACTAATCTCACTTAACCTTGGAAGAAAAAAACAATGCTTAGTAAAAAAAACACAATAAAACAAAACAAAACAAGGCCTTGAAACATCACACATAGCATTGCCTAAAAAAATTTGCTGAACAAAAATGTACAATTAACAGATTCAGCATGAAAAATTTGTAAAAAAAATAACACAAAAATAATTACAACACAAAGTCATAACAAAAATTATGATAGCCTGAGGTGCACATTTATACCTCACATATGCAACGAGTATTCATACTCTGCAAATATCAAAAGAAGTATGTAATAAAGTTATGTATTATGAAATACTAGAAAAGGAAAGAAAATTACTGTACAGAACTACAGGGTCGAAAAGGGGAAAAAAAATTTGGCATTCGAATTCAAGTATCATCATTTAATTACAATTAAGTGTTTACGTAAATTTTAAAAATCCTAATATTAACGTGAAATATTAGTCAAAAAAATTTTAAATTAGACACGAACAACCAAGACCAAACGCGAACCCATAGTCATAATATTGGGAGTCGTTACAAGAGGGCACTGCTCATCATCCACAAATAGAAAAACAAATCACTATTTGAATACCTCATTCACTTAAAAACACATTAGTTAAAAAACTTAGCAATATTAAATAAAGTTACAAGAATTATATATATACAGGAAAAAATTTTTTTTTTTTTTTGAATCACTGGTATTGCCTGACAAGCACTACAGGATCCCGCTGTTCCGCGGATATGTAATGACCAGCATCACACACAATATAGCATTCACCACACATATCATACCCATATAGCATTCACCACACATATCAATGTTAAATTTCACAAATTTTATGCCAGAAAAATAATTTGTTTCTTAAATTATAAGGACAAGCCTTAGGGAGGGTGATATCACAATCATTTACACTATGGGAGGTATCCAAAGAGGGAGGAAAAAGCAAATTTTGCTTCCTATGGGGACACAGACGCAACCTATCAATATGCACAGTTTGTTTAGGTGCATTGGAGTTGTCTAAAATTTGAATAACATAATCCACATCATTAAATTTTGAAACAATGATGAAGGGACCGTCAAATTTTGGTTTAAAAACATTAGTGTGCTTTAAATACACAATCTTAACTTGGCTTTTGCACTTTGTCGAGAATTTTGTTTGACTTATGCTCGTTCAGAATTATGGTATGCATTTTCATATGCAACATTAAGCTCATTTAAGGTCTCTCACAAATAGTGAGATTTATCCAAATGTACTGGTTCAACACCAGTTTCAAAACAATCAAAAATTAAGGCCAAATTACGACCAAAATGAAGTAAATTAGGGGTGAATTTGGTTGAAGAATGGATTGAACCATTGTATATATTTTGGTGAATTAATAAACTAGTTGCAAATGATACACCTTTCTCATGTAAAGTTAAAACAGAAGACTTAATAGCTTGATTAATTCTTTCACTCATACCGTTACCTTGCGGATGAGCTGCACTACTATGGGCTAATTTAATTCCTAACTTTTTGTTGATTAATTCAAAAACTTCAGCTTTAAACTGAGTGCCAAGTTCTGTTAAAAGATATAACATCCTACCATAATGAGAAATATAATTAATTAAATGTTTAGAAACAGTCTCAGAGGTTAAATTTACTAATTGATTTAAAATTAAATGGCGAGAAAAATGATCTATGAAAGTTAAAATATATCCACAATTTTTGATGGATCCGACAATGTCCATTGAGACAAATTGTCCAGGCCTTTGGGGTAACCACATTGATTTTAAGGGAGCAGGTTTGCTCTCAGCTTGTTTATGCTTAATGCATAATTCACATGACTTCACATAATTAGTGGTATCACTATAGCAACCATTCCAAAAATATCTGTTAGACACTAGTTCATAAGAATGGGACACGTGACAAATTTTTAACACTTTAGGTTTTAAGGAATTTGGAACTACAATTCTATGTTTATGAGGAAAAACTTCAGTGGCATACATTAACACACCACCATTTAAAAAGAAATTTTCAGTTTTAGACTGATTAACTAAAGTTGGTTGGTTTAAAAGGGAAACAATTTCCTGAATATTTTGATCTTTACAATGTTCAGATTTAAATGTGTCTAAAGAAATTTCAAGAGGGGAGTCATTATTAGTCAAAACATTAATTACATGGTCTTCATTAATGTCAGTGAAAGGTAAAATTAGTTCAGAATCATTCACATTTAAGGCAGGTTGACAAAAATTAGGATCAGGAGAACGACAAAACCAGTCGGCTAACACATTCTCATGACCAGGTATATGTATAAAATCAAAAGTATATTCACTTAAAGCAAGAAGCCAACGTATGATAATATCAGCAGGTGATGTAACCTTACGATAATGTTTTAATGGTTTACTATCACTCAAAATTGTAAAATTTCTATTGTACAGATAAGATTTAAATGCTGTAACACCCTTAAAAATGGCAAATAACTCAAGTTTGATTGCGGGATAATTCCGCTCTGATTTAGATAAAGCCTTGCTAAAGAAAGAAACAGGGCGAAGAGATCCTTTGTGCTCCTGCATCAAAACAGCTGAAATGCCTAATTTACTGGCATCTGTATTTAGAAAGAAAGGTTTATTGAAATCTGGTAACTGAACAAAAGGTTTCGAAAAAAATGCATTCTGCAATGCATCAAATGTCCGCTGTTGTTCTTCCGCCCATTTAAATTTAGATTGCTTTGTAGCAACTTTAGTTAACACAGCAATTATTTGGGCAAAATTAGGGATTAAATGGCGATAAAAGCCACACACACCTATAAACTTTTTAACTTGTTTAGCATTACGAAGAGTAGCAAAAGAAGTAATTTTGGCAATGTTTGAAGAAGTAGGGGTTATACAGTTATGAGAAATTACAAAACCAAGATATTCAACAGAATCTTTAAAGAAAGAGCATTTATTTGGAGCTAAGGTTAAGTTATATTTGATTAAAATTTTAAGTAAGGCTGAGATTCTATTTGTCATTTCCTCAAAAGAATTAGCTCCGATTAGAAAGTCATCTTGGTACGCATGTATACCTTTAATACCTTCAGCATTCAATTCTTCAATGATTAAATCAACTAGAGCCTGAAAAGTACTCGCTGCCGTTTTGAGGCTAAAAACGAGTCGCTTATTTGCAAAAGAACCAAAAGGAGTGGTGAAAGTTAGAATGTCCTGCAGGTGTTCAGGAAGCATAACCTGCCTATAAGCTTCGCGAATATCACACTTTGTGAAAAATTTATAAGAAGAAATTTCATTAATAATAGTGCTTATTTTTGGTAAAGGATAAGTGGAGCTTTCTACCACTACATTAAGTAATCTTAAGTCCAAAGCCAAACGATACTTAGGTTTACCCTGATTATTCTCAGAATTTTTCTTCTTGACTAAAACTAGTGGAGCAGCCCAATGGCTAACATGCCTATGAATTATAGCGGCTTCCAATAATTCATCCAATTCTTGTTTAATGTCATCCCTTAAAGCATATGGGATTTCAAATGGTAAAGTTTTAATTGCATTATCATTCTTTAATGTTAACGAGGGAACTACACGATCATTGCACCCAAGAGTCTTGATTGTTTTTGAAAAAGCTGCAAAATTTTCTAATAAAATGTTTTGAAGTATTAGTTTTTGATCCTCGTTTAAATGTCCTAAATCAAAATCAGTAGGTTTTAGTTCATATTTCCTTAAATTTAAAATATCCTGAGAAGCAGTAATTAAATTACACTGTTCTGAATCATTAAAATCATTAAATTTTACATTATTTACATCACAACTATTTTGTACATCAAAATTACAAATTATATTACCTATATTCAAACCTTTATTCAAATGAACAGGGTTATCAGAATTATTAAGTATAATAGTATCAAAAGAATTATTGTCAACAACATTAATAGAGGGATGAATTATAATATTTGAATTATAAGTAGGTGTGAAATACACTTCCTTATTTGTTTGTTTATCGAAAGAATTAATTCTTAAATGGGCAATGGCAGTCTCGCCTGGTTCAGTAGTGAGCCTATTCTTCAAAACAACCTGAATCTCATTATCACAATTATTCGAAGTTACAGTATCCAAATTGTTTAAAGGTATGCTGAAATTGCTGAATTGGGCAGATTCATCTTTATAATTTATAAGAAAGAACATTATGTTTCCGCAAAAAATCGAAGCCGAGAATTCCTTGAAAAGTATCACTTTTAATATCTGCAACAAAGAATTGGTGTCTAAAGAAATGATTATTGATTTTAAAAGAAATTTCAGCACAAGCCGAAAATTGTAGTTGAGAATTTACCGTTCTTATTTGGACCTTCCTAGATAAAAACTTTACTTTATTATGAGCCCTGATTTCATTAGAAGCATCTAATGTCAATAATGACACTGACGATCCGCTATCCAACAAAAAATTTATGTTAACATTATGAAAATTAGATACAATTGTTGGATGACGAAATTCATGTGAAACAATATTTATGTGTTCAATATTTTCTTTATGATCACAATTTGTTAAAAACTCTCGAATGGTTGTGTTCGAGTTATGCATTGATTTTGACATGAAATCATTAATATCAAAAAGTTTGGATGGGGTTGTGGATGAGGAGACATTGCCATCCCTTACTGCCTCCTGCGAGAGTTTAAAGGATTGTGACCCCTATTATTAGTTGCCTGACCCCTTGGTCTAAACTGTTCATTTTGAACAGGGAAAAGTGGTGGTGGATACTGCGGTGCAGTGAATCGGGGAGGAGTCATGGGGAACTGTGGCGGAAAAGAATGCATCGCCCAGTTTGAACTTTGTCTTAATTGCCTCTGATATGTGCGACAATTACTCATGATGTGGCTAGAGCGTCCACAGAAAGAACAGGTAAGGTTTGGAGTTGGGCGAGGTTGTTCATGTCCAACCCGATCCTGGTTCTGTACAGGGTTAACTAAAAGAGGACATAGTTTAGTGTTATGGGGCTCCTGGCAAATATTGCAGTTAGACTGCATGGTCTCAATTCTGGTGGTCAACAATTCTAGCTGTTTTACAATTAAGGTGAGCTGACCAGGTGCCGCAGAAGTGCACTGAGACACTGAATGAGCTGCGACTAAAGAAGTCGCTGAACCAGCCAAAGACTCTTGAATCGTCATTATATGATTGGCCCTTTTGACTATCTCGCGGTAGTCTTGTATCCCCTCAATGAGAATGGTCTCCTTGAGTTGCAAAGGGATAGCAGACAAAAATTGCATAGCTTTTATTTTAGACAAGGCATTTTGGTCATTAATGAAACTATACGCTTTATGGGCTAATGTATCGATACGATACGCAAGATTTTTTATTGTTTCCGAGGGCAAAAGGCTACAACATTTGAAATAAAAGTATAGTATCAAATTAAACCATTAATAATAATACCTTATTAATTCACAACATTTTGCTAACATTATGAAAAATGTAAACATTGAAACCTAATAAACTTATTATATGAAGAAACACAATTAAAAAATTAATACTCTTTAAATTACTGAGTTCAATGACTTAATAATTACTATGAATCATATAACAATATAACTTGCTTAAAACCAGTAACATTAACTATTAGAAAAAAATTAAAACATTGCTATTAATTACATCAAAATATAAGTAAACACCACCAATTGTAAAGAATCAATCAGTAATTCTCAATATCATTTAGCAATATGAAAGAACAGTATAAACATTAAAAATTAATAACCTAGCAAAACTATTATTCCAAAAAAATTTATCATTTAAATAATGCAATAACCACTGAAAAATGAACTTATTCACCAAGTAACTCTTGAATTTAACACAAAAGTACCAAGATTTAACTTATAAATCATTATATCAAATAATTGTTGTAAGATTTGTACTCCATTAACTTTCAAGAATAAAAAAAAAAACTTATTGGATCATTATATGCAGAATAATTAGTTATCTACCTCGAAACAAAATAGACGTAATTACAAAACAGTTATATCAAACCATTACAGAAAACTATGAAAATTATCCATTTGGTTATTATATGAAACAAATTAGTAAATAACCAACACAAAATATTAATTAACCAATCAAAAATTAAAACTTATTAAAACTGATTACATTGCTTAATTTATTATTGTTTACTTGATTATTAAATTCAAGACTATTGAAAAAAAAATTTGTTTATTGCCTATTGTAAACTTAAAAAAACTACTTATTAAAATTAAATATCAACTTAATACTCTAATTATTAAAAATAAAAACAAAGGTCCGCTGGTCAAAAAACAATTACAAAACAATATAAACCAACCGGAACGGGGAACGACACCAAATGTGGTAAGATGTATATGTACAAAATAACTAACAACTTAATTTTAGAAGAGAATATGGCCGGATATAAAAACATACATATATAGTGGGGTGACAACTGCCGTTATGATAACCCATAACTAATTGCTCTAAAAATTATTCGAAGAAAAAAACCAGGAATGGAATTTTACAATTGTAAGGTTGAGTGATAGCACATACCTTTTTGAAGAAAAGATGAGGTGGCTTTCGTAACTAAAAGAGTCATCCTTAATACCTAACTGAAAAAAAAGTTCCAAGAAAGGCAGTCAAAAATAAATACTATTTTCTGGATCGCTAACACTCTTTATTATATTTTTGAAGACTTTGTAGGATTCAGGGCACAACATCATGGAACGTTACCACAGCATCAAGAAAATGAGAAACACAAAATTTGAGCGGTTGGTATCACAGGAAAGAGCTGGTGGGATTTTGCAGACTGGAGATGACAGGTACTATTACAGGAAGAACAACATCAGGAGCGATAAATGGCGTGCATCGTCATTTACTACCCAAAGAGAAAACTCATATCATTTTCTTAGCACAGCCTCATGAGGCAAACAGGAGATTTTATTTTGCAGAATTGGTGTTAAAAAAAACAATGAAGATTTACATAATTTTTGACGAAAATGTAAAGATGTTGAATAGCCATTCCAGGCTCATGGTGGGATGCGAGACCAACGAATATATGGCGTTCGGGGAGACGCCATCAAAGAAGATTTCTCACCTCAGCAAAGAGGGGGGGGGGAAATAAATAAACTCCGTTAATCGGAGAGACGTGATGATTATATCAACTTGAATTCGAATGCTGCCGAGCTTTCCTAGCACCCGATATTTATCCTAACAAAAAAAGTCGAAGTTAAATTCTTTACATATTTACAAGTTAAAGTAGAATTTCCTAAAATTATTGAGTTGAGGAGTAACATTTACATTTATTAAAGGGTTCTATTTTGAAAGTGAAGAAATAAGATGAAGATTACTTTGAGCCGTCGTGGACACCAAAGACGCCGAAAAGCAGGTGTTCAAAAAAGGGTGGAATATTCTAGCAAAGGGAGTGGTCAAAAGAATGGAAAAAGAATTCAGGGGGAGAGTGTCACAATTGCCTAAAGCTTAAGGAGCGAGAGGAAATGGATGATGAAATAAAGGATTTGTATCAGAAATATCTGAAACATTAGGATTTGGATGTTAAAATTATTAATATAAAATTTTAGGATTGGATATTTAATTGAAATTGAGACTTAATGTCACAGTTATCATTTTATATATGTATTCTAATGGTGTCATCTATATTTAAAATGTTAGAAGGAGAATATATTAATAATGCTTCATTTTTTTTTAAAATATAGTTGATATAAATGACTGTAATTATTATTAATCTATTATAAACCTATTCAATGAAAAATACATCCTTTAATAACTAATTAATCCTTTAATAAAAAAGTTTCAGAAAAATATATAGAATTTTCTGAAAAACTAGAAAATTATTACAAAAATACTAGATTTTTTTTTTGAAAAACTAGAAAATTATTACAAAAATACTAGATTTTTTTTTTTGAAAAACTAGAAAATTTTTACAAAAGCAAAAAATATATTACTAAAAGATAGAAAAATTTTATAAAAATAAAAATTATTTTCTGAAATGTTAGAAATTTTTTATAAAAATATTTTCTGAAATATTGGAAAGTTTCCCTCAATAATCAAAATATTTTCTGAAAACTGGAAAATGTTGTTAAAAAGTTTGAAATATTTTTACAAAAGTAGGATATTTTTTACAAAAAGCAAAAATATTTTACTAAAAGATAGAAAATTTTCATAAAAATAAAAAATATTTGGAAAATGTTGTTAGAAAGCTTGAAATATTTTTACAAAACTGGGATATTTTTTACAAAAAATGCAAAAATATTTTACTAAAAGATAGAATTTTTTCATAAAAATAAAAAATATCTTCTGAAATGTTATAAATTTTGTTACAAAAATAAAAATAATTTCCGAAAACTGGAAAATTTTGTTAAAATGTTTGAAATATTTTTTACAAAACTAGGATATTTTTTACAAAAAGGAAAAAAATTTACTAAAAGATAGAAAATTTTTAACAAAAAAGTTAAAATATTTTCTTAAAAGAGAAATTTTGTTGCAAAAATAAAAATATTTTCTGAAAAACTGCAAAATTTTGTTAAAAAGTTTGAAATAGTTTTACAAAACTAGCAGATTTTTTACAAAAAGCAAAATTATTTTACTGAAAGATAGAAAATTTTCATAAAAATAAAAAATATTTTCTGAAATGTTAGGAATTTTGTTACAAAAGTAAAAATATTTTCTTAAAAGAGAAAATATTTTTTGTAAAAACATAAATATTTTCTTAAAAAGATCGAAATTTTTATAAAAATAAAAATATTTTATGAAATATTAGAAAGTTTTTTTTTTTTTTCATTTCCATGAAACATTCATTTACTTGCAAACAAACACACACGCACACACACACATTTCAAGCAAACACAAAAAAACCCATTTTCCTCATCACCCGAGTGGGGTATGGGTTAAGACGCATTTTTTTTATAATAGAGGTCAATCGCCAGGAGCCCTAATCCTCTCTTTGGCGGACTGATGATGTCAAAGGGATACCGTTAGGCTAACCCACAAAACACTGTTGCACTATGCACGCTATTTTTCTCTTCTTCCTGCGCTAACGTCTCTCCTAATTGTAGTGATGTCAACATAAAATCCAGAATCTAATTCGATCTGGTCTTTGGATTGTAGCACCTTGATAAACACAATACGCAATTTTCTCAGTTGTGAGTTCTGAAACTGGCATTAAACATGTTGATATAGGTTTGCCCATCCCCTCCGCTTGGATGCAGAAGCGGATTAAATCACCAGGATTTAACGGAGGAGAACCATCATTTGGGTCACAAACCTTCTGAATTAGTAAATCGAATAAGTAACGTACAGTGTCAGCAATTGTTGAAAGTGGTGTCTCTCGCCAATTCATAGGCAGTTTTTCTGGATCTATCCATGCCCGGAAACAGACTTGATCCGCATTATATTTTTCATTCCACCTTCTTGATCGTAATTCAAGGATTATCGCAGGATTCAACTAAAAATAAAATTAATAAGTAAAGAATTAAATATAGATTTTACAACACGAAAATCTGGAAAAGACAGTACTACAAGAAACATAAAATATTTAATTTAAAATAGTGATAAAAGTAACCATTGGGAGTTGTGGAAGCTGTATTTAGTTGAGAAAATAAATAAATAACCGTCAAACAAATAAAAAGACGAAAAAGAATAATTCCAGTTAAAACTTACATCATCAATTTGTGAAGGAGGCGGTAATCTTTCAACATATACTAATCCACTACTGGAAAGGTCTGGTTTCGACTGATAATGAAAATAAATTAGATGATATTAAGAGGGGGTAAGGGCAGATATATTTTTTATTTGAAAATAGATTTAAAATAAAATTATTACCTCAAATCCCGAACCAACTTGGTAATAAAGTGGTAAATTCTGAAAAACTTGTGTAGCTTCTATAAAACCCTGAGTAACTTCACCCATTAATGAATCATCGTCTTTCAAGAAAGTTTGCGTAGTTTCCCCGATTACGTCTACACTTTCAAGAAATTCTTGAGACAACCCACCTAAGAACTAAAGATTATAACTGTTGATTAAGAATAATTATGTCGAATAAATTTAAACATGTTGAATAAATTTAATAAATAAAAATAATATTTCTTAACTCAAAGATAAAAAAAGCAAACAATGATTACCTCATCATCTGATTCGTTAAAATCAAAACCTGATTCACTGAAATTAAATTCAGTTCCATCAACACACTGTAAAAATAATATAAAAATTGCTTCAAAATCTTTAAAAATAAAATTAACAAATAGAAGTAATCAGAATAAACAATAAAAATTAACTTGTTAATGTTATAAATAATAATTAATAAGCAAACGCAAATAAATTATTAATTGAAATATGTAATTATAGCATAAAAATAACTTCTCTGATCTTATAAATAAAAACAATTCATTCAAAGATACAGTTAAACTAAAAAAATTAAATTCAATAAATAAATCAAAACTTAAGGATAAAATTCAAATAATTATACTTAGTCGCATAGGTTAAGGTGGTTCAGAACCCACATACAGAAAAAATATTTAATAGTATGAAAAATTAAAAAAACTTTAAATAAACTGCGAATAACTACGAATAATTGTATTTAAGATGCTTCACATAATTTTAGAAATATAGAGAAATATAATTAATGAGTAAAATTTTAAAAAAGGAGTTAATTTGAATAGAAAATGTTTAGTAAAATAATGAAAGAAATATTGCTTGCTTTTTCAGAATCTCTTGCTCGTTTTGACATGGTTTATCCTTTATAAGACGAATACAACGAAAAATATAATACTCTGAAAAAAAACTAATCCCCAACAATAACGACAACCGGTTTGTAGATGGGCAGAAATAAGCCACTTCCGGATGGGGCAGAAATAAGCTCCGGTTGACTATGACGTCACTTCCGTCCCCTAGAACGCGTGGCCTACTACTTTCATAGACTGTAATTGGTCTAATATTGTTGTTGCTATTGCTTTTCCGGTTAAGTCATGCACTGGAATGAATTGCTAAAACTGTTCGGTGACGTAAAAATTTTCTTTATCGATATATCGAACGCATAACTATAATTGCTCTATACCTGCAATATTAGTTGTTTCATCTGCAAGTATGGAAAAGCAAGTTGCATCATTAATCTTGTTGACTAGTTCTTGCAGGATTAGAATATTACAAACCTCAATAACTTCGTTCTGAAATCGAGGGCTGGTATACTGAGCACTTTTTCTGCTTGACTCTAAAATGTTCTTAAGAGTTGAATCGTTCTTACTCCAACGAAATCAAACGAAACAATTCCTGAAAATTTCCGTTGTTCTCTTCACCCGGTTGTTCAGCAATTATTCCCGGATCCTTATGTCCTCTTAGAACGAGACCTTGATTTCCACAAAATAGGATGGTTTCAATGGTTGGAGTAATGTTTTTTCTATTTTCTAATTTTCTTCTGCTTGCTGCACTGTCAACTTGTTCATCCGCAGGTTTCATCTTTCCAAGTAAAATATCGTTTAATGTCCCAGCAGTTTCGATCAATTTTTTGTGATAAAGACTTTTCTCGTGTTCAGAAAATCGCTCTACTGCTTTTTTCCAGTTGTCAAATTTTCCATTGCACAGTTGGCCTAAAGGTTGCTTGCCAGAACCGGCACCACTTGTGGCGAAAAGTACACAAAGTTTGCAAAAAGCACCACCCGTAACCTCTGAATATGCAAGCCATTTCCAGCGATAAAGCCATTTGTACTGAAATTTCAATTTTCTTTTTCCTTTTTCAGGAAAAACAAATGCTGGATTGGGTTCTCAAACATTTTTTAGTATATCCAGTCTTTTATCCTTGCATGTAATATCTTCTGAAAAAGGTCCATTGTCATATGGGTGGGAAGTAACACTTTGAGAGCCACTTTCCGATTCATCAGGTTTTGTTATGCTAGACACGTTTTCTTCAACGGAAGTATCACATTTCTGTTCAACAGAAAAACTTACATTGGTAATAGATGTTGTCACCTCACTAATTTCAGGTCGTGATTTTTTCTCAATATATATATATATATATATATATATATTGGTACAGAAATATCCGCTATGCTACGATTTCAAAGTTTCGAGCTGGAATGAATAACTTCAACGAGCACAGTATCTCCAATGGTATTGTTGCAGATTTCTTCACTAGTCAAAATAGTGGCGACGACGGGTTCTGCGATTGAATGGACTTTTTGTTAAGACAAAACAAAACAGATTTAGCGACGAGCTCTGAAAGACAAGCGGCAGAGATAACTCTTAGTCTGACTAACTAACTCCACTGTACTCCGTTCCCCCTTATATATAATTTTTCACCGCATATCCAAAATTCTCGAATTGTCTCAAAGACGACAGAACGTCTAGAATTCCAGAATCATCACGTAAAGACCTCGCAAATGCCAGCCAGTCTCGAAAACTATCGCGACTGGCAGGACAGAAAGGAACCAGCGATCTGGGCTCGCCCGTAAGCGAATTGCAAACCTTACCATGGATTGGAAACTTTGCGATTGCAATTGGAATTGGCAATGGATTACGCGTAAATGTGGTGGGAGAACGCAATTACATTAACCTAAACAGTGTAATTCGATATTCTTTTTCTCTTCCTCGACTAGCCATGAGGAATAAAAATAACTCATTAATTCCTTTTAGTAGAGAATTAAAAAAGAAAATAACCTTTTTATTGTTAGGATCACTTTACAAATACACTGTATTTATATTTTATTAAACGCGATAATTTATATTTTATAAAACAATCTTGTTTATCTTGTTCTTATCTTGTTTTTATCAATCTTATCTTGTTTTTCGATATAACAGATTTAATTTTTAATTTTTTTTACAAGAATTGTGTTTGTGAAGAAATAAAAATATTTTATTCATGAACCAATCACAAAAAGTAACGTAACATTTTAATACCATGTTTTATTGGAACGCTATTTTGAAGAATTAATTCTATTTAACATTTATTGTAAGAAAACATAACCTGTTTTATTTTAATGATATTCTCTATTAAATCAATCTTGATAAAAGAATAATGTAAACTTTTTTATGAACATTTTTTTTTTTTTTAGAAATTAACAAAGACATATTATTTACTAGAAAAAAATTTGAGTATTCAAAAATGTTATCACGCCTTAAAGTAAAAATTTCTTGCAAATGAAATAATCGATATTTTTAAAATTTTAAAGTAATCGGAAATTCGCTTGTGAAAAAAGAAATATGTGCAATAATTTCAAGAAGGGATTTTTCTTCACTGACCTATGTCGCGTTTGTTTTATTACTAGAAGCATTTACTGTAAAAAAATATTTATTAAATTACTTTTTTTCAATGGGATGTGTAATAAATAGAAATTTATTATAGTTTTTTTTTTTTTTTTTTTGTCTATACTTTTAAAGATAGGTTATTTTTCTATAGATGGCACCAAAATGATAAAGTTTAAATTCAATCATAATAATGATAATTTTTTAGAAATTTTGAATTAATCTTTTAAAATGGGATTTTTGGGGTGAAATCTGGGTAGTTGAATTTATTAAGATTTAATGAGGATGGTATTATCACTTATATAGTGTGTTAGTGGGTTTATGACTGTTTTTTCTCATTGATCTTTTTTTTTTTTGTTTTGACGTCCGCCGGATGCGGGATGGCTCTGGAGTTGGTAAACAGGTCAATCTAGATTCTTTCGCCTTGCTGAAAGGAGGATAAAAGAGACGTGAAGAGTGGCTGGAGGAGCAGTACCACGGAGAGGACGGAGCTTGCCCGCTGGATAGTTGATCCGTGACAGCACCGCGGAGATGGTGGATAGTTATCTTGAAAAAAGCTAAACTGAAGTCTCTAGCAGGATGAACGACCGTGATTAGCCGAAGGCCGATACATTCGAGACGGTGGGCCAAATCCGAATGTACCCATGCTGGAAGTCCGGTGTTTCCCTTGTGCCTGCCTAAGCCTAAAGAAATTGGAATAGCTGGACTACTTTTGATATCCGAGACTAGGAGTTTGTTTGTCCACGAGCTTATCTGCATTTCCGGTGGGCGTTCCAGAAGGTGATCCGTAAATTTCTTGAGTACTTATAAAACTTTAATTTTAATTTGAATACCATTTTAGAGGAATTATTTATCCTAAATTTTGAACTGTTTATACTGTGTTTTTACTGTAAGGAGAGCCATTGGTATTTAAGCTTGATTACATGATATCATAATCTAAGTTTTAAGTGATTTTAGTAGTTTTAGAATGAGAGTGCTTTTGATTTCTTAAATGTCTTTTTTGAACTGAATGAATTGAATGTTATGCTTGAGAATTTTAAAATTGCATGTTATTGAACAGGTTAAGCTTGTGTAGAAAAATCTAGAACTTGAAGTAGTGTATAATGGGAAGTGTTTATGCCCATGTTAGCATTTGGAAATGTGTGGAGTTATGTTTATTGAAAATTTAGAGTTGTAATAAAATTTTAATTTAAATGTTAAATGTTTCCTGTAATTTATTAGTTATTTGTCTATTGTAGAATCTGGGTAACTGTTACCAAAGTTAAAATTAAGAGATCACAGATTGAGGGGTAACGGTACAGATGAGATCTTAAACTTCGTGAAAAATTGATTCAATTCCTTAATATACATAAAAGTCCGTAAATACTTCATTTATTACGGAGGTTATAGATACCTTGATACTCTTTCAATATTCGAATAATAAATGGAATTAATAGATAATGCACAATTTCAAAAATATTTTTTATTTACATATATTGCGTACAGGTTTATACGTATCATATGTAACTGTTAAATGAATTGAGTAATTAAAAACAAAATTAAAAAATAACATAATTAAAAAATAACATAAATAAAAAAAATAATATAATTAAAAAACTAGCATAATTAAAAAAATATATAGTGAAAGACAATTAAAATTTTCTAATGCGATATTGCGCTACCTTGATTTTTTCTCACATTTTCAGCGAGATTTCTTTTTCTTTTTTTCTTTCAGTGTTTCTCACAAACTGGTGGACGCCCAGAGGGTATCCTCTTGCTACCCCTGGTAACTCCAACTCTTCTCCGGCTTATTGAAGAAGGTTGGACTTTAATTTTACCTCTGGATGTTTTAGAAATGTGGGCACTAGCTATACTTTGAAAGGAGTCCTATGCGCTCCGAGTTTTAACTCCATCAATCCTTTATTTATCCTGTTTAAAAGTGCTCTGGACCATAACCATCTAGAAGAGAGTACCAAATTCCTGATGGCATCTTCGTTGAGCCTAAAATATTAAAATAATTCTTTAAGAATATCCAATGTTAAATACCTTTAGAATTTGCAGTAAATTATTAAAATCAGACAAACGAGTAAATAATCCTAATATTGCTTGTTTAAAGTTTCTCATTATCCGTAAATTAGAAAAATAGTCAAAGATATGACTAAAAAAAGAAATCATTTTCGTCTTGAAATATTTATAAAAGAAATTTTAAATATTTTAAATTTGCTATCATGGAAATATTACTTATAATATTTGCTCTCATAGAAACAGTATCCTTACAAAATCTCTCATTAAAAAGAAGTCGAAAATAATATGAATATCTTATTAAAGCTCACTATACTTATAGTTTAAATGATTAGATAAAAAAAACTCGTTCCAGAAACAAATACACAGGCTCATATAGGTTATCAGAAATTGAAAAACTACTGTATTTAACTGCCATATGCAATTTTAAACCTAAATATTCTTATTTTTATTCGTCTAAACAGCATTGCAATCTCGAAAACTTTTAATTTAACACTAGCGAACCTTCCTGTTGTCAAATGTTAATAATAATTATTATTTTTATATATAATATATATATATATATATATATATATATATATATATATATATATATATATATATATATAACGTCGTTGCCGAGTGGAATGATTAAAACAGGTCTTAGGCAAGGAAGGAGGGTACAAAATTAATTTATTTGTTATTAAACAGAGCATTCATGAAAGTGTACACGAAAAGTGTTGCTCCTCGATTATATGTTAGGGAAAATCTTGCAAAGTAAATCCGTAAAATGTTTCGTTTTAGGGAAAGAGGGAAATCTTAGTAATTGTAATTGGTTTATCAAATAGATCGAGAGATTCCCACAAAAAGCAGAGGGGAAAATGTCTTCCTTTTAATTAAATGCATGCTTGAGCCAAAAATAGATTTAAGGACAGGACATGAATTTAAAAGTGTGCGAAAGCATTTCGATTAGATAAATAAAATAAAATAAAAGGATTTGCAGAAAAGAACTAACAGAAAAAGATTAATTGAAGCTTTTTATGTTACATCCCCCCTCGCCAAAAATGTTTAATTGCAATCCAAAAATTTTAAAAATTATCCATTCAAGCACAAGCATTCAAGCACAATTAAAATGAAAAGAATAAAATTTTAATTTTAACAATATATAAAAGTAATAAGAATTGTAAAAAAAATACACATTTGTACTTTTGGTAAAAATTTTAACACAATTAAAATCTGCAAGTAGCATTATCAACAAATTTAAGATTATGATTTTCATTTTCAACAGTCTTTATGGCTTAACAGTTTTTTCAGTTTCAAAAGTCTTTGTTTGAAGTCTTTTAAATCATAATCCATTATTTTAGTTTATTTGCATGAGTGCTTTTTCTTTATTAATCAATAAAAATTAAAGAAATTGTTTCATGACAATTGTAAAAAAAATTACCACAAAAGATATATGAAAAAGTTAGAATTAGTCCAAGAAGATATTTTGAAAATCGCAACATCAGATGAAAGATGATAAATAATTTAGTTTCTTCGTTAAGAGGAATCATATTTCTCCTTGAATGAGGCAGGTGAAAACAAATAATTGATGATACAATCCAGAGCAGCAGTGGGAGAGGCATAACTAAGCTTTCCGTAAATCACTTGTAAGGGAAGGGGATGGGATTTCAAATCATAAACTTTTTAACAACTATCAGGAGTCCGATGCAGTTTTTCTTTTCAATCCGAGGGGGGTGAAATATATTGAAACTCAGCTCTCTAGTAGTATTCACAGCTATCAGAACGTAGACAAAACATGCAGCATACATAAAAGGAAAGTAGATTATCTTTAAGACAAGTTTTACTGGGCGTAGGTATTTTTATAAACAAAAAGTTTGATGATTGAAGAATTTATTTTTTGTTGAAGATACTGGAGGAATTATGAATTGAAGAAGAATTTGATTGATAAATTTACAAAGCTGTCTATTTGAATGAATGATTTGAAGTTATTCCATATTTTTGATGTACCCTCTTCCAATAGATTTAATTTCAAAATTTCAGATGATTATTTTAAAGAGATATTACATATCATTGATGTACCGTACCCCCTTCCCGACCGTTCAATCCTGGCGACTTAAAACGTCGTTGCCGAGTGGAAGGATTAAAACAGGTCCTAGGCAGGGAAGGATCGAGGGTACAAAATTTATTTATTTATTATTAGACAGAGCAGTCATGAAAATGTACACGAAAAGTGTTGCTCCTCGATTATATGTTAGGGAAAATCTTGCAAAGTAAATCCGTAAAATGTTTCGTTTTAGGGAAAGAGGGAAATCTCAGTAATTGAAATTGTTTTATCAAATAAGTCGCGAGATTCCCACAAAAAGCAAAGGGAAAAATGTCTTCCATTTAATTAAATGCATGCTTGAGCCAAAAATAGATTTAAGGACAGGATGTGAATTTAAAAGTGTGCGAAAGCATTTCGATTAGATAAATAAAATAAAATAAAAGGACTTGCAGAAAAGAACTAACATAAAAAGATTAATTTAAGCTTTTATGTTACATAAGCTTTATATATATATATATATATATATATATATATATATATATATATATATATATATATATATATATATATATATATATATATATATATATATATATATATATATATATATATATATATATATATATATATATATATATATAACGTCGTATATATATATATATATATATATGTCCATAAATTAAGGATAATGAAGTTCAGGCACAGAAAGAGACAGAAGCCAAACAAATTTGACTTATTTGTAAAGTCTATGTATTAAACAAAAGGTAAAGAGCAAAAAAGATACTATATGTCTGACATAATTAATAAAAATTGCGATTTTTACTCCCTGGAGCAAATTTCAAAAAATCACCTATTTACAAAAAACAGTATAACATGGTTAGAATGATGGTTAATACGGAGTATGTCTCCCGGACGATGCAATACCGGCCGTTCAACGCCTAGGCATGCTGAGTATCAAATTATCAATCTGATCTTAGGGAATATTACACCACTCATCAAGCAATGCCCTCCGAAAGTCCGGTAGACAGGTGGGAGGGGGTTGAAGGGCTGCAACTCGTCGGCCAAGCATATCCCACACATGCTCTATTGGATTCAAGTCCGGTGAGTATGCTGGCCAATCCATACGGATGATATCCTCCGATTGAAGGCATTCGTCTACAATGTTTGCACGGTGATGACGGGCGTTGTCGTCCATAAACAGAAATTCAGCACCCATGGCGCCCCAAAACAAACGTACATGTTGTTCCAGAATGACATCCTTATAGATGTGGCCTGTCATCGTTACACTCTGAACATGCAGGTCAGTTCTGGAACCAAGAATAATTCCTCCCCAAACGAGCCATCCTGCTTCACCGTAACGGTGTCGTTCAATGGTGTTGTCTTAGTGTTAACGGGTACCTGGCGCTCTTCGTATGAAAGTCCGGCGAGAATCAGACTGCAAACTATATCTGGACTCGTCGGAAAACATCACACAAGACCACTGTTGCGTCCACAATGCATGCTCTCTACTCCAGGCTAATCGCAGGCGACAGTGAGTCGCGGTAAGTGGAACACATCTGACAGGTCTACGAGCATATAGACCAATGTGCCCTAAGCGTCTGTACACGGTCTGCCTTGAAACTGTTGTACCCGTAGCTGAAGAGAGCTGACGAGACAGGTCTGATGCTGTGCTCCGTCAGTTTCTTTTGGCAGTAACTGCCAAATACCGGTCTTCATTCGGCGTTGTAACTCGGGGGCGACCTGTGCTGTAACGTCTACTCACATTACCATTATCTTGAAATCGTTGTCAAAGCCTGGAGATGACACTCTGGGCGATTTCAAGTTCCTCGGATACTTCCAGCTGGGTACGTCCACATTCCATTCGTCCGATGATTCTGCCACGTAAAAAATCATCCAAATGCTTCCTTTGTGCCATAACTATGCGGTTATTGCACCGAAAGGCTTTTAAAGCGCTTGTAAACAATTTTACTTCTTTGCCACCATTCCTTATATACCCCTCTCTTACACTCTCGTCATTGTGACGTACTACCAGCGTCATCTAGTGGTTTCCTGTAATTTGCATATTCTTCTTCAGGATGTGTGTGATAATTCTACAGGTGAAATTTTAATTTTAGAGTTTGATTTCCGTGTGATTCTGAATTATCCTTAATTTATGGACATGAGTGTGTATATATATATATATATATATATATATATATATATATATATATATATATATATATATATATATATAATGTCGAGTCTCAGTAGCTCAGCGGTAGAATTCGCTTCTATAAAGCAGAAGGTCCTGGGTTCGATACGGCAAGCGGACAGTAACTTTTCTTATTTAATTTATGAACATTCCAGAAGCTTCTGGAATGTTCAAATTATGTCATTTCCTCTTTCGTTGTTCCTAGGAAGTTTCTAGAACATTCTATGCTAGTATAAAAGCGATCCCGTGATTGTAAAGAGGAGTTCTGCTTGGTGCAGACTGGTTCCTGGCGTTTGTAATTTCTTGACGTTAATAAATTGATTATCAAAACCTCATCTTGTAATCTGCACTAACACTAAATCTAAACACTTTAACGTGACAAATTTGGTGGAGGCGCCGGGTACGAGTTAACCTCTCAATCAATATCACGGAGCAAAACACTGACCGGCTTAGGAGAAGCCGTCGAGTTCAAGGATTTCCACCTGAATTTGGACTCTACGAAAAATCTAAAAAAACCGTTCGTGAAACCACTGTGCCAGATACAGCCATGGCCACTGTGCCAGAGACAGACATGTCCACTGGGGACCAACAGGATGTGAAACCTGCCTTTTGGATGACGCCAACAGTTGCTGCCAGGAAACCAACAATCTTCCGGGGTGATCCCGGACAAGACCCGACAAAATGGCTGAAGGAATACCAGAGAGTGTCCTCGTACAATCATTGGGACGACACTATGCAATTAGCTAATGCGTACTTCTTCCTGGACGGCACCGCAAGACAATGGTACGAAAACAATGAGGACTCACTGACGTCTTGGACTCTGTTCGAAAATGGTTTGAAAATGACCTTTAGAGACACCCAATCTTACCTCAGACGAGCCAAAGACCACCTCAAGTCTCCCGCACAAAAATCCGGCGAAAGCATCCAGTCTTATATTCAAGACGCTCTCGGACTTTGCATTCAGGTTGACCCGACCATGTCCGAAGGAGATAAGGTTTCCCACCTCATGAAGGGTGTCGCAGAAGACGTGTTCCAGGCCCTTCTTACGAGAGAAATCCTAACAACATCCGATTTTAGAAAGTGGTGCCTGTACATTGAAGAAATGAGACAAAAGAGAGTGGGACGATACAAGTTTGCCAGATTACCTAATGTTGTCCCTATGGCCGCCGTGGATGAAGCACCTGACTTGGCGGTGCTAATTCGTCAGATTGTCAGAGACGAAATTCAACATGTAGACGCGCAGCCATTCGAAGTCCATCCACATGAACTGCAAACTACTGAGGCTTCCCTTCGGAACGAGATGGACCGATCCATAGCAGCCCTTACAACCAACCGACCTTCCTTCTTCACAACAGGACGCCCGGTTGCAAGACCTCCTAGACGTTTGACGACATACGCCGCAAGGCCAAAAAATAATGTTCCTTGGAGTGAACCTCAACGAAAGACTAACCTGTGGCGTACCACGGATAACCGTCCGGTGTGCTTTCATTGCGGACGACCCGGGCATGTCGTTCGCTATTGTCGGGAACGCCGAACCATATTTAACAACTACCGATCCAACAACCCGAGAAGATACCCGCCAGCTGACTATGAAGAGGATACTACCTACGACGCACCTCCCAGACGAAGATCACCTAGTCCTGCCCGAGGACGGTCCCCGATACGCCGTATGAGATCCCCATCTCCGATGCTGCACCGCCGTTCCAGTCAGTCGCCTAACCGAGAGGAAAACTAAGCCTTGCGCCCTCAGTGGGAGGTGAGGCTGCAATTTTTCGAAATCCTCCATTCTCCGCTAAATTACAGGGAAACCACATCGACATTCTCATCGACGACGAGCCTGTAAGAGCACTAGTGGACTCTGGGGCATCCTTTTCCGTTATCTCAGAAGCATACAGACAAAAACGATGAAAAGTCATGTTCCGAGCCTCAAAGGACACTATCCTTAAGGTCGCCGACGGCAATTTTGTGAGACCACTGGGTACTTGTGTATTGCAACTGATCATAGATGATCGAACACAGCCCTACCAGTTTACCGTGATGCCGAAGTGCAGCCATAACGTTATTCTTGGCTTTGACTTTTTGAAAGCATCACAAGCCGTAATTGATTGTGGCCGAGCTGAACTTACCTTTGACGAACTTTTACAAGATCAACCAACGAAGCCCTGTACCTTCAACCTTCAGGACGTATCTGATTTCATCATCCCTGGCCGTTCCGTCAAACGCATTACAGTAAAAGCCCCAGAAAAACAAGAAGACATTGATTTAATAGTCGAAGGAAATAAAATTCTGTGCATTAATCAAGGAACTGCTATCCCCTCCACTATAGTCTCCTTTATCAATGACGAAACTTCAATATGGGTGGCTAATGGACATGCATAAGCACGTCACATCCCGAAAGGCATGTGTATTGGTTACGCTGAGCCCACTAACTCCGACTGCTTGAACACGTTGACGGAAGTACCTTCATGCGCTGATGTTGAGGACTCAAAGCGTACTGGCCTGTTCGACTACTCTCAAATGATGACCGCAACCCTGAGCACTGAGCAGCGGATGCAATTGCAAACCCTGCTGAAAAGCTTTCAAGACGCATTCTACTACGGACTACCACGCCATAATTACAAAATAAAAGTGAAACACAAAATAAACACCGGAAGCCACCCAGCAATCAGCCAAAGACCATATCGAGTATCTCCTACAGAACGACGTATAATCAATGACGAAGTTGACAAAATGCTAAAACGGGACATCATTCGACCATCAGAGAGTCCGTGGTCGTCTCCGGTTGTGCTAGTTCGAAAGAAAGATGGAAGCTGGCGATTTTGCGTTGATTATCGTCGTCTCAACAAGGTCACCAAAAAAGACGTTTATCCTTTGCCCAGAATAGACGATACTTTAGACTGCCTTAAAGGGGCCCAATACTTTACATCGATGGATCTGCACTCTGGTTATTGGCAAATAGAAGTGGACGAGGCTGATCGGGAAAAAACAGCGTTCATCACTAGTGAAGGGCTATATGAATTCCAGGTGATGCCGTTCGGATTATGTAATGCTCCTGCAACGTTCGAGAGAACTATGGATAACTTATTACGTCACCTAAAATGGAAATGTGTCTTTGTTATTTAGACGATATAGTTGTACTTTCGCACACATTTCCTGAACACCTTCGACGGTTACACTGCGTGCTATCCTGCATCCAAGAAGCCGGACTTACTTTAAATTCCAAAAAGTGCCAATTTGGAGCTAACGAAATTAAAATCCTTGGGCATCTTGTATCCGGACGAGGAGTAAAACCTGATCCAGATAAAGTCGCAGCTGTACAAAATTTCCCCAGACCTAAGACTGTGCATGATGTCAGAAGTTTTCTGGGTCTGTGTTCTTACTACAGACGATTCATCCCAAACTTTTGTTCCCGTGCTAAACCCCTTCAAGAGTTGTTAAATTGAGACTCAAGATTCTGCTGGGATCAGGCCCACATAGATTCATTCAAGGACCTCAAATCGGCTCTGACTTCACAACCTGTATTGGCATTATTCGATGAAAACGCACCCACCGAGCTGCATACCGACGCCAGTGGATACGGAATAGGAGCCGTGTTGGTCCAGAAAAAGACGAAGAAGAAAGAGTCATCGCATATGCTTCGAGGACCCTATCTAAAGCTGAGAGAAATTATTCGACCACTGAACGTGAATGTCTGGCAGATATATGGGCAATAGCTAAATTCCGTCCATACCTCTTTGGGAAGTCCTTCAAAATTATTACAGATCACCACTCTCTATGTTGGTTAGCCAATTTAAGAGATCCATCTGGTCGACTAGCAAGATGGGCTTTGAGGCTTCAAGAATACGACGTCTCTATTATTTATAAAAGTGGAAGGAAGCATGCTGACGCAGATTGCCTATCACGAAATCCTGTTCCTGACAAAAACAGTCCAGGAGTTGAGTTCCTTGCTGCAGTGACAGATTTGGCTTCGGAGCAACGTGACGACCCGCAACTTGCCGAGCACATCAGAGCCTTCAAAAATTCAGCCGACTTGTCAAGCGCAGGGTTCTCCATGGTGAATGACATCCTTTGCAAGAAGAATTTTGACCCATCCGGAAAGCAGTGGCTACCAGTCATTCCCAAGAAACTGCGGTTAGAAATTCTTCGCCATTTTCATGATGAACCTACAGCTGGACACCTGGGACTGACAAGAACATATGATCGTCTCCGAAAGAGATTCTTCTGGCCGGGGATTTTCCGAAGCGTGCGCCACTACGTAATACATTGCAAAGAGTGCCAACGTCGAAAAGCTATTCCGCTGAAGCCACCCGGCTACCTGATCCCCATACCTCCAGCCGAAGTCCCATTTCAGCGTATAGGTATGGACTTGCTTGGACGTTTTCCAAAATCACAGGATGGAAATAAATGGGTAATCGTATGCACCGACCATCTTACACGATACGCTGTGACAAAAGCTATTCCCAATGCAGAAGCTCTAGAAGTAGCAAAATTCTTTGTTGAAGAGATTCTTCTAAAACACGGAGCTCCTAGAACCATCATGACGGATCGTGGTCAAGTTTTTCAGTCGAGACTCATTGCCGAGATCAACCAGCAGTGCAGCGTAGTTCACCGAATGACGACCGCATACCACCCTCAGACGAATGGACTCACAGAGCGCTTCAACAAAACGTTAGCAGACATGCTATCCATGTTCATAGACGTGGAACACAAGACCTGGGATCTGATTTTGCCATTCGTCACGTTTGCTTATAACACAGCTAAACAAGATACCACTAAGCATACTCCATTCTTCTTGACGTATGGACGAGAGGCTGAAACCACATTAGATACCATGTTCCAGTACCCCATCAAGGATTCGGAAACAGACTTCATCGCGAGGTTGAAGACCCGTGCAGAGGAATCTCGCCAGTTGGCTCGGATCCACACTTTGGAAGCGCAAGAGAAAGACCGACGTCGCTATGATTCCAAGCATCGCGCAGTGTTCTATCAGCCTGGTGACTTGGTGTGGATTTTTATTCCTGTGCGCAAGGTAGGTCGCTCCGAAAAACTTCTCAAAAAGTATTTCGGCCCGTATCAAGTTTTGCGTCGCATTTCGGAGGTCACATATGAAGTTCAAGATTTTGACCCTACATCCAGAAGACGTAAACCAAAGGACATCGTTCATGTACTCAGGATGAAACCCTACTACGCACCAGAGGCACAAGAGGACTTGTTTCCAGGCACACCGAGTACAGACCAAAATATGCGGGTAGCCAGAGTTGTAAATCAAAATGCAAGAACTGATGTCTTCAAGGCGACTACGGCCTATACCGGACCAATAACAAGATCACGTAAGAACCCATAACAGCGAGACGCTGTTCTTTTAAGACGGGAGTAATGTCGAGTCTCAGTAGCTCAGCGGTAGAATTCGCTTCTATAAAGCAGAAGGTCGTGGGTTCGATACGCAAGCGGACACTAACTTTTCTTATTTAATTTATGAACATTCCAGAAGCTTCTGGAATGTTCAGATTATGTCATTTCCTCTTTCGTTGTTCCTAGGAAGTTTCTAGAACATTTTATGCTAGTAAAAAAGCGATCCCGTGATTGTAAAGAGGAGTTCTGCTTGGTGCAGACTGGTTCCTGCCGTTTGTAATTTCTTGACGTTAATAAATTTATTATCAAAACCTCATCTTGTAATCTGCACTAACACTAAATCTAAACACTTTAACGTGACAATATATATATATATATATATATATATATATATATATATATATATATATATATATATATATATATATATATATATATATGAGGGCAAATATCTAGAACCTTTAACCTATGTGTCTTCAAACTTTTCTTATAAATATATATAATATAATAAGGGAAAATTAATTCTAATAAAATTACAGGAATAACTATGCATTACTAACTTTAAGAAACGTACAGTTTTGATCGCGAGTAACTTGCTTTTGGCTTTCATTTCTTACTTCAATCCTACATTTGACAACTTTTCATGAGTGTCGCTTAGAATGTTTAACATACTTTTTATTTTATTTTTTCAATATGTATTCTGTTAAAAAAAAGCACCAGGAAAATCACCAGGAAAATCGTTCATTATTGACTGGTTTGCTGATTTTAAACGTGGTCGTACAAATGTTGAAGATGCGCCACGCTCTGGAAGCCCTTAAGATGTGGTTTATCCGGAAAACATAATAAAAGTCCACAAAATTGTTATAGAAAACCACAAAGTGAAGTTGCATGATATAGCTGATACTCTAAATATATCAAAAGAGCGTGTAGGCTTTATTTTGCACGAACATTTGTTTATGAGAAAGCTGTTTTCGAAGTGGGTGCCGCGTGTGCTAACAGTTGTCCAAAAACAACAACGAATTGATGATTCCGAGAGCTGTTTTACGTTGTGTCAGACACCCCCTATTCACCAGATTTGGCTCCTAGAGACTTCTACTTGTTTGCAGACTTGAAAATAATGCTCGCGGGTAGGAGATTCAGCACGAATGAGGAAGTGATTGCCAAAACAAACGCCTATTTCGAGGCCAAAGATTAAAATCACTGTAACTTTAAAATCAATCTACAGATCGTTATAAAATTTTTACACCTTTTATTTGAAGGTTAGGACTTGCTAAACAAAATACTAATTCTGCATTTAGGGCGCCATCTGTATGTCAGACCGGAAACTTATCAGCCGATGTGTTATATATAATGATATAGAATCTAAAAGTGCGGTGTGGTTTGTGTGTGCTGTCGATCCCGAGAGCTATGCCGGTGGTAGCTTAGCTACTGGTAGGGTCACCCAAGCCGGACAGGTCGGAGGGGAGACACCAGACCAAGAGAAACATCCTAGTCCTCCAGGTTGGGGGTTGGGCATGTGGCTAACAACCCCATCCTGTAAAAAACAAATTATTACGAAGTCTAAAGAAGAGAATCCACGGCTGATCTTACGGAGACGACTTGGAAAACGCCTTTTGGAAATGAAATTTGGGACATGGAACGTTCTATCCTTATATCGAACTAAAGCATTACAAATTCTTTTGCAACAATTGGATGAATACAAGATTGATCTAACTGCAATTCAAGAGATTAGATGGACTGAAAATGGAGTGATTAATAAGAGAAACCAAACGGTCTTTTTTAGCTGTCACCCTGATCATCACAAGGAAAGAACAGGGTTCATTGTTAGTAAACGTATTAAGCATCTGGTTATGAACTACATTGCTGTTTCTCCTAGACCCTGCGTGATTAAGATCAGAGGACAGTTTTTTCCACTATAGTATAATTTGTGCTCATGCACCCACTGAAGACAAGTCAGATGATTAAAAAGAAACCTTTTATGAAGAACTAGATAAGATTTTTAATGACTGTCCACGGCATGATAGAAAACTAATTATTGGAGATCTTAATGCTAAGGTGGGAAAGGAATCTGAATTTCATTCAGTTATAGGTCGACACAGTCTGCATGATATTACGAATGATAATGGCTTAAAGTTAATTGATTTTGCCGCCTCCCATAATTTGATCATTGGGAGTACTTGCTTTCCCCATAAAAAGATTCACAAGGCTGCTTGGAGAGCACCAGATGGTTCATTTGCTAATCAGATAGATCATGTACTTATTGAAGCTAGACATTATTCTAATTTATTAGATGTTCGAACTTACAGAGGTGCCAATGTTGATTCAGATCATTTTTTGGTAATTGCAAAAGTGCGAGAAAGAATATCCGTGGTAAAAAATAAAAAAGGTACAGTTCTGAAGGAGTTCAACTGTGATAAACTTAA
Source organism: Parasteatoda lunata (assembly GCA_949128135.1). NCBI lineage: Eukaryota > Metazoa > Arthropoda > Arachnida > Araneae > Theridiidae > Parasteatoda > Parasteatoda lunata. Next base: position 403,305 of record OX421980.1, on the reverse strand, counting down.
AGTAAAGGATATAAAAACGAAATATATCAATGATGCTGAGGCTGCTCTCACTAACATGCACTGGGAGAATGATTCTGTTGAGTCAAAATGGCTACAGTTGAAGGAAACAAATTGCAATGCTGCTGACAACATTATTGGTAAGAAGGAAAAGAATTCAAATAAAGATTGGCTTGATGATGAGTGTGCTGCAGCATCCAATACTAAAAACATTGCTTATAAGAAAATGATTCAAAAGAATACAAGATTTAATGCTGATGAATATAGACGATTAAGGAGAGAGGAAAAGCGAATACATAAGAGCAAGAAAAAAGCTTTTGAAGAGGAAAACCTAAGAGATATTGAGTCCCTGAAGACAATAAATGAAAGCCGAGCTTTCTACAGACGAATTAATAGAAGTCGAATGGACTTGAAACAAACATCTGACCTCTGCAAAAGTAAAGATGGTTTGATTCTGACAGACAAACAGGCTGTACTCAGCAGATGGAGTGAACATTTCCAAGAAATGTTCAGTAAACATGATCAATCCTATTGCTCTGGGGGCGTTTTTGAAAATCAGAATTATGAAGATATACCTCCACCTGAACCGGGCGAGGTTGATATTGCTATAAAAAAGTTTAAAAAAACAACAAAGCAACTGGACACGACAGGATAGCAGCTGAGCTGTTAAAATGTCATGGTCCAGTATTTCTAAAACTAATTTATAATCTTATTACTGATATTTGGAATGCTGAAATTTTACCTTCTGACTAGAACACTGCCATTATTTGCCTAATATATAAAAAAGGTGATACCTTGGTTTGTTCTAACTACAGAGGTATAAGTTTGTTATGTACTACCTATAAAATCTTGTCAAACATTTAATTTGAGAGACTTATACAATACATAGACCCTCAAATTGGAAACTACCAACGTGGTTTACCTGGTTGAGTTTCAAGTACCACCAAAACTAATTAGACTTGTAGAAGCAAGCATCCCTTACGAAAATTTAAGGTATATTTAAGGTTGATGTGAGGCATTTTTGAGGTATTAAGGTTGATTTGAGGTATATTTAAGGTTGCACAGAAAACAGCAATAAAAATTATACCTCGTAAAGGTTGTAATTAAGGTGTACGAGGTTGTTTTATATACACTTCAGCTTGTTTTGAGGTTGTTTAAAATTCACTTCAAATCAACCAGACTGATAAGGTGATTTTTGAGGTATACCAAGTTGATTTTCTTACACTTGTAACAACAGAGGTATTTTTGAGGTATAAAAATTTTTACCTTGTTTCAACTAAAGAAAGTGAGGTATTTATTGAGGTATATGGAGTCATTTTATTTACACCTAAGCTTATTTTGAGGTTGTTTTAAATCCACTTCAAATCAACCAGACTGATGAGGTGATTTTTAAGGTATACGAGGTTGTTTTTCTTACACTTGTATCAAAAGAGGTATTTATGAGGTATAAAAAAATCAACCTTATTTCAACTAACGAGAATAAGGTATTTACGAGGTATAAAAAAATATATCTTTTTTCAATTAAAGAGAGTGAGGTATTTATTGAGGTATATGAAGTCATTTTATTTATACCTCAGCTTATTTTGAGGTAGTTTTAAAATCACTTCATACCAACCAGACTGATAAGGTGATTTTTAAGGTATACGAGTTTGTTTTTCTTACACTTGTAACAAAAGAGGTATTTATGAGGTATAAAAAAATCAACTTTATTTCAACTAACGAGAGTGAGGTATTTTCGAGGTATAAAAAAATATACCTTATTTCAACTAAAGAGAGTGAGGTATTCATTGAGGTGTATGAAGTCATTTTATTTATACCTAAGCTTTTTTAAGGTTGTTTAAAGTACACTTCATATTAACTAGCTCAATTCCCAGAGTTCCGTGCGAGCCGGCAAATGGCGTGTGTGTTGACAATCGAAAGTGTATTCGAAATTCGGTAAGTGTGATTGACATTTATTAATTTAGTTTTATCACTTTTAATCAAATATGCTTCAATTTTCAAACTTAAATTTTATTATTTTTGTTTTAAAGATGCCTCCTGATCTTAAATAATTTAAGGTGGAGGATATTCTTAGAAGCTATTAGTGTAGGCTTAGCAATAAGAGAGAACAATCGAAATATTTCTCGTCGCTGTTTAGGGTAACGTTACTGGTGAATCGTTACAGCAGGTTATGCACAGTATATTTTATTGTTTGTAATTTATTCAAATATAACTATTCTTTTATTTTGCTTAAATGTATATGTTTCAACGTTGCAGTATGCAAGCTAATTAGTTGAGTAAAATGTTCATAATTTCTCTTATAAATAAATCATTGAAAATTGAAAGATCTTTAAAGTAGCAATTTTGCTTTGAAATTCTACTATAGCTGTATGCTTATCGTTTGCTTGGATATCTGTTGCAAAGTTTATATTGTTGTTTATGAGTCAATATATGTATAATAACACTGCATTTTAAATCTGACTTTTTTTTTGTTTTAAATCTGATAAACGTGCAATTTCTTTTTCTTACATATATGTATATATATATTTACAGAGCTTATCCACTGTTTCCTGATATTGCTGAGATGACCTAGGCTGTAAATAGCACATGTGCAGCAGCGATGAAGAGGTGACTAGCAAGTTACTGCTCAGCCTTCTTCTAGGAAATAGTTCTGAATTTATACCATAAAGAAAAAGTAATCTCTCCTAATAAACTACAGCATTTATTGAATTCTTGATAACAATAGTTTGTTAGATATTTGATAATTGAAAACTTGTAACTGTACTAGCTCACTTTTTTATGTTTGATCACACTGCTCCCACACAGCCACAACACATCTTAGAGATATCTCTTGGATGAAAAAATTGGATATTGCCATATCCATCAGAGATCCTAGAGACATCTGAATATCCATGAAATATCCAACAGAAATCCAGGGGTCGCATCTGTGTGATGTCTAGCAGATATTTGGATATTGATGTCTGCTGCATATCCAAGAGACATCTGACAGATATCTTTGACCTACCACAGTTATCCAAGGGATATCCTAAGTTAAACATTGATATCTCTCTTACATCGTTCAGATGTCTGTTATATTTAGTTTCTGGATATCCCAAGGATATTCTTTTAGATATCTCAGAGACAACCCTGAATATCTGAGACATACTTCATTTTTGTTTACTAAAGTATTTAAAAAATGCTTCTTTACTAAATTTGTATAATTTATTATTAAAACGATACGAATTTTTAATTGAGCATTTCTTATTAAATTGAATTTATCTTGTATTATGAGTATATTTAGATTGTATATCATGTAAGTTTTGAGGATATTAATTGCTAAATGTTAGGATATATGTAAAATACACTCATAATACCTGATTTACTTTATTTGACAAATCGCTTCAGAATTCTAATTTGAAATATTTGTATATTTTAAATTAATTTTTGCTTTGATTGCTAGCTTAAGAAGTTTATTAAAACAATTAATTTTATAAAATACTGAATTTAGTAAAATTTTATTGAAATAAATTTTTTCCCACGGGGATTGTAATATTCAGAATGAGTGTTTTAAATTGGAAACGTAATTACAATTACGGCATAAACATTTTTATTGGAAGAAAAGAAGTGGTTGTATTTGAAAAATGAATAGTTTAAGGAATAATATGAAAATATTTCAAAATTCTGAATTTTTTCAATTATGAAAAAAATTTGTAAGACATCAATGATTCATTTTCTAAAATTAACTTTAAGAAATGTTTAAATTATTGTTATGAGTTTTAATTTAAAATAGAAAAAAAGGAACATTTCTGAAACTGAATTTTTTTTACATTTTCATGCTTATTGAAAAGGGTGTTAAATAAATATGGGTATAAATCTAAACAATCATATATAAAGAGTTTATTTACAAAAAAAATAGTTTATTTACAAAAAAGTAAATTCACAATTTAAAATTTTTTAATGAAGAAACATTTCTTGCTTTTGTATGCCGCAACCAGTTTTTTTAAATAGATTTTTCAATTTCATGGTCTGCTGCATTATCTTGGATCGAAGGATTTCTCCTCACAGCACCTAAAAACAGAGCAATGGCATAGCATAAGTTTTAGAAATGATCGAAATTAAATATTTATTAATGACATTCAAGAAAAATATTTATTCTTTTCTTAACAGATTTTTTTTACCCCTCCATTCTCAATTAGAAATTTTTTTAAATAAAAATAGCTAAAATTTAAAAAATTTTTTATGTAGTTTACTTTGTTCACAGAAATGAGTAAAAATAAAAAATGTGTAAAAAAGTTTAATGTGATTTTTTTAAATAGCATTTACACTCAATAAATTTTAACTTTTTAATTGCATACAGAATGATATGCACTATTTTGCCACTATAATGTACACATTTATCTTTTCTATAATCTGATTAAAAGCAATAAGCTAAAACTAATTTGATTGATAAAAATAGTAGGAATTATGGAGAAGTCTACCAGACAGAGCATGAAAATCCTTTTAATTTATACCAAGAAAAAAATTCTAAAATGTGTGCCGGTGAAAATAAAAAGATCAGTGGTTAAATTATTAGCATATTAGTTCCAAAGATTTTTGTTGCAACACTTCTCCAGATTTTTGCTTCTTAAAACTTATCGAAATGTACTTTATCATTTAAGGATACAGTAATAATATTTATACAGCATGCGTAGTCAAATTTTTCAACAAAAAATGAGCACTCATAAAATATTTTTTATCACTTTTTCAAAAAAATGCAAACACATTTTTAAAAACGGTTAAATACTGCAAAGAAAATTGTGAAAATCACGTTTTTTTTAATTTAGTAATTTGAGACAATCGGTACGCTAAAAAAATCTCTTTTTAAAAGATAGAAAACTAAGCACTTTTTACAAACCCACAATAAAAAATAAAAAAACACCTTACATAGCTTTTAAAATATGAAAATCAAAAATAAGCATCTTTTAGCACTTCTTAAAACTGCTAGGCAACCTGTTATGTTAGAAAACGAAGGTAGATTTCATCACACTTTATTACCTAACTTGGTTATATATATTAGATAATTATTTTTCAAATTTAAAATGTTATTTATATAATAACTGAAAAAGAAAAATCTTCCGTTATGCATAATTTTTGCATCCTGCTAAAAAAAAAAAAAAAAATAATAATCAGGAAATTTATAGGAAAAAAAATCTTACAATATTTTGCTTGGAAAGTTTTATTTTTTTATTGACCAAAAAGAAAAACTCTCTATTGATTTTTTTCTTTTATCTGGAAAAATATGATTTATATAAAGTTGTTTCAAGAAAATGATAGGATTGTTAAAATTTTTATTTCAGAAAAATTTCCAGAATTAAAATTTTAATACATGTTTTTAAATATAAGTGTATGTATGTATGTGTGCATATATATACATATATATATTTTCCTTTTTATCAAATTAAAATCAGCTCATAAATAAAAATGTTTTATACTTCTTACGTCATTTTGATTTATTTAATCAAATCGGTAAACATATAAAATAAATGAAAATTTCGTTGAAGATTTGTAAAATATACTATTTTTAATTTCAAAATTATTTTGTTTAGAAATGGGAGTTTTAACAGTGTCTAGTATTGAGTCTGGTAATAGGTTTAGGTAATATGAATAAGCTTTAACATTCCAAAGTTGGTTAAGAACAATTGTATCAGATTGAATTAATGTATATTCAAATTTTACATCCAGATCTGGGCTAGAAACCAAAGGGAGAAAAAAAAATAAGAAAAGAGCAAGGAAGTAAATAATAAAATAGTGAAATGTACAGCACTCTGAGGTCGTACCTGAGAAGATCAAATTAATTAAATAACAAAAATTATACATAGTTCATCACATCCTATTGAATCATATACAAACATGGTGTGTTAACTGGTATATACATACCAGTTGAAATTGCATTTGGAGGGGGAACTTCATACGCTTTTAAAGGAGGCCACACCAATCCTTTTGTTGACAGCCAGGTCACTGGCACAACTGCATTCTCATCTGTCAATAGAAATTTCACAATTACGAAATTGGTCGGCATTATATGGATATTGCAAAATTAAAAATACTTTTGAACAGTTACATATTTCAGATATATACATGAATAAAGAAATTACAATATTAAAAAAAAAAATTAAAATAAAGAAATTCTTAGTTTATGATTTTTTTAAAATTAAAAGCTATATATACAATGATAATCCATTACATTCAAGCAATCATGACTGTGCATGGAAACATTGTTTTGATACACTTGGTCATTATCCATATAATGCAAAATTAAACATACTTTTGAACATTTACATATTTCAGATATATACATGAATAAAACAATTACTATAAAAAATGAATATAGGATATAAAAACTATCGCGAAATCATTAGTTGCCAACAATTAGATAGAATGATTACCTTAAGAAGTAAATACTCAAATGCATGATTCGAATTTTCCATGTAGTGTGAAATAAATCGAGATATTTAAAAACCAGGTGAAAATCAAAAACTGCCGAAAATACAATCGAAACATTACATTGATTTACGATACTATCGACGTAAATTAAGCATGTCAAAAAGTGATTATCTAAATGCATGATTCAAATATTATGTGTAAATTTCTGTAGGAAAGAAAATAATTTTTTTTTTACTTTTCAAAAGAAAAATCTTTCTGCAAGAACCCTAACATTCTGGGACAATGTTGCTGTGATTCTGCCACGGGGATGACTACAATAATAAAAAATTATTAACAATTTCAGCAGCCAATATTACATATAAAATATTTACAAATAAAATAATGATGCATTAATATATCATCAGCCTGACAAATGGCTAATGTGTTTAAAATTAAAAATTTGGCTCTGCAATTTGTAAGTGGGCAAACAAAATAGAAGAATCGTATATATTTATATATATATTGAACAGAATTCAACGCTAATATTAAACGAATCATTTTGTCAGGAAATCAGGAAGCCTCTGTTAAAACTTTCAATTCTACAGAGTGAAAAAAATTAATGTATTCAGACTTGTCAATCTGAACTGCAAAATCAGGGAAAAGGGGGCTATTTATATTAATAAGTCTCTTAACGAGAAGAGAAAAAATTAGTTCACGTTAAGTGTGTTCACATGAGGAAGATTAAGTACATTGTGAGAATTCATACAAGGGTAAACGATTCACTTTTATTAGCAATAAGATATAAAAAGTATGAAAAATAATAAATATGTATTATGCAATATAGGTAAGAAGCTGAAATCTAATTAGAATGTAATTAATAAGCAGAAAAATAATAATATAAAAAGTATGAAAAATAATAAATATGTATTATAATGTAATAATAAATATGTATCATATATGTAATGTATGTAAGAAGCTGAAATTTAATTAGAATGTAATTAATATTCATAATACAACGGAAATATTTCGTAATTATCATTTTCTTTTAAGGCAAGACATTTACATAAAATATGATTGACAGACGCATAGATATGATTGAACCACAAGGATATTTCTTTAAAACTTTTAACAAATTTGTGATCGTAGATTGAGACACATTATCAGTAATAGCCCATACTGCCAAATCATTTTTTAAATTCGATGGGTAATCTTCTTGATTATCTTTAATGGTGTTATTCAGAGTTGAATTTATTGAGGATGAACCTATTTCGATTGTGTCAGTTACATTAGAATTAAACGAAGGTAGTACACAGATAGATTTATTATTTATTTCAAGTGGTGTTGCTGGCGACTGAGATTCCGATTTTGAAGACTCAGACAGCCTAGCTACATCAGTAACATTCAATGATGCATTAATTTTCGTGTAAACTTTAGAATGAATACGTTTTTTAATTTTGGGCATACCTGCCAATGAATGAAATGTCACACAATAATTTGTAAGCTAACTGACATGGAAATTCAAAAATCTAAGGGATGTCTGCATACATTTCAGAGATATGCAAAATGCATATAGGAAAAATAAAAATTATGATATAAGCAATAGGAAGAAAAAAAATATTTAAATACAAAAACTCTTACTTACTTCAACAATAAATGATTTTTATATCAAAAAGAGATTGTAAAATGAAAAGAAGACGCTTAAACTGAATTCTGCGGTTTTGTATTTGGCATCAGGTTTCAGTTTTTGCTGAGTACGGTTAGAATTATAGTTATCTAAGAATATTAAAAAATTCAAAATTCCGTTTTAATTCGGAATAAAAAATCTGCATCAGAAAAAGAAAATTACATCAGAGTTTAGAATTGTAAATAAAAGAATATCTATATCCAAAAACTGACATCTGTGAGATATCGAAAACTGGATCTGCGTCAGCTATTGAGTACCATTTGAAACGTCTCTTAGGCATTCTACAGACATCCAGTGACCCATGTCTTAAACTGATCTATATTAAATATCCAAAAGATATCCAAAATGTCCATATCTAGGACTTAGATATGCCTGGATATCTCTATAATAACCAAATTACCCTATCCTCTAGATATCCAAAAATGATATCTCAGAGATGTCTAAAATATCCAACTCATGGAGTTAGATGTGCTTAGATATCTGTAAGAAGTCTGGAACATATCCAAATATCCACTGGATATTTGGATAGGTAACAGACGTGTTTGGATATCCCTGGGATAGCCGTGGCTGTGTGGGCTATTTTCACTATGTGTTATTTTTTCTCAATTTACCCACGTTAATTATTTACTAAGCAGATTGTTATTACTTTTTAAAATATTGAATAGAATTAAATTTAACCCGATTTCAAGTTTATATGACAATTTGTTTCAAGGTTATGAGCATTTTTATGCAGCTGTTTATAGTTCACTACTTCAAAAATTAGGGACTTTCGGAAATCTTAAATGTTTTAAAAATAAGCCAGTATAGTTTCTTATGCAATTTTAATGCTGAATTGAATAAAATCAATTGCAAATAAAGACATTTATTGTTAAAAGTAATATTCAATTTTTTGAATTTCATCTTATGGGATGTGTTTTTATATTTAAACAAATGTTTGTAACAACTAGCTATTAGTTTTATTCTGCTTGGTATTATAAATTATATAGGAGATATTGTACTCAACTTATTTTAAAAGTATTATTTCAAATCATTCTCTCTTAGACATTTTCCCCACATAAAATTACTCACAACTTTAAAATAAATGCTCCTTATCAACTTGTAATTTGTTCTATTCGATTGAGTGCAAAAAAAAAAATTGGTACATAACTTTAAAATTTAATTTATTAGACGATTGTTGATTCTTGATTAAATTTATTAAAAAATATTAAAATAACTATTTTTTAAGAAACTCTTATGTAATAACGGAAGTCCTTTTCAGAATCAGCGTCTAAAATTTATAAAAAAGCTATTAGTTTCATAAAGTCTGACAAAAAGTTTAAAAATATATAGACTAGATTTATTGAGTTTAAAGATTTGTAAGAAAAAAAAAAGAAAGAAAATATAATTATCAAACTTACAAGTACCATAATGTATACCAAATGTATAGAAATATACAAAGTGTTAAAATTGCATATTAAGATTGGAATTATATCTTTGAATTTCTGTAAATGTTGTTAATGGTAGTACTGACTTCAATGTACTTTATTTTGTGGCTGTGGTACCTGTCATGCTTTTAGCTATGAGGATTGAATAGAAATGGCAGAAGAATACTACAATTTATCTGAAAAAGAAATTTAACTTCATCCAGTTAATTTAAGTCATAAAAAAAATAATTTCTAAAATTTAAATAGTTAAAAACCTGCCACTATTATTGTAAATATGACTTACTTACTAATTCATTTTTTTTCTTTTAGGTTCCAATAATTACAAGTTTCAACAGGTAGACGGAAACAGTATTTAAAATAATTTTGTTGATTTGTAAAAAAATGAAATTTTAGTTTTAAATAAAAGTATTTGAATTTCAGCTGACTAATTATTTAAAATTGTAGTTTTATAGCTTAAGAAATTCAAGCACATTAGACAACTATTTTCTAAAAATATGAGTTCCCATAAATAGTTTTTACTAATTGTAGAATTTGGATAAGTGTAATTTTAAGATGATTTAATTCAACCTATTAAAATTACAGAAGAATTATGCATTTGAAACCTTCTTTTATAACTTAACAAAAGAAGCAATTACTGCCGAATGTTTAATATTAAAAACTTCAGATTGATAAATGAAGATTTCTACTAGTGAAAAAATGTAATGACATACATTATTCTTCATATAATATAGATAATATCTTTATATTATATTTCTTATATAGTGAGGTTAAAAATTAATCAACTAGGTGAACACCTCACATTCGTAAGTACTGAAAAAACAGCTTTAGGTTGAACTACATAAGCCTAAAATGTAAAATGTCGCATCTTTGGTTGATAAATTAATACTTCTAAAAATACAAAAATATATACTACAGGTTACGAAATAATAACTTAAGGTAGAACATGGAACACATGACGTTAATAAAAAAATAAGTCCAATAATAATATCCAAGTGTTGAAAATACACTTCAAGTTGATTTATAACAACCAGAAGTGTAAAACGACGCACCACAGGTTGATAAATATATACTTCTACAAACATAAAATTATATACCTGAGTTTGAAAAATAATTACCTGAGGTAGAACAAAATACACCCAAGGTTGATTTATAACAACCAGAAGTGTAAAACGACACACCATTGGTTGATAAATATATACCTCTACAAGCATAAAATTATATACCTGAGGTTGAAAAATAATCACCTGAAGTAGAATAAAATACACCTGAGGTTGATTTATAACAACCAGAAGTGTAAAACGACGCACCACAGGTTGATAAATATATACCTCTACAAGCATAAAATTATATACCTTAGGTTGAAAAATAATTACCTGAGGTAGAACAAAATACACCTGAGGTTGGTTTATAACAACCAGAAGTGTAAAACGACACACCACTGGTTGATAAATGTATACCTCTACAAGCATAAAATTATATACCTGAGGTTGAAAAATAACTACCTGAGGTAGAACAAAATACACCTGAGGTTGATTTATAATTACCTGAAGTGTAAAATGACACACCTTAGGTTGTTGAAAAAATACTTCCACAAGTGTAAAAAAATATACTTCAGGCTGATAAGTAATAACCTAAGGTTGAAAATAAAACACTTTAAAGTAGTAAATATCTACCTCTCCACAGATGTAAAATTAAACACCTCAGGTTGAAACATATATACCTCTGGAGGTATATTTAAGGTATATTTGAAGTTGATTTTGAGGTATTCATTTACACCCTTTTCAACCTTACCGACGTATTTAAATAACAACCTCCTTTATACCTTTCAAATATACCTCGTTTATACCTCATTTATACCTCGATTTTTTCATAAGGGATGTCAAACACCGTATGCAGAGTCAGACTATTGGGATCTTTATCTGAAGAAATTAAAGTAAATAATGGAGTCAGACAGGGAGACTCCTTATCCTGTCTTCTTTTTAATGTTGCTCTAGAGAAAGTTAAGATATGCTGAAATCAATATCAGAGGCAACATATTTTCAAAATCTATTCAAATATTGGCGTATGCGGTTGATTTGGACATCATTGCAAGAACTGTTCCTGCATTTCTTTGGAGCTTGCTGCTAGGGATATGGGACTAATCATTAATACCGATAAGACCAAATACATGCCTGTACTTGCTAAATTAAATTCTAGTGAATCCTATCCTATCTGGAGATTGGTTCCCACAGGTTTCAGACTGTTCAGAATTTTACTTACCTTGGTTCAATAGTTACTGCCGACAGTAACATAGACAATGAGATTCGGAGTCGTCTAATTTGTTCAAATAAAGCCTTTTATGGTTTAAAACGTTTTTTCAAATCCTCTTTTTTATCAAAAAATACAAAATTTTTACTCTATAAAACATTAATTAGGCCAATACTTACTTATGGCTCTGAGACCTGGAATGGAACCTAACTCAAGCTGGTGAAATTAAAATTGCCATTTTTGAGAGAAAAGTTTTGAGGGCAATCCTTGGTGGGATAAAAATAAATAATTCCTGGAGAAGACGATATAACACTGAACTGTATAAAATCTACAGAGAGCCAGATATTGCGAAATTCATAAAAATAAATCGAACGAACTGGGCAGCTCACATTTTCAGAAGGAATGATGACTCAAATTTAAAGAAAATCTTATTACACAAACCCCTAACGAACAGGAAAAGAGGTAGACCCAGGCTGAGATGGCTGGATTTAGTTGAGACTGATTTCCTTACTCTAAAGGAGAAAAACTGGCGAACAAGTGTCAAAAGTAGAGAGAAGTGGATTCGAATTCAAAGGAAGGCACTGGCCCACCCTGGGCTGTCTAGCCAGATATGATGATGATAGAATCTAAAATGGGACATTCTAAATTAATTCCTTTTAATAGTCATTTATATTATTAATAATAATTATTTACACAAAACTATAATAAAGGAAAGTTTGATTAGAAATTTAAAAGTTTTTGCTGCAATAATCTATTTCAATTGACAAAATCCAAAAACATGACAGAATTCAAGTAATTTTTTTCAGAGCGAAATGCATTTTTATTTAAATGGGAACAATATTGACTTAATATTTATAAGATACAAAACTCTCTAATCGCTGACAATGAGAGGGAAAAAAATTAATTTTTTTTTTCTTTTCAACAAAAAGTTTAAAACATAAATTGTTGTTCTTTCATTATAAAGCAATCGCATAATCTCGTATCACGTAATACTTTATGACAAAGTTATTTTTCTTACGTTTTACAATTATAAAATGAAATAATTATTAAACTCTACTTGCATTTTAAAATGTAATACTCAATTGTTCAATGAATTTTACGATTATTATTATATAACTGTGTATAATGAACATTTCAACTAAAATAATTAGTACAAAATAGCTACTAAAAATTCTCTTAAAAACTTATAAATATTATACATTTATAAATTTCAGCTTTTCGCATTATTTTTAAATATTCTCTACGTCGAAAAATATTTAAAAAATTTCATAAAAACTGAAAATTAAATAAAATTTTAAAAAAATTGTAAATGGTTATCGAGCAGAACCATTAAGTTTAATAAATGAATATAGAATTGGAAACAAAGTCTCTGCTAAACAATAAAAAAAAAAATTTAATCTTTTAAGTAAACAAATTTTATTACAATAACCATTTCATTATTAAAGAATAAAAGTCATTGTGAAATTATTAATTTTAATTAGTGGGTGAGTAGGAAAAGAAGTTCGAAATACAGTTATTGAAAGTTATGAAAATATAGAATTGGTTATGGAGGTAATCATGTATAATTTTTTTTATCTTAGTTTTACTACGACCTTTTAAAAAACGCTTATAAACACAATTTAGTTAACAGATACAAAAGATTATGTCGACGCTATAACAAAACAAAAAAATACGCTTTATATTTCCTTTAATGCATAATTTAACGTTAAATCAGAAAAAATGAATAAATTAATAATAATTTACCTTCACAAATTTATCATTTCTTTTTGTAGTTGCAGTTCATTGCTTGATGGCTATATAAATGCAAGCAGTGCACTGGCAGGCTTTTGTCTTTCTAATAGCAGCGTTACTTTTATTACGACAGCTGTGTTGGCGCACATAGTTTTTCCTAAGGAGATAAGAAAAACTAATTTAGTAAAAAATTATTCAAATATGTATAGAAAAATTTTAATACAGTTACAGAACACGTAACTGCAAATAAGTTTTTTTTTTCTTTTTTTTCTTTTCTTTTTTTGTCTCCGTTGGACGAGATCTGCATGTAATCCATGACGGGACGTATACTGAATGCGTCAATCCAAGCTTGGAAGTCATTATATGATTTAATGGAAGAGCGGATTTCCATCATTTTTGGTGATGATATTCGAGAATTTGTTTGGAAGATCTGCTTCATTGATACTAAGAAACGTCGCATTCATTAACTTGTTAAACGTTACGCGATACCGAAAACAAAACAAAAACATAAGCGCACAGCTGTTTTGCGATTGGCGAGAACGCTCCTTTAACGCCAATAGAAATTTTCGCCAACCCTTTTCAATCACGTTGGCAATTCGCCACCCGTAACAGTATCACGTGAATTTGGTTTCGAAAGTACAACCCTATTATAGTAAATGTTTTTTCAGTATTCTGAGAAATACCGTGCAAAATAAAAAGTAGGCATAAGGCAAATAAAAGTAGTCTTAAAAAATAATAGCCCGCATAATTTCTACTAAAATTTTTATTTTTGCTATTTTGTCTGAGCTCAAGGGGGAGTCTGAGCTCAACCCCTAACCCCCCCCCCCCTTGCGTACGCCCCTGATTTGAGGATATTTTAATAGTTTAAGATGATTTAAAAATTTTAACGTTGGTAAAACTAGAGTTTTTGTAATCCATTGTGTAAATTAGTTAACTCCGAACTTTCTAAAGTGACAAATCCAATCACATGATAACAATAAGGTAAGTGTCAAAATATAACCTTTAGTAACCTGTTACCAATGAGGGGTAGTTGTTTTTCGGGTTTTTTTTTTTTTTTTTGCTTTGGCGGTAGAAAGGATATTCTTGTTTACGAGTGGGCTAACACCAAGAAAAGGGGGGGGGGGAAGAAAAAAACGCTCCCAAGCTAAAGTTTCGCATTTAAAAGTCACAAAGATAAAGTTTTTCTTACATTTTTCAAATCGAAAAATTTGTTTTTATGTTTAAATATGTAAATTTTTTTATTGTTATTTTACTAACTTACGGTGTCATTTTTATTCGCCGATTGCAAGAGGTAACATGTGAATTGTATACAATTTCTATTGAAAGGCATGACCCTAACTTCATCTCAGCTGCAAATTATTTCTCATTTTTTTACATTTAGTAGGTTTATTTATTGCCTAGAATAAAAAGACAGCAACAGCTCATTGTGATCAAGGGGTTATCGCAATGAGGGGGGCTCATGGAGGTTAAAAGCTTTTCAATTTCATCTCCAACTGTCTGATTGTGGAAATGTGGTCAGTATTGTGCACAAGCCGTCTTTACTTTAAGCGAGCTAGTATCTATCGATCTGAGGAACTTCAAGCCGGCACAGAGGATCGAACCCCAGTTCTTCACAAGGATTTAGGGCAGTGGTGTCCATAGACTTAGGCGCGTCCCCCTGCAAGTATTATAAATGCACCCTATCTTATACTTAACACAATATTTTATGTATTAATTAACAATTTTTATTATAACACAATTTATATATATATATATATATATATATATATATATAAATAATATTACATATCTCTTAGAGTAATTATACATGTCTTGGAATAATTATATGTAAAATATAAAACAGTTAAATCAATGGGGGAACATAGCATATAATAAAAATATTAGCAACAAAATATTTTTTTGAAGCAAATGAATTAAATACCTTTTTATGAGTCAGTTAAATTAGGAATTTTACTAGGCGAAATGATTTCCCTCCTTCCAAAAATATAAGTTCCGGCTCTCCTGATTTTGCCATGTAAAATAACGCTCTTTAAAAAGGCGTAAAAAATTTTTATACCTTACAATTCAATAATTTTCTCGACTATTATTAAATAAGAAAATAATAAATATTTACTACTCTTCTTTCCAAACTATTGGGACCATATATCCCACTTTGCCTTTGGGAATCTGAATCCGTCGAAAAACAGGTATGGAATTCAGAGAAAGAACGTTTATGTGTCTGATTTCGTGACGTAAAACGTAAAATATCGTATTCACTAATTAATTAGCATATTTGAGGACAACCAAACGTACCATCAAAATCGGGACCTAGATCCGATTAGATCAAATATTATTCAGAGTGGTTCGTTTTTTTTTTTTTTTTTTTTTTTTTTCTTTTTTTTCCGCACTACAATTTAACCCGTGTGTATAATTTAAGTAAATTTTTTCCCATCCTGTTGCCCCTTTCAAATGATTGTTTTCGTTCCTTATAAATAATTATGTCTGGTATAATAGAAGAGAAATTGAAAAAAATTTTTTTTACATAGTTTAAAAGTAAATGCGGTGGTCAAATGACGCTTACGATTAATGACAATGATTGTGACAGCTAAGAGGTAGAGGAAGGTAACCGATGTTTTTAAAAGTTGGGCACGGAAACCACGTGGGAAGGTTACTTTGGCAGCTTGAATAAACACAAACTATTATTGGTTGCCTCGTTCTTCTTCGGAAAAAATCGGAAATATCCGAATTCGAAACAGACCAATTATTTTGCGATACACGAGAGTATCCGAATAGATTCGTGTTCATAACATTCGGCTGACAACGTGCGAGCAACCGAAGAAGAAAACAAACGCTGAAGATAGTTGAAGCGAGAAATTCAGCATCGCCATTTTTAAAACGCGTGGTTTGAAGCTTTTTCGATCGATCATTCACAAAATGAGTATTGCTGCTCTTTTACAAGCAGCTGAATTTTTGGAAAGAAGAGAAAGAGGTTTGTATATTATAGCATTTTTCTAATTTCTTATTCTAACAATTCCCGTACCTATTGCATCCGATCAGCTGATTTTGACACATAATGATTAGTTTATGCTTATTAATTCTTCTTCTTCTTTTCTTTCAGAAGCAGAGCATGGATACGCTTCTTCAATGCCCATACAGACTGACATTATTCGCAGAAAGCCAAAATCCAAAAAATCTCAGGGGAACAGGTACAACTAAAATGGAAACACCCATTTTAATAAAATGAAGCAACAACTAAAATGCTGCACTAACGTGTTTCTTTGCGATTGTATGCACATAATAATATGCTCTTAAATAATTTAATTGTGTCAAATTTGTTTGAATCCCATTCATCTAAGTCTACGAATTTTACATGGTTTTAATAACCTTACTCAGTTTAGCTATTTAAATTCTTCAGTTCAGCTAACTTTAACATTCTGTTGACAGCTGTTCACCGTTTGTTTTTATTACACACTTTTTAAGTAATTTTTCTTCAATGCCCATCCAAACTAAATTTGTTTGTAGGAAGCTAAAATCTCAGGGAAACTGGTACAACTAAAATGGTAACATCCATTTAAATAAAATGAAGCAGCAATTGAAATAATGCATTTCTGTATTTTTTGCATTTGTATATTATGTTTATAGATAATTTAAGTGTGATAAATGTGTTAAAATGCACTCATTCTTTCAGTTTGTCTATCTATTTAAGTAACTCAGTATTGCTAACCTTAACGTTCTGTTGACAACTGCTCATTGTCTATTTTTTTAGTGCGTATTTAATTTGTTATGTAATGTGAAAGCTCTGTTAATTGTTTTGATTTGGTTAGTTGTATTAAGCTTTTTTTGCTCACTTTCTATCCAAATTTATACAGGTACAAAATTAGTTAAACTGATTAAGGGATAAGTGATAAATTGATATATTTCTTAGAATTTATTTTTGTTTGGTGCTGCAGAAATTCTTCTTAGAAATCATAATACCCTTATGTTCTATTCAAATGCTGTGTGGTGTGTTTCTAGACAATCACTTATTTATAATTTCTGACAGGGAGAGCAAGTTTCCTCCATAGTGAAAAAAATTGCTATGGAAGATGCAGGTTTCTTTAGCCCAGATGAAAGAAATAAAAAGTCTTTCATATAGAATTACATATTTATAAAAAATTTAAACAGTTTATTTAATCTAATTTTTATAAGAAAAAAATTATAAGCAACCTATAAATTTTCTCATTTATTACATGTCCTGGAAGAATATGGTTTCTTGAAAAATGCCTACCTTGATTTTCGATAATTTTCTACTACACTAATATTTTATATGAATTCAAAAAATATGCCTAAATTTAGTACAGAAATCCTCAAGTTTTTAAAAGAGTAATATATATAGGTATATTATTTTGAAGAATTTTTGTTTGATGTTGCAGAAATTTTAAAACTCTTAATTGCTATTCTAATATTATGTAAGGCAAGAATAGTCTGGTTGGTATTGGGCCCATATCTAAGAGCTCGTGAGTTCAATCCCCGCTGGCCGAAGACTCTCCTTTTACAAAATGCTCCTTGGTGCATGCTAAATCTCTCGGGTTCACTAAGTCTTCCAAGTTCCCATAACAAATCAAAATACCTCTAATTGTACTGGATTGAAGATTGATCATGCTCTGGTTCTGGTCAAAATTACAATCTGCAGATGGATGGTGTGTGAATGTGTCATCCTTGTAAAAGGGGCAGTGATGTATTTGTGTGGCAGAAGTTCAATTTTTGGCACTAGATGGCGCCACTGTCAAACAAGAAGAAATGCACCCCCTTGCCTTACAATTGGCTTGTCGGAATATTGTGTAATGTGTTTCCAGTTAACAAATTGTTCATAATTTCTGATAGATGTATACTAAAATATTTTGTGTGCATTTATGAAAATATGCCTTAATTTAGTACTGAAATTTCCCAAGTTTTTAAAAACTTTGTTTTTCCATAATATCATTGCTTCATAAGATATTTATCACTCTAAAAATGTAAATGAAATATGCTAGACTTTTTAATCTGCTAAGTAAGAGACTAGAGACTAAATTAAGAACATTTTTAAATTAAACATAGAATAAAGGTGTTTTTTTTTAATTCATCAATTTTGGTAGTTTTTAAAGTTTATCTTCATAGTTGGATCTGGAAGAAACTTACTTCTTCTCAAACGGCTCTTTTCAACTTAGAATTTGCAAATCTTTTTATTATTGTTAGTTGTGTGTATGCATCTAATAATAAATAAAGGAAAATTAGAATTGGCAAACTTTTATGATGGATAAAGTGGATGCAAAGAAATGTGTTTCTTCCTGTTATCAGAAGTAAGAGAATTGTATATTTTTCGATCATAAACGATAAAGTTTTTAAGTTGTTCTAATTAATTTTTTAACTGACATGTTTACCAATAACATGCTTAACCAATAGATTAAGAACTGAGTAAGAATGAAAATTTTTGAAGGTAATTATAAAATAGATAGTAAATTTATTCATTTTGCAAATAATGTGAACAATCAAGAAGGTCTGTTTAATTTATTTGAAATAGGATAGACATGATAACTAGAAGAAATTTAAAATGACTAATTTATTTAGCAATAGGTTTTATATATAACTTAAATTTAAACAAATTAAATTTTGTATAAGACTAGAAATTTTACAAGATACTTTTTTTAAAAATCTAACTATTTTTCTTCATATTAGTTTTATACAGAATTTTAAAATTTATGTATCATATTATTTAAAAGTTGGTTCAATTATTTATACTTAACAATATTTGGTTATTAAATTAATGTGCTATTTGCTTAGTATGTAGTTTTTTAACTTAGTTGTATTTGTAAATTTTGATTATAATGTTTCAATAGTTCTTTATATAATTATAAAATATAAGTTATTATTGTACTCATTTCCATAAAATTTTAAAGGACTACAGTTAATTTAATTTATTAAAAATAATTGAAACTTTCATTCCAATAGTTGCTTTTTAATTTTCATATATTTAAAAGTGTTTGTTAAATAACTCGGAAATCGATTGACTTGGAACTAGACTGCAATTCTTAGCTTTTTAAAAGATATATACATATATATCACAATACGGACACTCCTACAAAATGGGTGCCTCTTTTTATAAACACATTTTTTTTTTTTTTTCATTCCCTGTAAATCTTCTATGACTATTTACAGGGCAAATTTCCTTCATTCTTAAAGCATGTAAATTTTTTGCCTTATCCGCAACTAAAAATAGTGTTAAGTTATTTCACTACTAAAGTATCAATCATTCTCCTTCCTTTGTCTTAGCAAAGAAAGGAAAGAAATGATGCTGGTCATGTGAAGTATTTGAGACTTCAGCATCTTTTCACCTGGACAATACTGGCTATAAGATCCCACAAGTTGGTATGAAAATTTAAATGCCCTTCTTACCCACTGAAAATTCCTTTTTACTTCTAATCAATTTGGAGACTGTATTTTTCACAATTGGGTTTTTTAAAAAAAAGAGAACAGAAATCTAGTGATTGAGATGTAAACTAATGAAGTGTAAATAAATGAAACATTTCTTCAGACATTTGACAGATGATCAATTGTGAATGTTGAAGACCTCCATAGGGCCTTGAAGCTTATGGTATGCATTGCTGCTTCTTTTTTTCATCGTGAGAATCTTCAAGGAGGTACATTTCATATTTTAAGTGTTTGGAAGGTGTTAGGCTGGGGCTAAACCTAATAATAAAACCGTCTGAGGAAGTAACTTAAGACTGTAAGTGCCTTTTCGGTATCAGGTGGTTAACTTGATTGTCTGTTTAAATAGAAAAAAACATACTCATTTTTCTGTAGCGACATCTAGAATGATACATCATTGCAATAACTCTAAAAACGGTGTTAAAATTCGTTATTAGTGTTTCCTTCCTGTTACTGGAAAACTCTCATCAGTGTCCATTTAACAGAGGTAAATATATTTGTTTCATTTTTCATTTTGAAAAAGAGTTTCTTCCACTTGGGTTAGAAGAAATCTATTTCTCCTCTTAAGCAGCATTACCATGGGAATGAAACTTGCCATTCCTGCTTTATTGACTAGTTTATTGTTTTCAGTAATGCTTAAAAATTGTATATTAGTTCTATTCAAAAATCTAACATTCATTACTAAAATTTTGTAGATGAAATAAAATAGCAAGTAGATTTAATTCTTATTAGATTTCCTTCTTTGGATAAGTAAAATGAATTTAATTGAAGATAATATATATTACAGGATTTTTTTACTTGATATAAAATTCTTCACATTAGTTTCTGGTGCTATTTTCTGTTGCATTTTTTTTTCTTTTTTTTGGTTTTTAAAAAATATTATTCTGATCTTTAAAAGCATTAGAATATGTTCAGCAAAAAATGAGGAACCTGCATGTGTAGGGTAATTGCGTAATCTTGTTGATTCTGAATAGTCTATAACAGTGGTTACCAACTGGCGAGCCGCATCCAGCCTGTGAAGCCTTTTTTTATGGCCCGCGAACTGAAATATATTAGTTTTCATTATTTTGCTGACGATTTTCGTAAAAAAATATATATGGGTTTAAAATACTTTTCTTTCGTTAAAAAAATATATATATTTCTTTGTTTCTGTGTAATTTAACATACCAACGGTGCAAAAAAAAAAAAATTCTAAGGTTTTGCATCCAAGAAAATATTTATTATTATTATTTGTAATTCAGTACTTTTGTTTTGAACAACTTGATAAAAATCTGACAGTAATATTTAACACGTTGAATGCCTGGTGAGCGGCGAAGCCAAGATTTTTAGAAACGCATAATTTGAGTAAATTTTTTATATTTTTATCGTTTCTAAAATGATTTGAAGAAATTAATGCAATATAGAACACACAGAAATAGTTTTATTAATATACACAGAGATGCCAACTTGCTCCGGACAGTAAATAAATATTTTCAAAGTTTATTAAGTGTGATTCTTGGTTTTATTAATTTAATTTTTTCCACCACTATTTCTAAACAATATGTAGGCTTATAAAATTCACCACTTTTTTCATGCTAAATCTTCTAAAAAACTACAAAATTTGCAAATTTAGTTTGTAGCTATTTAACATTTGGCCAGATGGGCAAGCCATGTAAAATTAGTGTGGCATTCAATGTGATAATGTTCCTTCAAGCATAAAAGAGTCCTATATAAAATTTTGACAAAGTTGCGGCCCACCATTTGACTGATGTTTTTAATTGTGGCCCCCGGCCTCATGTATGCAGGGTTGCCACAGGCGACTAAAATGCTACTATTTGCAACTATTTTCAGCGTGAGGCAACTATGGCAACTTTTTTTGCCTGAAAAGGCTAAAAATGCAACTATTTTCTGGAAAAGGAGACTATTGGGAGACTTTTCTATATTCCTAGTGATGTTTTTTAGCATAAATTGGGTTGAACCTGCAGCCTCCTTGGGATCTTTTGAACACACTGATTTTCTTTTCTTAAAAAATAAATGTTAAAAATTTGGAATTTCAAATTTGAGTAATTGCTTTTTGATGCTTTCAATTTACACAGATTCCATCATAAGTCTATTTCGTTTCTCGATCGCCTTTTCAATGGTTATTGCTACAAAATTCTGCATGATTTTTAAAAAAACCAATTTTAATACAATATTACGATGTGTGAATTTCGAATTAACTCAAGCAATCACTTTTCACAATATATATATATATTGATTTGTTTAATTAATTATTGATAAAAGTATGTTTTTCTTTAATGAAAAAGTATTTTTTTAATGAATTCTAGTAATTAAAAGTATTTAATTTTCTGTAAATATACTAATTTTTTATATATAAAAATGTAGTGCTAGAGCACTAACGTTTATATAAAAATTATCATATTTCCCACCAACTTGACTAAATGGATCATGGTATATGACAATCAAGTCATTTTATTTTCATTTCAAATTAAGTCCTATTTTTGCTGAATTTTCGTTCGTATTTAGGCAACTATTTTCATAGTTTTCGGCAACTATTTTCATGCTTAAGGCTACTAAAAGCAACTATTTCGTTCATTTTTTTTCTGTGGCAACCCTGTGTAAGCTGGAAACCCCTGGTCTGTAACATAAAACTCTCAAAAATCAAATCAGTATGTTCAAAATTGACCTGTAATTTTTAAAATCATAACTCAAAATTAGCTTAAAATGAAACTAACTTCACGTGACTCAAAAAGAGGCGAGGATTGCTTATGACGTCAGTATATACTACCTGGGTAAACAGAATTGGCCTAACCTTGTCATACGGTGTAGTGATGTTGTCTACTAAGGAGTTTTATTCCAATCTTTTTTCTTTTTTTTTCTTTGCCCAAATTGAGTTAATTTTTTGGTTTAATGCAGAGAGAAAAGGATATTTAGTTTGAGAACTGATATTTTTTAATCAAAAATAACAATTTTGTCATTCTAAAGTGTTGTAAGAAATAAGAACTTTTTAAATTTTTCCCTTATTTATTTATTTATTCGAATCCCTTATTTATTTATTTTTGTATTCTTAAACCGTTTTTCCTGGAAAACTGCAAAAAATAAATTATTATTTATTTGTAATAATTTTTCTTGTATGCAATATTATTCAAAGTAATAAACTGGACACGAAATTTGCCTTTTAAAATTTTATACCTTTATTAGCTAAAATATGTTTGCAAGATGCATTTTGCAAAAAAAAATTCATACAAAATTTACCACAAAAAAAAAAAAAAACACAATAGCCAATTGTTTGTCTGTGTCGAAAATTTTAAGAATTTGAAGTGTGATGTAAATAAGGTACTACATTTTCTTGAATAATTAAAATAAAATATGATTTTTTAGTTTTCCTTTTTTCAAATTTAAATATTGTTAAAATTCCTAATTTTGTTTTGAAGTTCGCTGTTTTAGTGACAATGAATAAATTATAAAAATTGTTATTTAAAATTTCAAAAATTTACAAAATAACTTTAAAACATGATTTTTTAATTTGAGGACTGTTTTTCTTTTTTCGATTGAGTTCTCGATTCGATTGAATTTTTGTAGGTGCCATTAACAAAAATAATGAATGCAAAAAAAAAAAAAAAAAGTTTTAAACTACTTTCCTAATTTGTACTTTTTTGAATGACCTTTAAAAAGCATTGTTATTATTATTTATTAATGTTGGTTTATTTTTACGAATAACATACATTAAAGTATGAGTTGTTTTAAAAATTCCATGCTGGTTGTATCGCAGACTGAGTGAATTGAAAAATTATCTTTAAAAATATTTTATTTTTTATTGTTTTCTTCTAAAATAGTTTTTTAATTGTTATTAGAAGTGATGCAAAAGATTTTAAGCCCCTTTTATTTTTTATTTTAATTCTTTTTACGTTTTTCCTCTGCACAAAAATAAAATTAATTATTTTTATCTCTAAAATTTCAATTTCTTTAAAGTAAAAAACGAAAGAACGTTTTAGATAACGAAGTTGAACCAGAACAAAACGAAATAGATCGCTTAAATGAAGGAAAAATATTTATAAAAAGGAATAACCTGTACACAATTACTCTTTAAGAATAAAATCCTTTCATTTCAAAGAATAAAATAAGAAAAAGGCATTTTCTAAAATGATCATTTCATAAGCATTTTAATTCAGCATAATGAATGATTTCTTCAGAGAAGCTTAATTAAAAGAAAAACATTCTCATAAAATTTAAATATTACTAAATACTGTAAAATGGTTTTATAACAATGCACCAATCCTGCCATTTTTCACCTTTTGGTACATTTATATTATTAAATTTTATATGGTGTGTTAAATGTAAAGCTATTACAACGTGATATAAAGCAATACTTGTTGTAAGTATTAGGAGTTATTTTTGAGAATTTTTATCAGTGTTCTAAAAGTATTACTTTAACGTTTATAATCACACTTTTAATTGTTTATTTATTTTACCGTACAGGAAAAAGGTGACAATAAAAAAATTAAGTTTATAAGAAAGGCTAAAATGCTGAGCTATAATTAAAGCAGCAGGAAAAAAATGATGAAATAAACTTGCTTGAATACTATTTTGAAAATATCTGTAAAAAACTTAAGATTCAGCATAACGTAATCTAGTTTTAATTCTTCAAGTTACGCTTTTCCATTTGACTTTTAGAACATAAATAAACAAGTTTTAGAACTTAACAAATATGTGTAAAAACTATTTCAAAGAATGTATAGTTAAATATACGATTTTAGATTATTCAAACTTAATTAAATCTGTCGAACTTCTCCTAAAAAAATACTTTGCCTAATATTTGGCCAAATGTTCGACCCAATATTTGGTAAAAAAGGCTGAATATTTGTTGCATCCTAAATTTCAATTAGCAAAATCAAACAAAAAAGTGTACTTTCACTGAATCAACATACCTTTATTTGACAGATTTGAATTTCTGACCCCCAAAATATGGGGGTAGCTGCATTAGTTAGGTTAGGAGAGAACTCCAAAGTTTGCACCCCTCTCCTGGCCAAACTATTAGGACCATATTTCCCAGATTGTGGCTACCCCTATATTTTGGGGGTCAGAAATCTGAATCCTTAAAAAAAAAGTATGTTATTCAGAGAATGTATGTTTATGTGTCTGATTGTCTGCACTTAGTAATTAGCGTATTTGAGGTCACCCCCTCAAGCCATTGAGATAGAGTCCTAGAACATGACGATCCAATCATTAGATCAAAAGTTCAGGTTGGATTTTAAATTAAACAAGGTTCTATTTTTTGCAATTTTAGTTGATAAAATAATATAATTCATCGCTTAAAAAAATTTTAAGAATATATCTAGTAAGACTTGTTTATTTTTAGCAATCCCCACGGAATATTTGTAATTATAATTTTTCCTGTTCCAGAACATTAGACATAATTAACAAATGTAAATAATTTCCTGCTCTTAATATGCCTAAAGTGCCAGACCAATGATTCATTGGAAATTTTTTTAAAAAATGTCTAGAACAGTAAGTGTTCAGAGATTTTTTTTCCCACATGAAAAAAAGCCTTTAATGGGGAACAACAAAGTAAAGTTTTCAAAAATGAAACGAGAACTATTGCCTTTTTCCATAATTTATTCTTTTAAGATTATTAAATCAAAATATTGAATTAATTTTCATAAAAATGTCTAAATTACAGCATAAAATGTTGAGCATGATTCTGGACATGCTGTGACTTGTAAGCAAGAAAACTTGTGCGCTGAGTTTATTAATGTATTTGCTCACACTTATTAAATTATTTTAGCAAAATAGTATTTTAACTAATTTTGTGAAATAATTTTTTAAAAATTTGTTTGAAAATATTAATAGCTGAAATTGTGACGTATTTAGCAGTAATAATTTTTAACGTAGGTTGCAAAGAGTTATTGACGGTTTTGGTGCAATTAGAAATAAATATAGGCCCAGAATGTGCATAACCAAAGAATATGCTCAATATGAAGATAACTTCAGAATTTTGATTGCTATTCTAAAAATATATGACGTAAGGGTAGATCGTAATGGACAAGAGTAGTCGGTGCTTTTCGCCATATGGTGACTAAATGAAATGATGTGGCCACCAAAAAATCTATCATTTGCCTCTAGAGATGAAACGAATAGTGATATAGCCGAATATTCAGCGCCCGAATGGCTACATTTTTTTAAAAATAATGGTTAATAAATAATTTTTATTATACAAAAATAAGTTTAGTCATTTATGAAAGTTAATCAAAACTTATCTATATTATTGGTATGGGGTAAAGGGGAAAAAAAGACTAATAGTTATCCATTCAAAATATTTAAGATAAATAAAAAATTAACAGCTACAATTAAAATTCAGTTGAAAAAAAGAAAAAATCTATACATATTGTAAACACTTTTGAAAATTCCATGCTATCAGAAAAACTCCCATAAAAGCAAAAAATTATATATAAAAGGGAAATAAAAATGGATCTTACTTAATTCTCGGAAAAAAATTTTAAGGCTGAAAATCTAAGTTTTCCCATTTCTGTATTTTCAAAAGAGAGTGAAGAAAAAAGTAAATGGAAACCCACTTAAGTCTAATAGAAACCCTCTAATTGCTGCATCCTAATAAAAACGTCAATAATAAAAAAAAAATTTTTTTTTTTTTTTTTGAGCAATATAAAGCTAGATAGAAACCAAATCAAAAATCATTCTTAATTTTTAAATGAAAAATTTGAAGTTAAAAAAAAAAAAAAAACATTCATTAGAAATATTCTTTAAAAAAATGCTATATCATAGTAAAACCATTCATAATAAAATGAAAAGTTAATAAAAGAAACCAAGGAAAAACAAAAATAGTTGTTCTTAAAATATTACTTTAACATTGAAAATCAAAGTTTTTTTATGTTACCGGTTCTTAATGTACAGAGAAAAAAAAGTAACAAAAGAATGAAGTCTCAGAAACGCTCTGATAAAATGCTGCATTATAATAAAAACAGCTAAGACAAAACAGAAAGATTCTCAATCTACATAAAAAAAAAATTTTTAATTGTTGACTAAATTGCATTTAATTTATTTTTTAAAAAAAGTACAGAATAAAGTACGTGGTTCAGTATAAAGCAATCAAGTTTCAATTCTTCAAAAAAAAAATAACATTTTTTTTCCATTTGTCATTCAAAACATTAACTTTAGAAGTTAACAAATATGTGTAAAATCTATTTCTAATAATGTATGGGGGGGAATACCATTTTAGATTATTATATATTAAATCTATTCAATTCCAAAAAAAGAGAAAGAAAGAAAAAAAAGCTTTTTTGAAAAATACTTTGCAGAATATTTGGTCGAATATTCGGCAAACAGCCCGAATACTAAATAGTAGCTGAATATTTGTTGCGTCCTTATTTGTCACTGCCTCTTTTTGACAATTGACACCCCATCCCATCCTCACCATTCCTTAGTTCCTGAAAATGTGCACATACATAATACACGTAAAAGAGCAGTTATTTTTATAACTTCTGTTTATTTTTTAACTAACTGCCTCACAAGTTATAAGATGATGAATTTCTTATAAGAAATCCTTAAACAGGCAAAATAATAAAATTCAAACTCAACCTTTTTTTTAGTTTTATTTAAATGAAAATTCATTTCGTGATAATGAGCTGATATAATATCCTTTAATGATTTTTCTTTTCAGATATGGCTAACTTTGCTTTTTATCGAGGCCATAAAGTAAAATTAATAATTGACAAAAAGAAAGTAGGCAAATGTTTGATTTTGTTTTGTTGCTGAAAGATTAAATGGGATTAAAAAAAGCAGATGCAGTAATTTGTCTTTGGTGCACCTGTACCAAATGACAATAAAGCAGGAATTAAAATGACAAAAATATTAAATACACCTTTAAAAGTAATACAGTCGAACCCCGCTATAGTGAACCTGGGATATAGTGAACACTCGGATGTAGTGAACGTTTTCGTCCGTACTCCTATTTAAATAATGTTATTTTTAACGCTTATAGTGAACAGCTTAGAACTTGGAAACTCGGTTATAGTGGGCTCAAATTTCATTTCTTTAAATATCTTTTTCAGTCCTCCATCTTTAAACTTGTAGGTGTTGGGACTGAAAATGAATGCATTCCTATAAAATGTGACATATTTCACTCCTTTATGCTTATCACTTTTAACTATACTGTAATAAATGTCAAACAGATCATTTATCTTATACTCCCCCCTCCCTGACAAGCCTCGCTTTGTCTCTTTTCCCCAAGCTTGCTCTACAACTAGTTAACTTGGCCACCTGCTGAATTTTTGGAATTTTCTTATCTGTTCAAACCATATTCTTTACAAATCACCCCTCAACAATCAAGAAGGGAAACAATTTGACTCATTCTACAGCTTCTCTCTTCATATTCTTACATTATCTGTTTGAGACAAGATTTTTATTTCAAAAGCAGTGAAAATGGCAAATTCTCTCAATATGGCAAGCGTTTTCGATAGAGGACAAAGTTAAAATTGCAAAGCGTATTGAAGATGGACAGACTATTTATATTATATAGTTTTTTTTTTTTCTACAGAAAATGTAGATCAAAAAATCTTGCATTCTTTGCACATTGTAGATAAGAAAATTTATGAACTCTATATAAAATCAAATTGTGTTCAATCAAAAATCAATATTTTTTTTCATAAAAAGTGAAATTAAAACTAATATTTAGCAACGTAAGTACTTTTTTCATCAATTTTTGCTTTATTATCTGTTAATTAGTTATTAATTTTTTAAATAACTTATGTAAAATTGCAAACCCAATTTTCAATCATTCAACTGTCTTATGAAAAAAAATTTCTTCAAAAAATTTGGATATAGTGAACCATCGGTTATAGTGGACACATTACTGAGTCCACAGACAGTTCACTATAGTGGGATTCATCTGTATTTCCAAAAAAAAAAAAAGCTTAACAATAAAAATAAAAAACGTAGCAATGAATGAATTAGCAAGAATTGAACAGATAAAATTTATCTGGAAAATTGAAATAGGCAAATCAAATGCAAAAAGTTTTTTTTTTAAAAAAAAAAAAAGAATGATGAATGAAGAAATAAATATAGCCGAGAGCAGCAGTCACAGAAATTCTAACCTTAATATTTTTTGTTTAATTTGAGGTTTAATTTCCAGAGTTAGTTATTCTATTTCATTCTGACATGGAACTTTAAAATTGATTGTGAAAAAACAAGTCTAAAATCCAACCTATTATATATATATATATATCAGTGATGGGCATCATTCACGAAAATTTTATTCATGATTAAATTTATTCAGAATAAATTTATTCTGAATGATTATTCGTATGAAAATTTAGTCATTATTCTTTATGCAAATGAATTAAAAATTTTGAATAATGATTGATGAATAAACTCATTAATCATGACTAATTTTTCTGAATAAAATTTTGAATAACCAGCAAAAAATGCAATCGATATGTCTTTGTCTATAACGAGATACAAAACATTGTTTGCTCTTAAACGTCTTATTTTAGGAATTTAACTATAAAACTAAGACAAGTATGAATATTTATTTTTATGTTATTTTAATTTACTCCAGTGTAACATACTTAGTTGTGATAAAAAGTAGGTTTATAACAGTTTAGTTACTTAAGTTCATTTTAAAATTTTGTTCTAAAATCTATAAAACACAATTTCTTATAGTTTTTGAAAGCAAACGATAATCTTATTTTAAATTTTTAAATAAAATTTTAACTTAAAAAATTAAACGCTTTTTTGCCATGTAACCATTTCTCAAAAGTATGCATTATGTTAGACAAAAGTAAATTTCCTCAACTATTATATAAATATACTTGAAAAGGATTAACGTTTTATTTGTAGTTGTCATAATCGTAGTCAGAGTATTCCGTACCCATTTTTGTTGTCCAGTGAAATTATTCAGTTATTCTTGAATAATGAATGATTTATTCTTTATTCAAAATATTTCTGACTAATGAATGAATCTTTATTCATTATTCTGAATGACAAATGCCCATCTCTGATATATATACAGGGTTGGCATGGTTTAAGCCATTGTTAAAACCAAATGGTTTTTTCCCTAAGAATAATTTAAAATTGCATTTTTATTTATTTATTTATAATTATATTTTTCAAATTGTTTGATGTTGTAAATAACTTTCAACCAAACAACTCAACTCAATGTGCAGGAATATTAAAAGGTGAAATTGTCACATTAGGATTAGATGGATGGTCAAGCATTCACAATGAACCGGTGATTTGTGTTACTTTAACAGCAAAAGATGGAAACACATATTTAGCTGATACTATTGACACCTCTGGCATTGCTCATACAGGTGAAAATCTTTATGACATTGCTGTTAAATCGATTAAAAAGTACCAGTCAGAATTTAAGTGTTCAGTATGTTCATTAGTGACAGATAATACAGGCAATGTTGAAAAAATGATTGAAGAGTGTGAAGTTGAGGATGAAGAATTCAGAGTTATTACTTACGAATGTGCTGCTCATATTTTGAACTTACTCTCTGGGGATATAAGTTATCCAAACATAAAAGAACAAATTTTGCATGTCATTAAGTATTTTAGGAATAATCATTTTGCAAGTGCATGCTTTAGAAAAGTCACCCTCCCCAAGTCCTACTGTTTGCCTCATCGTGGCGAGAGGGTGTGACCCTGGGCGGAATGGGTGAAGTACGTCGGGAGTTTACTCCTGGTAGGGCCATCCAAGTTGTGATGGCCATTCCATTATGCCAAGCTAAATATCAGTAGGCAAAGGAGCCAAGACAGACTTCTACCTAGTGGTGCTCCGGTCCTTGGACTAACTGAAGCTGCACCGTCCCTCACCAATAGTGCCAAATTCATCAGGCTTCTCCTGAGCACCTCTTGGATTGCATGGGACTCTCTAAGGAGGATCTCTTTAGCAATCCTCTCCTAGTCTTCGACTTCCTATCAGTCAATGAACTTGTGGATCTTGTCTGACTCTGTCAGACAGTGAGGATAAGCAACAACAACAGAAAAGTCACAAATGCACCAAAGTTAATATTTCCATGTGAAGTTCATTGGAATTCCTTTGCTGATGCCTTAGAGAGGTATCTAAAATCCTGGCCCATTCTAGTAAACATATGTGAAAGTTATAATGATCAGATTGATAAAAATGTTCAAAATTTAATTTCAAACATTTCATTGAAAAGAAATGCAGAAGATTACTTGCAGCAGTTAAAACCAATTAGTGTATCTCTGGATAGGGCACAGAGAGAAAATTGTTAAATTGGAGAGACTGTTTTAATTTTTTTTAAATTTAAAAAAGCAAATGCACGATAAGAAATTCAATACAGATGTATTGAAAAAATTAGATCATCATTATAAAATTGCAATAGCACCATCCCACCTTCTTGCTTTTCTGTTGCATCCAAAAGCGGTACAATGATGAAGATGATTACGAATTGTCAGCAGATGAAAAAAAAAAAATGGCTTTAGAATATGCCAAGAAAATGTTTCCTAAAAATAACTTATTAACTCTGATATTAAAACTTTGTGCAAAAAGTTTTCCATTCCAAAGGTATCTGTTTCAAAAGGAATTTATTGAAAATGTAACAGTTATAGAATGGTGGCGAATGCAAAAAAAACAATATTAAGAAGTTTGATGCCGATGTGTTTAAGGAAGTTGAAGTAATTCTTACTGCGAATAATGAGAAAATTTTTTCTACTTTTGGAGTTGTACAATCAAAATTGCGTAACAGGCTGGGCTTAGAAAACTGCAAAGCATGTTTTTTTGTTCAAAATGTTGAATCCTAAGTGCTAAATCCTGAACTTGTTTTTCAATGGTAAAAAAAAAGTTTTTTTCTAAACTTTTCCTGTTTTTACCCAATCTTGTATTTAAATATAAAAATTGTTATAAAATTTAGTGCGGTTTGATATAATTGCTTGTTATTTATTTTAATTGTTCTTGGAAGTAATTTTCATTTTTTAAGAATGTATATTAGTTGACTGGTTTAAGCCGAAAAAACCCAGTTTAAACCAAAAAAACCCCGTTTTTTTGGGTTTTTTCCCAAAAAAACCTGGTTTTTTGCCAACCCTGTATATATATATATTTTAAATGATGTGTTATAGTGATAATATATATAATATTTTTTATAATATAATATCATTTTTTAAACTAAAAATTTTTAATATTTTGAATAAGAATTTCGAAGCAAAATCATTATTAAGATACTTCAACTGTAAAAAGTGGCCACCAGACAAATCTCTCTGTCTTGCCCTTTAGTAGATAGACAAGAAAAAGGGATAGACTAGCACTTGAGACAGCTGAAAATTATGTAGAAGCATCTTATTGACCTGGTATTGATGCATAATAGTTAGTTGTAAAATTTCATATATTTATATAGATTATTGATCTCACTGAAGAGGCAAGCGATAAGTGAAAGACATATGAGAGTCTGATTCCCATTCTTTTTCCTTAGCATGCGAATGGCACCTTTGCACTTCCAAACACAAAAATATCAGAATTTGTCGCATGTATGTCTCTTTCTTATTGCTTACTTTCTCACTGTGTGGCCTGCTTAACTAGTACAATTTTCAATAGATTTACTTTAAAGACACAATTGATATAGTTTTCCTTGCAAATAGGGATTGAGTTGACTAGTTTTGAGTAACCCCTAAAAATGTTTTTGTAATTTTTGACCTTTTTTTTTCAAAACAATGCAATTTTATGAAAAAGTATTTTTTTAAATCCTACGTGCAATGGAAACTATATTCATATAGTTTAAAGAAATAAACAGAATTAAATTAGAATGATTTTTTTTTCTTTTAACTTATGAATACATCAAGTTATGGATTATTTTTAAAAAATAAGTTATAAGCATGATATTATATTAATTAAATTAATTCTTTATTGGTAATTTCTTTATTTGTAATATGATAAAATTAAAATGTGTACCATAAGATCAAAAATTTTTTTTATTTAAACTCAGGGCTCAAAGTTGTCCTTAATTATTAAACATTTTATTAAATGTTCTAAAATTTTTGTTATTTTTCCAAATTTTTTTTTTAATTTACTGGAAGAAAAAATATAATTTATCAAAAAAAGAATTGAAGAAATTTCAAATTCAAAAATTATGTTATATGTCGTGAAACAAAATCTTTATAGCGCTTCAAGTACGATATTAATCTATTTCCAGTATTAGAGACAATTACCCTTGACTTGATGGCATAAAAGCAGGAGAAATATATAAAAAGTTATCATCTTTCTACTCCTTCCTCATCACTAGATCATATTCTGTTTTTCACAAGAGAATCCTTGTATTTTGCTACTATTTAACAATGTTCAATATGTAGACTATTTTCTCTCCTTTTTTTGTATAAAAAAATTTCAAACCTTTTTAAAGAATTTGAGTTGTTTTTTTAATGTTTCTTTTTTAACTTAAGTGCAAGAACTATAGAATCAGCGTCCTTGAATTGTTCGTAATTTTAGAGGCAATTTTGGACTTCCTGCCCTATAAACACAATCATTGCAAAATTTATTTTAAAAAATCATTTTTTGCAGGCTTTTACTGTGTTGTTCCTCCTTAATCTATATTCTTATACTTTTAAGTTTGTGCTTCCAGTCCCTAGCTTTGCAGATTTTTGAATTTTACTCTACGTAAATATTATTTTCTTACATAATTTTTATTCATTTTAGATCTACCCATAATGAATTAGAGAAGAACAGGTAAAGTTTTAAGCTGTTTAGAAATGTATATTTTTATTTTCTTTTTTCAAAATGAATCATAATTTATGTTTTATAGGCGAGCACACTTAAGAAATTGTCTTGAAAAATTAAAGGAGCTTGTTCCCCTTGGGCCAGAATCGAGTCGACATACTACCTTAGGTCTCTTGACCAAAGCCAAAGCATTTATTAAGGTCAGACTATTATTATTACTAATATAGTTTATTTGTATTTTTGCCTCTAATCTCAAATATGAACAACTTGAAATTTTATTTTCTCTTTTAGAAAATTTCTAAATAACTGAGCTTAATGCTGGAATAAAATATATATTTTTATGGTGTTACATTAAAATACGGAATATTCCATCCCTGTCTATGCTGTTTATTTTATGCCACAAAATGATTATGCCAGCATTCATATAATCTAACTCAAGATTAAAATATTCATATGTATATTGAACAAGAAAAAAAATATCACCCGAAATAACTTTTATTCTAGTAATCAGATTTTCCTGTACTAAGTGTCAAACTTAATTGTTCCTGAGGGTGACCTTAAATATGCTAATTATGCAGTGCTTAACTATTAAGTTACAAAAGTAAAACATGTTTTTTTTTGTGTGTGTGTGTATTTGGTATCTTTACCTTCAAAATATAGGGGGTAGCCGCAATCAGGGAAATATGGTGTCCATAATTTGGTCAGGAGAGCGATCCAAAGTTAGGACCCTTTAATGTTAATTTCACTAGGTGAGTTTTAAGTCATGTTTTTGAAACTAATTAAGTAATTCAAAAAAAAAAAAAAAAAAAAAACGTTGTGCACACTCATAAAACCTGTTTATCCAAAGATAATTTCAAGCAAAAAGTAATTTTTTATTATTTAATTTAATTGTGGATGAAAAATTTTCTGATACATTAATTTTTCATACCATATTAATCTATGTATTTTCTATTGCAAAATCTAAAGTTTTGACAGTTTTTATTTAGTAGAAGCAGAGAAAAATTAAAATTAATTATTTTTAAAAAATAATTTGCCGACAATGAAGAAATATCTAGATGGAGCGATTTATATTTAAATGTAGATAACCTACAAGAAAGTTCTCTTACACGTGTGTAGCGTAAAATTTCGTTCATTTTTTTTTTTTTTTTTGCTAATAACCAAATACTAATGCTTTTTTTTTAAATAGAAAATACAGTATTTCTTTTTTAGTTGTCTAAAAATTTATTCATAATTTAATAAAGAGATTTGAATAAAACATTTTATTGAATAAAATTTATTCAAAGAATGTCGAGTTTATTAAAAGCATGTTTCTGATAGAATATGATTATACATCAGCTTTTAGTTTGTTCTTTAAATCAGTGATACAATTTTGATAGCATACAAACATATGCATAGATTTAGAACAATATATTTATTTCTTCAATTTATATTTTATAATTATTGATACTTATACATAGTCAGCATTTTTAAGCATCTTAAAATTTCTTAACATCTTATATTTAATCTCAATCTTAAAATAAATTTTTTAATTAGCTGTCCGTGTATGTTTCTTAGAATTATTTTACCAACTATTTAATTAAATTTTAACATTTTTCAAAATCTTATTCTTTACTCAACCAGGCATATTATTCTATACCATTCATATACTAAAAAATTGTTTTAGTTTTTTAATTTAGGTTTTCCTTCAATGTAAAATTCCTATATAAATTATTGTCAAGTTTTTATTAAAAGAAAACTTAGAATTATTGCCAGCTAACTAAGATTTAAATCTTGTTAAAAAAGAAATTAAAAATATTCTCCTAATCATAAAATTATTCAATGTAAAACCGCTGACATACTAAGCATACTATTTTTTTGAAAAATGAAGATAAATTATTCTTTGTCTCTATTTTAATGTTTCCTATTTATTTGAGTTATGAAAAGTGAATGTGTATATGGGCATAGCAAAAAAGACAACAGTTTGTTTCTTAAATAAACAAACAATTATGGACATAAATTTTATCTCAATGTTCAAACTTATTCTTGCCCGCTAACTTTAAGAAAGTTGCCCTTTTAAAAAGGATAATGTTGAAAAAATTTGTTTAAAAAGTGTTTAATATTATTTCTCATTTTAAGCACAATTAAAAACAAATATTGTATCAGGAAAATTCTTGATATGCCCTATTTTGTTAAACAGCAGATACTAAAAGTAGAAAATTATAAAAAGATTCCAAAACCGTAATAATTTTAGAATTTCTTTCATGCTGAAATAAGATATATTAAGAAATTTTTGGATTAAAAAATTTTTATGGATGTAATTAATATGTTTTAACAAATAGTTTTAATATACTTTTTTTAGAAATTATAAATAGAAATTGTTCTTTTATTTTGCCCTAAAAGACAAGAAGGCTCATGTTTCTTTTATGCTCAATTGAAATGTGACAATGATTTAATTAACCTGAGAATTGAAATCTGTTTGGTCATAACATTTAATTGCTTCAAACAGTTTGAAACAATTAAAATCATTGGAAATTAAACTTATTCTTTTATTTCGCTTAGAGCGGCAGGAAAAATGAAGAAAAGTAGTGAAAAGCCATGTTTACCCTCATACTTACTATTCATACATTTAATCATATAACTTGAGAGTAATTCAAGCAATAAAATAAAATAAAGATAAAATATAAGCCCTATTGAAATATGTCCTTAAGTATACACTAAAACATATCTATAATAGATTTTGGATTGATGAATAAAAAATATATTTTCCATACATTTTGAATACTGTGGAGACTTTAACTCATTGTAAATAATTGACCTTCTCACTTCTGAACTTAGATTCCTGGATAGATATTCCTTAGATAAATATTTCTTAACATTTTCCACAAACAAATTTGAGGCATGACAAACATTTAATAATGCTTTGTTTTGGCAAAAAGAACATTAGCGACGTTTATTATTTGAAATTTCTAAAAGTCAATGCAGCATTCAAAAAATTTGCAATGAATTAAATGCTAAAAAAAATTTTCTTGCAATGTTTAGGACATTTTAAAATATACAAATTGAACATTTTCTAGAAGCAGTTCTTGTCGTGCACAGTTGTCTTATTTGATGAATATGCCGCAATTGGTAAGATTGAAAATGATTTCTTGATAAATATTTTTATTGTTTAGATTTTGAGGTTATTAACTACGTTAACATTTCTATGTAAAGTAATTAGGAGGTATTACTCTTTTGGTTTACATTGGTATATAATAAAACTTTTTATTTTTTTCTAGAACTTTTATTGACGAGTGCCCTTTGTAGCATTGAAATTGGCAGTAAATCTTCGTGGTTTATCTATATTATAGCAAAAGAGTTAAACTCCTTTTGCCCATAAAGTGTATGCAGGTTTCTCGGGTGTAAAAAAAATGTAAATCAAACACTGCTTCCCTCACAAAGAAATGAATCTAGTATTTTAATAACCACATGTTCACCCAGATGCATTCATCTACCACTATCTTTATCATTTACCAGTTGCATGAAACTGATTAAAAGATAATAGATTTCAAGTTCCTAAACCAGACAGAATTTTAAAATTCATCAAAATTATTTTCCATTCATTGAATAAATTTGCAACATGTGTTACACAGCAAGAGCTCTTCACCAATTGTTAAGTTTCTCCGGCCATTAATCAAATACTAGAATTGTGCACGAAATTTCATCCCTACTCAGAAGAATTGCAAACTTGTCATTTCTAATCTGATTAGGGAGCTCATGTCGCAAGGAAAATTGTGTTAGCCGTTTCAGGGTCTTGCAAACTTGAAAAAAATTTCCACAGCAAGGGGGGAAAAAGTTTGACGTACTCAGGTGTGGGAATCAATGATATAAAGATAAGTATTGAAGAAGAAAAAGTGATTTTTTTTTAGGAGCATGTATAAATCTCTATTGTGTTCATTTCAACCACTATGGACTCATTCTTGGTAGAACTTCATTTTATGCATTTATAATGTAACCTAATAAAAATTTTATTGAATGCTTATGAAGAGCTCTAAAAGTTAATAAAAATCATGAAGGTTAAGTGAGCTAATATAATTGTATTAGGGCCTTTCAAAGTTGATTTGCAATCAAAATGACTGCTCCAGTCCTTCTAGTATTGACCGTACTCTTACTCTTTTAGTATGACATAACCTCTGTCATATTTTAATCATCAGTTGGTTTAATGCCAGTTAAATTAAAGGCTAAAAAGGTTAAAACGTGGCAATAAAGCTGTATCTAACAAATTTAAAAGGTATTACACAGGCATTTTTAAAATAGTAATTTCTAGTATGTATATAATTTACTAAAAGCATACAGTCAATTAATTTGAATGCTTTAAAATGTTAGAGTTTTATTTCAAAAATCGAAATTACTTAGTCATTGAACATCAAAAGTGCAAATTTTATTTTTAAAATGACCCATATGTGTACAAAAAATATTGTTTATTTTTAAATTTCATATTTTATTGAGTCTAAGAAGGTATAACGAATGGTGTATTAGTAAATTATTATTTCAATTGATTTCTATTGGTTTCACATAAATTTTTGCCTTCTTTAAGCCTTTCTCACAAATTTCAATTATCCCATTTTAATCAGTTTTTGCCCCAGCTAAATTAAAATCCAGCCCTATTTGAATTCAATCAATATGGAAATAAATGTTCTTAAAGTGAAAATTTTAAAAAGAAACATCTTTTTCCAAAAATAAAATAAAATTTAACTCAATTAGTTATTTATGAGTAAAATAAAAAAAATTTATGTTAAAATTATAAACTTATGTTAAAAAATAAATTTAAGACTATATGCTTTTTTACTATTATAGAGTTTTTAAACTTACTCCTGTGGTTTTAATTCTTTGTCAAAAACCTTTCAGAACATTTGACTATCGTTTGTGACAGACAGAAGCTGAAGCTATGCTCTAGACTAATATATAATATGTTTTTTTCTCATAATTGATTTCAATATCTATTCTTTAATTATATCTTTTTAATTTTATTCTACTCTACTTGAACTATATTTGTGTGATGGTGCTCCTAGCAAATAAGCTGTTTTTTATGCTTGAATCTCATCTTTACAGTAGTTGAACTAAGCAATAATTTGTCATTTTATAATTTATATTCTAATTTTATATTTAAAAATTAGACCCTAGAAGAAAAAGATAGAAAAAACAAAGAACAAAAAGAGCTTCTGCTGGAACAACAAAGAAGATTGAGACGGCGCTTAAATGAGCTGGGTCGCTTTAATGTTATAACAACGCACAAAAAAAGACAAATTAGCGAATGCAGCTCTGGGACTTCCTTATGCACCAATTCATCTGCTTCAGATACTGGTAAGATTTACAATTCTAGCTAATTTATTAATTTGATTTTGTTTAACGTTTTAGTTGCAGCTAGTCAGGTGAAAAAATTCTCCTCTCGTTACGGCGCATTTTTGCAGAAATCCTTCCCCCACTTAGTCAGTGGGTGGTAACTACTTTAACCAGCTATGAATAGGAAACGTTTTGTTGTAATTTGTGTGTCACTTTTCTAGGAGGCAAAAGTAGTAGGGTTGTTATGTACATCGCTATCGCAGACGTTTTGGCATAGTTATGCATACTTTGGCATTTTCTTATTTGTGACGTTTAACACATTATGAGAAAAAAAAAATATAGCTTTTAATTAATTTTACTTAATAAAGCGATGTTTTTCTAATGCAAAGAAAGCATTCATTTAAAAATGATTTAAATATTTTGCTAATTTAATATAAAAAAAGCATTTTATTGAATCTGAAAGATTGTTAATAAACTATTATAAACAAATCTCTTTTAATTTTTTAAAGAGAATAATAAAAATGTTTTAATAAAATGTGCATGTGCTCTTATAAAATGTTCATTTTATTGCATCTAAAAGATTGTTTATAAACTGTTATAAACAAATCTATTTTAATTTTTTTCGAATAAATAAAGCATTATTTGAAGTTCTATTTTTATCCTAACATCTTAAAGACACTAATTAGTTTTTATAATTTTGAAAAGCAAATTATTAAAATTTTAAACAATGAACGTTGTATTTCTTATGCAGTTTCGTAGGTATTTTTATCTCTTAAAAAATAGCAAATGTAGATTTGTTCTGTTAAACGTTTTTTATTCATTTAACTTGTTAGTTTTCCCCCCTTAGAGTAGCATGTATAACATTCAAACAAAATTAAAATATAAATATTCTTTAATTAAAAATTTTCCGAGAAGGTTTTGCCTTCATTTCTATTTTAAAAACATAAATGTTACACGTGTATATTCAATAGAAATTCATAAAGATTTTGCAAGAATATTTTATAGAAACCTTATTAGAAATATAAAAACATTATAAAGAAACTGAAAATATTAAAGAATATGTTTGAAATAAGTTCAAAGAATAAAAAAACTCCATTGTTTATCTTTTTTACAGCAAAAATATTAAGCAATAAAAAATTTGCCACGTTTCTATTTACCTTATATTTGAGGCGTATATTGAAAGAATAAGGATATTATTCAATTTTGAAATTTTGTTTTGAAATATTAGTTAATTTTATACAATAATAAATACAAAATAATAATACGAAATAATATTAATTATCAGTGCAATTTTAGATTGATTGGTTTTCTTTATACTTTCCTTATTCCCTTTTTTTTCGAATACAAAAAGGAATATTCTTCTTAATTTCTTATTTATTTTAATCTTTTTTAGAAGTAGGAAAGGTTTTGTTCAAAAAAAGTATCCCCTGAGTTATTTAGTCATGATACTGAAGTATTTCATGATTTCCATGTCTATATGAAATTTTGAAGTCATCAATTTTTATAAGACACATCTATACAAGTTCTATTGACACAATGATTGTAAAACATACATTTCCTTTAGTCATGGTGTGGTCTTTCTTCAGGTGTTTGAAATTACTATTGCTAAGAATTTTAAAAATGACAGTAACCAAAATAAATAATATGAGCCCTCCCAAAACGCATTCTGACTGATAACGCAACAATAAGCAGGAAATGCCACCTCGTCTGTGGAATAGGCAGGAATGATTTCGGTTTCCTTTATCTTTTAGAGAAGGAGTAACAATTTATTTTGTGTCCAGCAAGTTAAATTATGACTAAGTGTAAAACTCTCAATAGAAAAACTTCATCGGAACTTGAAAGAAAAATATGTCCTTGAGAACTTGTAGCAAGAGGCAAGAAAGATACCTTTTTAAAATAGTTCAGAAGTTTATCACATTTAAATATTTGAAAAGTAGAAATTGTTTCATTGTGACTAAACTTCCTGTTCAAGGTCACGCATTGAAAATCTTTCCACAAATATTTAAATTTTTTTTCTTTTCAGTTTTTAACATTATTTTTTTTCCAACAAATTAATAGTATAAATGTGTTTTTTTCCCTCATTTTTTTTAAAAAAAAGAAAGAAATCTTAAACATTTTCGTAGCGGTTTCAAAAGTTAGATTAAATAAAATTACCAACGAAAAAATTTAAGCATGCTTTCATCTTTATGTGTGGGTTAGATTCAAAGTTTCAAACGTTTGATTAGATTTTCCCTTTAACCCCAAGGAGCATGCTTTTATCTTTATGTGTGCGTTAGATTCAAAGTTTCAAACGTTTGATTAGATTTTCCCTTTAACCCCAAGGAGCAGCATATTACTTATGTAAAAAAATATACAATACTTTGCTTTAATAATAATTTTGTGCTATTTTAATAGAAACATAATTTAAATGCATATCTCTAGGCATGCACTTCCTCACAAGCGGTGTAGACACTAGTTCGTCTGTTGACCAGTAGTGCAAAATATTATCTAAGTCTACATGGCC
The DNA here is from genome assembly GCA_949128135.1 of Parasteatoda lunata. Classification (NCBI taxonomy): domain Eukaryota; kingdom Metazoa; phylum Arthropoda; class Arachnida; order Araneae; family Theridiidae; genus Parasteatoda; species Parasteatoda lunata. The sequence goes on along the minus strand of OX421980.1, from coordinate 361,951 downwards.
CATCAGCATAATAATTCCCAGAAATTTCTTTATTTCATCGGGATTCGTTGGCACTCAACTTGCCTGATGCTTTCTTTTGCCTGATAATTCCGGTCTTGCATCCATTATTTGTTCTGCATATCTGTTTGTTTCGTCAGATAATATTTTGAACAATTTATCACTAAAGAAAAGTTCAAAGAATTCAACTTCTCTTTTCAAATCTTTATGTTTTTCATTCAATCCAACGTTTCCAGTAAACCGCAAAACATTCACTTTATCGTCAAAAGATGGTTCTTTCCATTGAAATACTCTTTCTACTGCTATCAAATTGGAATTTACAGAATTTGACTGACAATCATCCTTAAATTCATCCTCACTATCAATTTCATCCACTTCATTCTTTTCCTCTTCCTTCTTACACTCAGATTCTGAATCAGCGTACGTTTCATCATCGAAATCATTCATTATTTTATCGATTTCTTCTTGAGTGAGTGGTCTCCCTCTACGTGGCATCTTAAAAGATGCGAAAAATTCTTTTAATGTAGAAAGAATAAAATAAAAAATGAAAGTAACAAATTAAAAAATAAAACGTAAATAGAAATTTAATTAAAACATTAGCAAAAGATTTAAAAAAATTAACAAAAACGTAAACAAGAAATAAACGTAACTAACAAAGAAATTAATCGAAAAAAATAAACTGGGATTCGCTAAATATCGCTGAAAAGATCACGAATGAAATGCAACTAGTACTTTCAATAGGAATGAAAGAAATTCTCATACCCCGAAACTCGCCAACTGATAATAAAAGAGAAAAATCCTTCAGCCAATTCGAGTCGAAAGTGAGCACACGTGAAGTCTTTTTTCAACAATAGGAGCAAATTACAAGGGGTTCTTGAAGAAATGACAGGTGTGATGGCGGTCTAGTAGAAAAGGGGGAAGAGAACCACCGGTACAACTGCTGATCCAGCGCCGCAATAAGAGAAGTTTTTTCTACCGGTACATATGCTGTACCAGCCGCAAGCAAAGGGTTAAATGATCAGTTGTAATCGATAGTTTTTTTTCTTCCAATAATTTAACAATGTAGAGACAACAATAATAATTATTTTTTTAACACATTTCTATTCTTTGCAAGTTGTGAATGATGCTAGACTTTAATAGCAACTAAATGAGCTGTTACTTGTTTTTATAAAGAATTCCATTAATATCTTCTGTTGTAAGTCTGTCGATGCCTTCCAGGCCACATGAGGAGTAGACCAGTCCTCTTAAAGTGGGATATTGTCAGTCTTGCTGTGTAGCATAGTGTGCTGTTTTTTGCACTTCGTGATGCTAAGCATCACTTTTATTGCGTTCCTATTGTAATTTTAAGCTTTAGAGTAGTATCCCAGTTTGTACTTTTTTTCAAAGGTAACTTTCATTCAATACCGCAATATTACATCAATCATCAAATTCAAAAGGTGACAATTGACTGCTGTTACTTATTAAAATTTAGGGTTTTGTTTACTTTAGACATCTTTGTTTATACTTTCATAGCTGCTGATTCTTCCGCATTTTATACATCTGTGCATTAAATTTTCTCTCCACGTTTTGTCAAACTCAAATGTCATTATATCATATCAAGTGTTGTATCTTGATCAAAAAATTTTATGTTATGAAAGGAAAATCCGATTTTTTGCAAATAAAGCATTCAATTAGCAAAAAACTTGTGTAATTATTTCTTAACTCTCATGGAAATGTAATTTGTTGTGGTTTGTAATAAAATTGTCAAGACTAGAGTGCATCATAAAGTTATAATTCTATTGTGCGATTCGAAATTCACATATCATAATATTATCATGTCAAAAAAGGAACTGAGATTTTAAAAACAAAACAAAATTCTGTAGCAGTAGCTGTCAGAAATGCTATCAAAAGATCCACTTGGATTTTTAATAAAATTGTCCCAAATTGAAGGCTTCTAAATGTGATTATAAGTCATGTGCAAATCCTGAGCTATATCAGTCAATGTGATGGATAAAATCATGTTAATAAGTGGTTAAATCGTCACTAATCAAAAGCTTAAAAAAGTGACTCTTGAAGTGCATGGTTCAAAATTCAATTGAAGAAATATGATAATAATAAAACTGCAAGTTTTTAAAAACTGCATAAAGTAAAAAACTGTCATGAAACCAGGAAGCGCAATCAATAAAATCACATGGGTTAGTAGTGGGATCTTTGCTATCAATTAGCATCATTAGTGTGTCATTAAGGCATTATTCAAGTGCCTGATTCAAAGTTCGTGATACATTATAATAATTTTTTTATCGTTTTATTTAATACTTGTGGATCCTGTGCTCCGGAAAAAATGTGGATTTTTCGCTACCGTATTTTTCGGCGGTAGCAGCGCGGCGCTATCGAAAAAAAAGTTTTTTTTCCCCTACATGCGACGCTTCCGACGAAATAATTCTTAGCAGCAAAAAAATTTCTCAAGTAAATTTATTTAAGATGAAATAATTTTCTGAGAGAAAGACTATTAAAAAAAATTAATAACGAAGTTGACAAAATATTTGTCCGTATCGCGTTCTGCTGCAGAACAATTGCCAATTCTTAGCAAACTTTCAGCAGCAGCCTGCAAGAAAATGAATAAACGAAATAATAATTTTAAAAAAACATCGCTTAGGGAGAAAGTTTAAAAGGTAAGCATCTTGTATCCACCCCCAGCTTAAAGAAAAATCGAAAGCTAGAAATCTACTTAACGCCTTGGCAATTGTAATTGGAGCGGACAGAAAAGGAAGTAATAGGACCCCAAATCCGGCACTCACGGGACCAACAAAATGCCGAACTTTGAATCTCTTTCGGAAATTCCAATATGGCGCTCAAATACTACTATAATTCAATTACACTGTAAATTTTCGAAAAACCAATTAAATTAGTCAACTTTCGATCGTAGATTATGATGGGGTGAATTTAAAACTGGCCCATCTTAAGAAATTTTATTAATTAAAATAATCATCTATATAATATAATCAAGAAGAAATAATTAGAAGGTGAAATAATTCAAGAAGTAATCCGAATCCTCCGATGAAAAAGAAATAATCGTTTCTTCTTCGGAGCGAGATCATAGTTCTCGTTTTTTTCTTTTAGATAACATTTTGTTTTAACAAAAGACGCTCACCTCACAAGAAAAAAAAAGCTACCAAGGAACTATAAAAAAAAGTAAAAATTTATGCTAAGGAACTAACGATAACAGCTAAAAACTAATAACGATGAAAAAAATATTAAAAAAAACAAGCAAACAACTGACAACAAGAAAAAAATTAACAGTTAATAGCTAATAAAAAAGCCGCAAAATAAAAAATAAATGAATCAAATAAAAAACCGCAAAAGGGATAGAATTTATTTTGTACTCCACGTGGTAGTTTCAATGTCAACTGGGTGTGGCCAATTTATGGTCAAACAGAAGAGGGAAATGCTGGGACAAACCAGTAAAGCACAAGCACAGCTGTCAAGATTGATTGATCAGTTTCTTCCAACTTGCATTTCTTTATTTTGTTCATTGGAAATGAAGGTGCTTTTACTTTTCACTTTATTTGAAACTGCTTTAGAAACAGATGTTTCCTTTGACACAAATTTATTATATATTTTTTTCAAGCTTTTTTATTTTTAAAAGATAAAATAAAGTTACTTACTTCAACAAAATAAAATTCCAAATAAAAAGAGAATATAGCTGATTTTTTTGTCTCATCAATATATATTTCTTAAAAAAAAAAAAAATTTGATCAGATTAAGTGCCGGATTAGGGGTCCAATACTGTATCCCCTTTTCTTTTCCCCAACCCCTTTAAAAATAACTGATTGATTCCTCTTAAACAGCTCCAGTAGAAATGACAAGCAGAGGAGGTGGGGTGCACCCCTCTTTTAAACATTTTCTTCTCTTTCTGAGTCACATTGTATTATTTCCATTGAAGGAAAGGGCATTCTGCCCACTAAAATTCCACTCCCAAAGATTGTGAAAGTGAAACTCATTTCCCTTTCCCTCATTCCTTCTTCAGAATTTTTTTGGGGCGCTCTTAGTTATTTCTTATTCTTTTTATTATTAGTTATTTCGTTATTATTAGTTTTTCCTTAGTTTGTTAACTGTAATAAATTTTAAAATCTTTTTATTTTAAAATCTTTTTTTTAATAAATTTTTCATTTTATTTTTTTTATTACATTGTTTTACGGATTTCTGTAATCAGTCCAGCATTAATTCAGCTGCTGAGCATATAAATATTTTTTTGCTGTTAATTATTTGCTATTCTGTTTTTTGGCGCTGTGCCAACTGGTAAGAACAACTTTATTTTATATCGTTTTTTTGTTGTTTTTTTTTGCTGAAGGAGAAAACTTTTTTCACGTCAACTCTTTGTTAACGCTGTTTAGGATATTCTCTCCCCACCTCCCAAATAATTTAGAAATTACGTTATTTGATGTTTTAAAAAATATTTTGTTGTACTTAACATTATTTTCAGAATTATTTGTTGTACTTAACTTTATTTTTTGGTGTGGTGCCAACAGATAAGAACAATTTTTTTATTTTATATCGTTTTGTTGCTTTTTTTTTTTTTTTTGCTGAAAAGTAAATTTTTCATTATAATTTAGAAATTAAAACCTTACTTTATGAAATGTATTAAAAAATTTTATTTTTTATTATACAGATATTCTAAATGGTAATTTAAAGGTCTCTTGCATAAGGATGCTGATATGCGTAGTGTTGCGCCATTGCGGCGCTTACGAAAATTTTTTTTTAAAAAATTTCATTTTCATCGATGTGCGGCGCTTTCGCCGAAAAATACGGTAACCGTGATCCGGAAGTTTACAGAGATCGAAGGTTCAGACGTTTACAAAAATCATTGATCACAAATGTTTCCGGAAATCAAATTTTCAAAGGTGGAACTTAAAAACACAGTTTATTTTATATGTAAGGGAGAGCCAGATACTTTATAAGCTTAGGTTCAAGATTAATATTCATTTTTTATCAGTAAGTAGTTATTATAATCATAAACTCAATAAAGAAAGACATATTAGTATATTTCAATTACTTTTCCAGATCAACATAGGTATGTGTAAAATTTTAAATATATTTTAAGTAAGCTAAAAAATACTGCGAAAAAGGAAAAAACCTAGTTTTAATTTTTTCTCTTTCTAATTTTTCTATTTAAATTTTTATTTATTTATTTTTTTTTTTTTCTACTCAAGAAAGTTTCCGGAATTTTGACTTGGGCTCACAATCACCAGTATATGCTGGTTTAATTACACTAAAAAAGTTATTCTGGTTTCTCTATACAGGTATTTTCAAAATATTTTGTTTTCCTTCCTTAAAGAGAAATGAAAAAGATAACAAAAAAAAAGCCTGTCAAACAGTTATGTTCTGTTTAAAGATCATTTACTCAATAACTCATTTTCTTTTCAAATAAAAATTAGTTTAAAGTCAAATTTTTTTGTATATATGAATTTCAGGTAATCAAATTATTAAAAAAATACCTTGCTTGTGGTATCTAGGGAGATTTTAAACCTAAAAACCTTATCCTAGGTATGCCACTGCTTGTGTCTGATTTCGTAACCTTCGTCCGCAGTTTTTATTTAGCATATTTGAGGTCACCTCCTAGCCATTAAGATTGAGATCTCAAGGATGAAAATCCAATCATTAAATCAAAAGCTATTTATGGTGTTCTGTTGCGTTTTTATTTTCACCGTACTTCTTAAATAAGTCTTGATTACAGGGTGCGCAGCGTTTTTAAAAAGTGCTTACTTTTTTATCTTTTAAAAAGAGATTTTTTCTTTGCCTTATCGATTGTCGTTTTAAATTACAAAAAATGCATGATTTTTACAATTTCTTCTGCAATATTTATCAAAAACTAGCTATTTTATCATGATTTTCTAAAGTTTTTGAAAATGTATTTGAATTTTATTGAATTTAAGTTTATAAATTAAGAACTTTAAAGGATAGGAAAAAAATAGTTTTTATTATTGTACAGATCCTAATTATGATTTTTTTTTGGAAAGTGATTAAAATATTTTTAGAGTGCTTGAAAAATATTTAAAAGATGCTTATTTTTTGTTGAAAAATCCGACTATGCACCCTGGATTAGTTTCAGTTTGGAAAATGATCTCTCAACTGATGCTAATGTTACTGACAAAGTCAGAAATGTGGGGGAAGCAGTACACATATCTAGGAGACAAGAGGATAAAACATTGTTCTCAATCATCAGAAGATGAGTTACTTCAATTTTTGTCAAGTTTTTCTCTTTTATTTCACTTGACAAAGTGATATACAAATAATTTCTAGCACAGTTGAGCTTGATACTTTTCACAAAATTTAGTAACTGATTCTACTAACTCTTTATTTGTGTACTCTGTTAAAGCTTTGGCACTGAAGATCTTGGACATACGAGGTATGATCAAAAAGTATCCGACCTTAATTTTTATTGGTCAAACAAACGCAGCTATGGGGGCGGGGCTCGATGTGTGGTTGTGAGCATGCCTAGTGCGCATGCTCATTTTTTTCTACAGCTCCAATACAAGTCAGTCGGCGTCAGGCCATTCATGATTGAACAGGTGCAAGTGAGTGTCGTCGGATTTTATTTTTTTTTAAAATGTCAGAAAAAGTCGAACAGCGTTATTGCATAAAATTTTGTTTTAATCTTGGTGATTCGCAAGTGGAAACAATTCGCAAGATTAAACAAGTGTTTGGAAATGAAGCGATGGGCACCACACAGATAAAGGAGTGGTACAACCGCTTCAAAGTTGGCCGCTTATCAGTTGAAAGTAAACCACGCTCAGGGAGGCCCTCAACATCGAAAAATGATGCCATCATTGATCAAGTGAGGAACCTGGTGATGCAGAACCGCCGAATCACGATCAGAGAGCTTGTAGAAGAGATGAGTATTAGTTTTGGTTCCATTCAATCAATTTTGACTGACGACTTGGGCCTCAGGAGAGTCTTAGTAAAGTTTGTACCAAAGCTGCTAATATTTGAGCAAAAAAACCTTCGTCTAGAGATCACATTTTTCCCATTTAATTCAGAACTTCTTGACAAAACACAGCACACCAGTGGTTCGTCAACCTCCCTACACTCCTGACATGGCTCCCTGTGATTTTTGGCTTTTCCCAAAGCTGAAAATGCCACTAAAAGGGACCAGATTTCAGACCAGAGAAGACATTATGCAGAATGCGACAGACCATCTGAGAGCCATACCGAAGGAGGACTTCCAGCGATGCTTTTAACAGTGGCAGAAGCGTTGGGAGAAGTGTGTGGCAGCCCAAGGGGACTACTTTGAAGGGGATTTGTATTAAATAATTATATCATAATAAACATTTATTTTATGAACAAAAGTCGGATACTTTTTGATCACACCTCGTATTGTTGATTGAGGACATAATGTTGAACCAAATCTTACGAATTTGGTTCAACATTACATCAATTATCAGCATAAAACTCAACTTCTGTTTGTCTTTTAGTTGGCAGTTATACATACCTCTGCAAGCACTTTTGTTTCATTGACTAAACTATCAAAACTCATGCGAATTTTTTGAAAAGCTATGTTCTACTCTAGAAAACAGCGATCATGATATTTCATGCTTTTGAAGTTATATTAATGTTTTCTAATATCTTGCTTTAAATACTATCATCAATGTTAATTTAAAGGAAGACATTTGTTTCTGTAAGGCAGTTGCTTCTACAATTTTTATGCCTTAAGTTGATGTTAGAATGATCTAAGACAAACAGCACGTTTCATAAGTTAACATTCATTGTTATTAAGCAGTCATATCTAGAAGAGCATGATTTCTTAAATGTTTTTGCTACAATACATTTCATAGAACATTCCTAAAATAAGGCCCATCTGCCTAAACTTTCACTAAAATAGATATATATTTCATTGGTAAAATTATAAAATACAACTATATCATTAATATTTCCTACTGAATCATATTTAACTAAATTCACATTGTGCAATGTACATATTATCACATTTCTTTTTGATTCTTGCATGCAAGCCAGAAGACCCTTTCATAAGAACATTATAAGAACCTTTCATAATGATTACTCCATGGTAACCTTTCCCTCTGCATTTTTCTTAAATGGCATTATTTTTTTCTAAATAGTCACATCTTTTTCTGTTACACTTTTTTGTTTTTCTTTGGAAATAAAACTCAAGAATAATTCCCTAATCTTTATATTTTCTTTGCTATTGATAGAAACTTGCCGTATTACAATGGACATTTGATCAGTCTTGGATAAATCTCTACATGTGTGGTGGTATCTACAATATTGGGGAAAAAAACAAAGATTATATGATTTCTTCTAGCATACTATTTCATTCAATGCTGGGCTAATAATTTCATTTTGAGTTCTAAGACTCCAATATTTAATTTTGCTTTAAGCATTTTCTAAGTGGCTTTTAAGTACTCTTTTAATAGTACTCTGAGTTAAAAGAACGATTTCAGTGTTTTCATTACAGAAAAAAAATGGGTGAGAATTTCTCACCCTTTCTCAAAAACAGGGTGAGATTTCAAATAATTCCGTGAGATTTCTAAAAATTAAAAAAAAAAAAAAAAAAAAAACACGAATAGACTTGGAAAGAAAAATATTTCTTTAATTATAAAACATTTTTAGCATCTTCTAATTTTTAAAGCATTAAATATTTTTGCTGCATCATCATATGGAAAATGTTCTATATATACTTTTTCATCAGCTATTCTCATTAGGTTGCTCAAATGCTCATCAGTCAATCTGTTACGATATTTTGTCTTAATCCGGTTTTGGGTGATAAATTACCTTGCAAGAGATGCTGAATTATTCGAAAACACTAATTAAATTTGCAGCATTGTGCACACACTTTCCTATCCTCGATCTACATCAGCCAGCATAGGCTTTTAAATTATTTCTGCTATAAAATCGCGAAGTACGTTAAAGTTATTTCCAAGTTCATACTTCATGCCAGTATTTGATCCATATCCATTAAATATCCGTATTTGTTTCGTTTTTACCGTTTCTACATTTGTCTTAACAATGTATTTGTCCATCTTACATTCAGGCACAAAAAATTTAAACGTTTTACACAAAGAAACCTTACCTACAGTAAACACGTGGTTGCAGAAAAATGTGTTCTGAAAGGGGTTTGAGGGGGGTGTTCTGGTTCTGAACAATACTGGTAAATAGAGAAGCTAGATAACAAGGATGAAAATAATGAAAGATCAAAGAAGAAAACTAAATTAAAAAATAATAATTATTAAAAATAAATATTTTTATTTCATCTTATAGTTTTATTTTTTCTGAAGGTGCGCTCTCAAATCGTGTGTGCCCCCACATTGCAGGGTCTGCTATTGAAAAAATATCTGAGAAAACCAAATCTTACGTACGGGGAATTCGTTTTCATAAGCTTGTTGTTTGTAGCAAGCAGAGAAACATGCTAAGAAAAATAAAACATTAAAGACTTGAAATGTAGATTACAAAAGCTATACATTAAATTTAAACAAATATTATGAACCAGATGTTTACATATGCTCACTGCACGAGCAGAGACTGACTAGCCGTTTGTGAAAAGTAAACAGTAAGAGCTCAGTGTAGTATTATGGTAATTTATATACATTTATAACGAGTGTGGAAGACCAAAACAACGCCATCTGCACATGACGTTATAATTAGATGCATGGAATGTAGGTGCAGTTATGAGTTTAGTTGTATCATGCCTGCTCCGTTGGGAAATTTAAAGATTCCATGGCAGCTGAGGCAACACACATCATGGATCAATATTATAGATGCATGTTATGAGGTGAAGCCATCTTTTAATCGTTATTGATTAAATATAAATATACAAACCTGTAAGTGTGGAATCTGGCAGAAAAAGCTTAGAACTTGATCGCATTCCCTACATCTGTGAGGGTGTAATTTATACCACTGTAATTAGGCTAGTGAGACTAATTAAATTTTTGCATAAAGAAGAATTAGCTACATAATTTGATACTAAAAATTATTTTGATTCTCTCCTTCTATTAAGAAAAATTAATTTGTATTTTTTTATGTGCATTGGTCTATTAGTTTATAGTTTGTCCTATTTTTTATAGTTATATTTATTTATAATTTGGTTTATCTTTATAGCTTATTGAACATTTCTTTTAACTGCACCTGTCCTTGAATTATTTAAATCCCATCTCTAGGCATGCACAAAATAGGTATTAGTTTATTGTATAATTTAAATTAACTTTCTTTTAAACAGATGAAGTTGATATAATGGGTTATAACAGTAACCAAAGTGATACCGATGACCATAGCAGTATCCAGAGCCTGACTAGTGATGGTGGTGTAGTCATAAGCACCAAACGACATCCACTGGATGAACAAACGACCATCTAACACTGCCAGGTTCCTCGTCCTCCTCCGCTGATTAGCACAATAGACTGTGTCCAGATAGTTTTATTATAAAGGAAGGTCAGTGGACCACACATATATCTCATGATCTATAGTTGACTGGGAAAGGTTGTTGAAATCTTGTTATATTTACTGATCAAATAAGGCAACAAAAATATTAATGAGATATTTAAATTGTATGAATATTTTGCCATACGATTGCTGTTAATGTTCTTAAACAGGACTTAAAGTTTATATCTAATAAGTATTTCTTAATTCTATGTTAAGATTACCAAAAGGGTGTGTATAAAATATTTAATTTATTCTGGAGTTGTAAACTTTTTAAAAATTCAACTAGTGTGGAAATGTGCATGGAAATATTTAAATAATTTAAGTCCTGTTTAATGTACATAAAGATAAATATTTTTACCATCTGGTCTTTTAAATGCACTTTCTACCAAAGTATTAAAAACAAACGTAGGAATTTTGTCCTACATGTTGAATTATTACCAACAAAATGTGTAACTCATAAGGTTCAGATTTACCCCCATAATCACCAACTCAAGTCGTAGGGAGAAAAAGTCTTAACTGTGGATAGTCTGCATCACATACCTGCTTTGCTTTCGGTAATCACCACCCCACCAAAAACTGATTTTTTTTCCCACACCTCAGTTTGCAACGCTATTTTTTTTTTTTTTTTTTAGAACTACTGTGATTGGTTTGCTTCAATCTCGTGCTATTTTCTGATGTGCTTTTATAATTTTCAGTTGGCAGCATTGACTGTGTGAAGTTTTGTTTGTTTTCTACTGCAATCAATTATGCTCCCTAACATTTAAAAACAAGATTTCTTTTTGTAAATCACGTACAAATTGCAAATATTGTGAATAAATTTCTTGAAAATAATTATACTAAAACTTACGCTTTTCACAACTACAAAAAAGGTGTCTTGACACAAAGTAACATACAAATTCAATGCACTATAATAATTTTGATGATTTGAATATGTTCCAATTATTGTTTTAAAGATGTTAGGATTGTTAGATGGTATTCAATGTTAGTAGTCACTAGCTTAACAGCTTCAAATTTCAGGGTGGTGGTAGCTGTTTCTCATGCAGCACCTAAACCTACCTGCCGCGTTCGGCGGACATGCATTGATGATTATGGGGATTAGTCTCATACATTCCTTTCAAAAAAATTAGGTGCTTACATATGTTTTGTCATGTTAAAAATGCTTACTGAAAAGATAAACATTTAATGTTTCATTTCTTTAAATTAAGATTTATTAACATTTCTTTAGCATAAAAAGTTTTATAGCAAAAAGAAGAAATAAATGCTGATCTAGAGCCTTCCATTGTAATTCAGAGTTGACCCTCTGATTGCATAATCCCACGATTTCTATGCATTTCTGGCAAAAATGTCATCTATTATAAAATATTTATTTTTCTAATATTTGATCAATATATTACACATTTTTATTTGATTTAAAATAAACACTATTTCTATTTAAGAATTATGCAGTTAGAGGGTTAAAAATTGCTCTTCAAAAATTTAAGCTTAAAAAAATAAAATATGTATATATTCTGTAGGGCACCAATTATAAGTTACTTATAGGTGTGTTTTTTCTCTATACTAAGTATTTTTCTGTAGTTCACTTGCTTACTTTTATTTCTATGTTTTTAAAGAGCTGACACATCAACTATAGAAAACTATTTAGAAAAAACTTATGATTTATTCAAAAAAGCATGTTTAAACTTTTTATTGTAAGTGTAGTGTATAACAAAATAATTTTATCCTACAAATTAAATTACTGAAATTTTGAAGGAAAAAAAATTTTAAAAGAATTCTAATAAATTGAAAATCATTTGAGGGAAAATATGTTTTGCAACTTCATATTTAGTAGCTTCATAAATTAAAAAAAAAATTTACATTTGAAAAAGGTTATGTTTTGAGTTATAATGGCATAGTGGTTACGGTAAGGACTGGGTGGGGGTTTAGATTAGTTGATCTGAAAAACATAGACAACTGGTTTAGAATACTTGTTACCATTATGCCATTGGTCACAAAATTGTTTAGTCGTTGATCCCTTAGCCAAAACTGACTGTTGCAGAAGTACTTAACTTTTTTTAATTTCATCATAAGTTTCTTATCTATTAAATTATATTGAACAAAAGAAACCTGATACATATTTTAAGATATTAAAACTGTATATTAAGAATGTTAAGAAATTTTATACTTTAAATATTATATATTGATTTTAATTTTTTCTTGTTATTTTGTTTTTATTTTTCTTTAAAGACTTTTTTAAAAACTTGTAAAGGGTGCTCTACAACAATTATAAAGATATACATAACATGTTACATCAGGCAAAAATTTAAAGAATGTTTGTGAAACCAAAATAAATATTTATTATTACAGAAGGTGCATCTGCAATTACTATTTGTGAAAATAGATTTGAGAAGAAAAGAAACTAGAGAAATCTTCATTATTCCCTTATACACCCGGTTTTGATTGAGTTGAAAAAGTTTGGTGGATGTCTTAACAATGTAAAAATATCTTAAAAATTAATAACTTTCTGCAATTTAAAATAGCAAATTTAGCAAAAATTATGTTTTAAACTAACTCTTATTCTTCTACTCAAATAAGCAATCTCTGAAGAATTTTATTGGTCTTACTGCTCTAAAAACTTAACAAATGTTCCCGTAAAAAATGTAAAAAAGGCATTATGTTTTTGTTTGTTTTTTTAAATTGAAACTTGAAAACATACTTTATATTGGCAGAGAAGGCAACATTTATAGACTCGCACAATCTTGCAATATATGTTTGTTTTGGTTTTTCTTCCATTCCATGTTTTTAAAAAAATTTTGTCCAATATATTTAAAATCAATGTTGAGTTTTGAGTAGTTGTTTTCTTATATCAATAGAAACTCAAAAACGAAAATTACTTTAGTTTATTTGGCAAAACTCAAATGAGTTCAATTGAAAATGTTAGGCACAAAAGGTGAAGCATTTGAGACTCCTGTGATATTCTTATTTGGAAACCAGTGTAGTAACAATTGAAACTTACTGCTTGTAACTGAGCATTTGTGATATGATAATCATGTTTTATTATTCAGAATTTCAAATCAAAGAAATATCCTAAATAATATAATTGTGTTATAAATATTTTTTTTACAAAAGTATTGACCTTACTCATTTTAAGTGGCATGAAATCAGAATGATAGCAATAATTATGCAGGATTAAGCATAAAAAACTTAACATTTATCTGTCATATTTATTTTAAAAAAAACATTTGAATGTCTGGTTTTCAAATATTGCTCTAGGTACTTCATTTGAGTCCATATAAAATTGCCTCCCTTTTTTAATGTATTTCATGTAATTAATCCTGAGGAAATCTGATAAATATTTTCTTTTTGAATATATTTTAGCAAATGATAAACTACATGTAGTTGTCTTAGCTGTTATAATGAACTCAAGATTATCTGTTGTTTTCTCAATTTTCTTTTGTTTTTGCAGTGATAAATATGTAATAAAAAGAAAGAAATCTTTAATAAGGGAATAAGATATCTATTTAATTGGGCAACATGTAGGATTAGAAGAGAATTTAAATATTCATTCTTGTGAAAAAAAAGTTTCAGTTGTGATTTTCCATTTCAAAAGCAATTAAGAAAAGCAACTCATATCAGTGTTGTAATAATCTGTAAAATAGATATGCCTTCCTACAATTCTAAGGCCTAAAAAAACTAAGCCAGGTAGATTTTTTTTGGGGGGGGGCTTAATTGTGTGTTATTTTTTAAAGCAGAGAGAAGGGGCAAATACTTAGTATATCTTAAAGATAATGAAATAATTTTATTGCTAACTCTATAACAGCCTGTACCGTAAATATTAAAAAATATGTTAAACATAAAATTTATTTTAAAAAGCTGACAAACAAATAATATCATTAGACAGTTTATAAAATTTTTTTCTATTTGAACTAGCCAAAATTATTTTCTTAATTTCAGTAAATTAATTTAATTTTATTTTAACTCTGTCAAATAGATATTTTAAAATATTTTTTGGTGATAACTATATAAAAAGCAATCCTATTAAAAAAATGCCAAATGATCTTTTCATCTCAGTGGCTCTTTTTAGTTTTGTTTAGATTGTTTAGGCTATTATCAGTAGAAAAAAACATAAGATGGCCTTTAATATTTACTTATCAGTCAGACTTGCAATTAGAAAAGTAACACAAAACTTAAATCAGCTAGCTTGGCATCTATTGAACGCATGTTTTCTACTTGTGGGCTTGTCTGGTCTGAACTGAGAAACAGTGTCAGTCTCAGATAAGCTAAAAGGCTTGTTGAAGTTGATAGACATTTAAAGAGTGAATCAGAAGAAACTATTAAAGATTTTTAATCAACTAAATGTAGCATTCATTTTAGTTTTACTTAGCCGATACATCATTAAGTATGAAATGTAAAAAACAGTATTTTCTAATAAAGTAAATATTATGCGATATTGAGTTTAAAAAATTTTGGTAAAATATCAAAGAGTAAATGTGTTCTACTTCTGTTATGCTAAAATATTTTTTATTTGTTAAAATTTAATACATTTCCACATAGCAAAAATTTAAAAAATATATTAAAATTCTTTGGTAAACAGCTTTTAAGAAAGTAATCAAGATTATTAGCTTAAAAAGCGTAGAGTTTTTTTTTTTTTTAAAAAAAGGGTCTGCCAACCAACTCCTTCTTTTATCAATTCTTAAAAGAAAAGTTAATTAGAGATGTAACAAATTGTGATTTGGCCAAAAAAAAAACAAGCCAATTACCGAATATTCGGTACCTGAATAGCAAAATTTTTAAAAGATATCATTAACAAATTTTATATTTTATGTCTAAATAAATTAATTCATGTGTGAAAAATAATCAAAACTTAGCTATAATATTAGTATGGGCTAAAAAGGAAAAAAGTGACTAACAGATAAATAAATTTTTAAAAAAAACGAAGTTGTGAAAGAAAAGACAAATAGAAAAAAATCTCAATTCTTGAACTTAATTGCTAAAGCTAATATTTTCCAAAAAAAAGTATCCATAAAACACTAAAAGAAATATATTCTATGAGAAATAATGCTGCACTGTCATAAAAATTAATCTTAATTCTCAATAAATATTTTAAATTGAACACCTCAGTTTTTCAATTACAATTCTTGAACTTAATTGCTAAAGCTAATATTTTCCAAAAAAAAGTATCCATAAAACACTAAAAGAAATATATTCTATGAGAAATAATGCTGCACTGTCATAAAAATTAATCTTAATTCTCAATAAATATTTTAAATTGAACACCTCAGTTTTTCAATTACCCTATTTTCAAGAAAAAAATAAAAATGAATCAAGTTTAATAAAAACCAATTTAATTGCCATGTCATAATAAAAATGTCAATAAAAACAAAAGTTTTTTTCTTTTAAGTAAAAGCTAGATAAAAAAAATGAAACAAAAATTGTTTTTAATTTTTAAAAGAAAAATTTATCACTAAAATTCCCAATTTAACTTTTTCAATGCTTTTTTTTTATATAGAAAAAAGAGGCAATAAAAGAATAATCGAACGAGAAACAAAAAAATTTTTCTTAATTCTTAAAGCATAACTTTAGCTTTGAAAATCACATACTTCTATGTTTCCGCTTATCTATATTACGGTACCAGAAAGATAGTTAATCTAAAAGAATTAAGATACCCTTCATTAAAATTCTGCGCTATAATAAAAAACAGCGATATCAAAACAAAAAGTAAAAATGTTCTCCGATTAGATAAAATAAAAAGTGTAGAAAAATAAGGAAATTGACCTGCCTGAATATAATTTTTTTTTAAAATCTTTAGTACAAAACTTGTGATTCTGTATAAAGTAATCTCATTTTAATTCTTCAAATTTCGGTTCTCCATTTGTCTTCCAGGACATAAATTTCCAAGCTGTGTGCAAGTTTTAGATCTTAGAGATTTGTATAAAAACTATTTCTAATGATGTATAGTTAAAAATACTATTTTAGATTATTCTCTATTCAAAATGAAAAAAAAAAAACTGCAAAAAAATATTTTTTCAAAAAATATATTGCCGAATATTTGTTACATCCCTAATTCTAAGTATGGTTTGTTAAGGTATATCTTTTATTGAGGGAGGCAGGCAGGTGGGTAGACATCTCTAGTCTGTTTCTTCCTTGCTATTTGAATCAATCTTTAAAAAATAGGATAGCATATGCTACCCTAGTTTCAATATTATTATCTTCTATCTACTTATGGACTAAGTCCTCCTTTGTCATTTTGTCTGCTTTTTGGTCCCAGAAAAGCAGAACAAACTTTTTTTAAATTGACCCTTATTTAAATGAAAAATCGATGCTTATTGGTAAACAAAAAATTTGCCCTAACTGTTAAATTGTACAAAAACGTTTTGATTTATTACCTGTTTTGGTAAATTTGCAGATAAATTCACTTGAGTGGTTCTTCTTAGTTAGGAGTTAACAATAAATTTAATCTATTGCTCTTATTATAAAGAGTTAGCTAATTTAAGGATGTTAGATCTGTGCCAAAAAAAATTATGGGAATTCAAAATTATTTTGTTACGGTAATTTATTTTTGACAAAAATTAGGGATACTGGACATTAAAGTTCAAATCCCATTAAGACTAAGTGCTGCAAAAAAGATTTTTAATAACCAAAATTTGTATTGGCCAATAAAACAGTAAAAATCAGTTAAGATTATTTTGATTCATAAACATTAAAACAAAGATACCAAGAAATATAAAATACAGACCACCAACATGTGTTGTTACAATGATATTTAGAGTAGCCCGCAGAAGCATTTCATTCCATTTAAAGTAATAATTTCATAAAGTGAAATGGGTCATTGAATGACATTTATATCAGATGATTACTAGTGGTGTAAAATAATTGACTGATACTTTTATATTATTGCTGATTTAGTATGTTTAATGATTTAAAACAGAAGTAATAAAATACATAAACAGAATAAGAACAAAAAATCGAAAACGTATTTGACAGATCAGCATTTGGTGGATACTTTGAAAACTACTGCTATTTCACCTAACCACTTGATATTGAGGCTTTAGTTAGTAGCCTACACTAAAATTGACTTATAATAAATTTCCATAACTAACTACATTATCTAGCAAATGTGTGCCCTATCATATTTATTGATGTGACCTTTTGGTGAAAAATGTTCTAGTCTCTTAATTTAAATTGTATCTATAGCAAAGTAAAAAAAAAAAATTTAAAAATACATTAATATCTTTAAAGTTAGGCATTTTAAAAAAAAATTTATTGACTTTTACATGAAATTTTGTATTCTACATTTGTTATAAAAAAAACCCACTTTCTCTAAATTGTCCAAGATCTATTGACATTTCTTGCTGATTAGAAACCTCCAACTGAAATACTCATCAAAGAATGATGTTTATGAAGGAATTTTAACATAAGGGCATAATGCAATTCGTTTCTCTTTCTCCAAGGTCACCACCTAGTCTCAGCCACTCACACCATGGTCAATGGTCTATGCCCCTTCTTGTATTCAGTTGGTGACCCCACCTCAGTTTCAAGAACAAATGAAATTTCCTCACTTGTCAAGTTCAGGAAAGGCAATAAATGTGTTGGAATAAAGAAAGTGACCCCAATGAAGAAGTTGTTTTCATTAGATGCAAAATTTACTTTGACAAAAATGGAAGAAGTTAGTCTTTACGTTCGTATTAAATTATACAATAGTTATTGTTTTCTAAAATAAAGTGATGAAAACTGTTTCTCTTCATCTTATTCAAGTTTGACTGTATATTGATAATTTAAAGATACGAATTTGGATACTAAATTCTTTGGGGTTTTATTTATTTTTTTTTTTTTTTTGTGAATTGACCTTTAGCTTATGGTTGGTACAATACATTTTAATTGTTTTTTATGTAAGAAAAAATTGAAAAGAGAAAAATCAAGAATTGAAGATTGTCTCTGCTAAAAATTGTTTTTAGATTTTGCACCTAAATGATTGAATTATGAATAAATACTTGAATGAAGCAGTTATTGAAAAATATGTGTCAAATGACGTGCATTTGTTTTAAATAACTTTCAAGAGACAAAATGAGGGACAGATTTCCTTAATTTTCCACTTTTCTATGTTTAATACATTTTTGTACAATATTTTTTTTCTGCATTTTCATTTATGTGTCCATTTTGTTTTCTGGGCCAACTTAACATAGAAATTAAAGTGGTATTAAATATGCATATGATGAAACTGGTGACTAATATAGGTTTTATAACATTTGAGGAATAAAAGAAAATAAAGAACTAGCAATAATTAAATTTTATTAATGGTACTTGCCGCTGTAAAAAAATGTGCAATTCATTCATTTTATACGGGAAAAAAAACTGATTTCTGAGATAAAATTAGGTTACAATAAAGGGAATGGTTTTTTCCTGATTGAAAGCATTATAGCGCACATAAGGTATGGAATCAAAAATGGGACAGAAGTATTCTCATCCACTCTTGCAGAAGAGAGCAGAGTCCAACTACTGAATTGCTTTCAGAAATAATAAGCATCAAGTAATCCCAAACATGTTCAATTAAGCTCATGTCCAGGGAGCTTACTATATACCAATCAAGGAATACCTTCCTCAAATAAAACAATTGCATGATGTGACATGGCGTTATCATCCATAAAAATGAATTCTCTGATTGCTTCTGAATAAGGAACCTTGATAAATTTGAGAATGTCATCCCTAAACCATTAAGTGTGAGTAAAGGGATAAAAGTTTTGCAGCCCTATGTTCACCTTTTAAGGGGTGCAATTGGTCGTACTTTCATTTTAATGAAAAACAAAGCACTACAACTTTTAATTCACTATATTGTTTATATGGAATATAAAGATATTTGCTAATGTAATGACTAGCTAGATTTCTAAACTTCAATCCTAAAAAGCCTGTTTTTGAAGCTACAAGGCAGACAATTCCAACTTACAACCCTCATCCAGCAATCATCCATTGCTTGAAACTAGCATTGCTGAGCTAATGAGACCACTGCCACAAGAATACTTGAACTGTCAAATTTCTTACATAAAATCATAGTGTGAGACCTATATATCATTGAGAAATAACTATTCCCGATCACAATGCTTGAATACGCCATCTTGGGAGAAGACCGGTTCAATGGCATGACCCTCCCCCTTCCCTCTTTCCTTCTCAGTTGTATCGGAATGTACTACGATATTTTCTCCTTTCTTGATATTTTTCGTATTTAATTGTCACAAATCTTTTTTAAATTTTACACAGTGCTTTCTCTTGGAACTATGATCAGTGTAATTTTCAGTTCCATATAGTTTTCTTACAAAACTTAAACATTTTTAATTTATTTAAAAATCAAGAGAGAAACTAACATACTTCCTTCTCCTATGACTCCACACGCTAATGGTGAAAGCATGCGAAGTGTTGCCATAGGTAGAGAGTTCTGCTCTACGCCACCTGTAGCCCATTTCGATCTCCAATAATGGCACAAAACCTTTTACTTTTATCAACCTTTTTTTGTTAGATTCACCAATCTCTGTTTAATACCTACCAACTGATATATGTTAACTTGAGCATACATGTTAATTATAACTGTTGGACTAAAACAAATTTATACAAAGAAATTAGAAAGTGAGGATTTTATTTTCAATATTTTTCTCAACTTATTGTGCAATATTGCAGTGCAAGACAACGTTGTTATGAAGAAAAATGTTTATCAGATCCAGCTTTTTAAATTTCTGAAATTGGCTGGCTTACAGCTGAAAAGAATTACATGAAAATTATGTTTATATTTTGCTGACAAATTTCGGCCAAAAATCCACATTTCTCATTAGAGTTTAAATAGCTATAAGAAAATAGGTTACGATATGTTTTTCCATTATCACAATTCAGTATTACAATTATCATAATTTCAAATTTTTCTTTTATATTATAGCAAAATGTAAAAAATTCTGAATGCTTAAAACACCTATTCATATTTTAAATATATACATTTAAAATAGTTTTTAAATGTAAGCATTAGTGTCTGCTGTGTTCGAACATTTTCTCTTTTATCTTTCTTTGAAATAGGCTTTACACCTAAATATATCAAGAATAATTTCTTTTGAAGGAATTCTTTAACCAGAAATTAAAATAGTTTCCACATTAAAAAAACATACATAATAATGTTAATCCATTAAATAAATATGCATTTCTTTATATCCCATATCAAAAGGCTAAATTTTTTTGTTTATGTAATTGTTAATTTTACCTATCATGAAACCAGTTATGATATATTTCTGCTTACTTTTTTGCCATTACTGTATACTCGCAATGATCCATTGTATATAAAAGTAAAATTACTATATTTTATAGTTTTGTCTTGATTCATTCACATTCTATTTATGTGTTAATAACTTCATGTCATTATAATATGAATACCTTTGTCTAGTTTATGTGCAAACGTTTGATTCTGTCTGATTGCATTCATTTAGTATCTTTTTTTTCTTGCATGATCTGCTAACGAACAGTACAGCAGGGGTATAGAATATGTCCAATCATGAGGAACGAAATGGAAGAAATTCTTTGGTCCAATTTTAAAAAATTATACAAAAATTTTTATCTTTAAAAAATAAATTTCACATTAAAAAATTTTCAACTATAAAAAATGGAATGGAAAATAATCCCTGCAAAAAATATAATATTTCTGTTGTGTTAAATATAACACCAACGTCATGTCATTTATAAATTTTTTTTCTTAGTTCGAATTCCTTAAGTTTATGAGTAAGACCTTGAATTTAGTTTTATAAATTATTACTATTTTATTATGTTTAAATTTATTATTTTTAACACAGATGCTAGTTTATTCAAGAATTTTGTAAAATCAAATGAATTTATTTTTCTTTATTGAAAGAAAAAATGTAAAAATATATAAACTTTCTAAAAATATTTTGAAAGAAGTTTTAAAAAAAAGTGCTACAATTTTGAGGGCAATTTCAAACCAAAGAAATTATGGGAAATATTAAGCTCAGAGAATTTTCTTCACCCCTGCAGTACAGTATCAAAATAAAGCTCATTCATTTTTCTTAATTTTATGGGCATTTTTTCAATTTTAACCAAGACAAAAATTTAGTATGGATAATCGAGAGTATACTGTACTTCTGTGTTATTTAATTTAAACTATATTTTGTGATAATTTTTAATGCTAGATCCTACTTAAGCATTACCTTTTTTTGTCTTTGATTAATAAAAACACTAAAATATATGCAATTTATATTTCAGCTATAATTTAGGTATGATGTATATGTTACTAAGTTTTTTAATTGTGAAAAAAGAAGCTAAAATTGTAAATAATTAAAATTCCACGACTTAAATAAATATTTTTTTCATATGAGCTATTTTGTGTGTGTTTTAGAAGCATTTCTAGTTATGCCAAAATGGTAGCTAATGTCATTTTCAGCTTTCTGAAGAACTAGTCATCGAAATTCAATCTTCAGCCTCTATATTTGAAACCCACCGAGCATCTTCATGGAAGTGGAAATTATTTTTAACAATATACTGCATATTTCATGTTATTAAATGTGTATAGTAATTTTTCAGTTTTATTTTGTAATAATTTATGAAGAAATAAAACTTCTCGGTGGGTTTTTAATGTTTGCTCTTTGTCAGCTCATACTGTTGTTGCTTTTTCAAATATTTATGTTTTCTATTTGGACACATTCATTGTTCTTTTAACTAATTTATGATAAATATTGTATATTTTGTATTGAATCTAATTTATTTATTTATTTTTTTTTAAATTTCAACAAATATTTTTTTTTTTTTTACAAATTTTGTTCTTAACTTAAATAATGACTACCTAAATTATTTTTTTTTAATTATTTATTTATTATGTTTTAAAATATATATTTTTTCTATGTACTTATCGGTATGTATTTGCATAAATTTTAGTTTAATAAAATTTAGAGCTGGACTCATTTTTATGAAAAAACTCTTGGGCAAATTTTAATATTATTACTCAATTGATTATAATTAAAGTTGCTCTTTTATTATTTTGATTATTAAAAAATGTTAAATCCTTCTGTTTTAATAGCCTCTAATTACTGAGGTTTGAAAGTAACTTTGTGACAAATGATAATTTAACACTGGTTTAGCAATAAAAATGGGACTAAAATAAAACTGTATTTTAAAATAAATCAAAGAGCAGGAAACTAATACTTGTATTTACACACACACCTATGTATATATATTCAAAATAATTTTAGCTATCTTTGCCAATGCAAAATAATTTTTTGTCACATTTAACTCTGAAAAAATTTTTTTATTTTTTATTATATGTTCCTACTAGTGAGATATAATTAAAATAGTTTTAAAGTAAATATTATTTGTATTCTCTGTTGTCAGGAGCGTTAAAGTCAACTTGGCAATAAATTATTTTGTTTATCATGTTTAATAATTAAGTTGTTAACATTTTCTCAGTAAAATCACTTTGTGTTTTTGTGTAAAAATTTATTCAAGCCTGCCAGATCTGAAATATCAGTGCCTAAAAATATTCATAGTATGTTAATAAAATATATTTTTGCTTATTATTTCTTATGTTTGAAATGCAATAAAATGTGAAGTTAATTAATTATTAGCTTTTTAATGTTTTGTAATGTTATGCCAGTAAAAAAAATATGTAGTCTGTTGGCTGGCCAATTACTTTTATGTACATCTTAGTCTTGTTTGTCTAGTTTTCTGTGTTAATTTATTGACTATATTTTCAATTTAATATCAACAGACATTCTAATGCTCTTGAAGTAGAAATAAAGTGAATGTGTTACAAATATTTTACTTTGTATTTTCAAAATTTACCAAGAAAAGAAAAAATTTGCTTAGTCTAGGGGTGCACAACCTTTTTGAGACACTTTCTCAGCAGATTGACCAACGAAGGACAAATTTTTGCATGTTAGGGCAAATATGGTAATTTTCATGTAAACATAAGTGCTAAATTTTTTATCAGTAAACTTAGTAATATATTTGCAGGAAATCAAATACTTTTAATTACTAGAATTCTGAAAAAATTTGCTGCTTTCTGTTTAAAAAAAATTTCCATCAAAAATACATTTATCAAGAAAATATAAACATGGGAGAAAAGAAATGTGTGCGAGTTTTTTTTTTTTTTTTCATCATTTTGCACAATATAAAAGTTAATTTTAAAATAAATTCTAATTGCAAAAAAACGGAAATTTTTGCAGGAAGAATGAAAGTATACATAAATTAGAATAAAATATCTTAATTGAAGAAAATATATAGGGTTTAAACAAAACCCTTAATAGTACAAAATAAGATTCAATACTTATTTAATAATATATTTTAAATATTACTTCGCGCGCGATTGTACTGATAGAAGTTTTACAAATTTTAAATAGTGGACGTTTTATTTTTTATCCAATTAAAATCACAAGCAAAAAAAATTCGCGTTTTCCTCCACTTCTCGAATTCTTCATCTAGCTATATCAGGATTCTAAATATCCCATACAGATACATGGCGCAAATTGCCTAAAAAACGATAGAAAAGTAACTTGGATTTATGATAAAGTGTGTACAATAAATTGCAACAAAACGTGATTAATTAAACGCGCGATTAATTGCATGTCGCAATAACATCGTAGTTAAAATAACGGGATCCTTAAAATCACGCAGAGAATACTAGAAATAATATTTTAAAAAATCACTTTAGTTTATGATGAAATCAGTGTGAATCAAGTGAGAGAATATGCAATTATTTAAATTGACGATTTAAAAATTGCTCCTCGTGATAAAAATATCGAAATTTTAAAAACCATGTGGAAATGCATAGCGATAACTATCAAAAATAACTTTGATTTACGATGAAATCGGCAGAAATAAAGTACGTCAAAAAGTGATTGTTTAAATATGCGATTTGAAACTGGCGTGCTGTAATAATATCGTAAAAGAACGGAAGTTGTAAAATTACGTAAAAGTGTAGAAATAATTGTTTTGAAGAAAAGTCTAAAAGATGAAATCGGCGCCAAGAAAGCGCTTTAAAAGATGATTATAGTGTAGTTCAACTACGAGATTTATAGTAATGTATTAAATCAGGGCTCCCTCTGGTCAGGGAATTTCATTTTTACTCTTAAAATCAGGGAAAGTTACTTTTTTTTTTCTTTTTCCAAAAACCTGGAAAATAACCTGTCTCAGAATTGTCAGTAGTAGTAATCAGTTATTGAAATTCTAGTTAAATAAGTCTAACATCTATTACGATTATTTGTAGTAAAAATTACATGTTAGGGCAACTTTCATGCTTCCATTCTCATTTAATATTTTTTTGCTCACAAAATCTAATATTTGACATTACCATAAAAAATGTATGGTATTGATAAAATATGGTCTGAATTTTAATTGAAGTATTCCTGATATACCTGGAAAAGTCAGGGATTTTTTTTTTCTGAAATTGAGTGGGAACCTTATTAAAAAATATCAAAATCTGGAAAACTGAGTAACTGCTTTAAAATTGCGATGAATAAAGCACTTCAAAAAGTGATCAATTAAATACGTTATTTAATCGGAATATCATATTAAATGTATCCGGATTTTAAAAACTGCATGGAAATTGGTAGATATAACTGCCGAAAAAATGATCGAACTGAAAAAACTTGGATTTGTGATGAAATTGCTGAAAATAAAACGAGTCTTAAGAGTGATTACTGAAGTTTGAAATTCGTGTATCGTAATATTCGTATAAAAAATTTTTGGTGTTTTTAAAAACCATGTGAAATTTCGTAACCTTAACCACTGAAAAACAAACAACAGAGATTTACAACACAATTTGTACAAATTGAGCTCGTCAAAACGAGATGATTTATGTGAGTGATTCAATATTTCGACAATTTTTTTTTTTAATTTTTTTTTTTTTCAAAAGAAAAAATAATTTCCTTTTATGTTCGAAAGCTCCGGTGGGCCACAGGTTGTGCATCCCTAATTTATAGATTAGTTATCCAGGTTATGTTTCAGTCTTAAAGTTAAAAATAGAATACTTTAAGCATTGAATTCCATGCTTCTATACTTTATGTTTTTATTGTATACCAGGATGTATATATATAATTAATGGTGTAGCATAACAGCATTCTTGAAAACCTTTTTATACATGAGTGTACTATATTTAATTTGATATGTTTTTTTTTTTTTTTTGATTTATTTGTAAAAACAATTTTCTCTTGATGCCAGAATTGATTACAAATTTTTCAAATATTAAGTCTTCTTTTTTACTTGTTGAAAGTAAACAGTTATATTGTTTTGCAAATGAAAGGTCTTGCCAATGCCATAGTTTGATACTCATGTTTTTATTTCTTTTGACAATATGGAAAGGGAAGCCTTTCAATTTATAAGAATTAATCCAGATTGTACAATTAGTCTACTGTTATGTTGAGAAATATTCAATGGATTATACAATATTCATATACATAGTCTTACAACAATGTGTTCTCTTTTTAAAAAATGCACTCTTTTGCAATAAATTCTATTTTTAATAGATTGTGTGTGTGTGTGTGTGTTTGCTTCCATTAGGCCATGCTTTATACACCAGAAGCAGGTAAGATTTCTTGAGGCATTTTCCCCGAAGTCTGGAAATAATACTTTGGAATATACTGGAAATAACAATTGGAATAATACTTTGAATTGATAAAAGGACTTATCAATTCAAAGAAAAAATTTGGAGGGAAAAAAATATTTTAATAAAACTGATTTTTTTTTTTTTTTTTTTTTTTTTTTTGTTCTTTATTATTATTAATTTTAATACTTAAGTAGAACAAGCTCATTTAGATGAGATATTTTTGATTTTATGTAAAATTTAGATACAATTATTTTGAAAATGCTTCGCCCAGGGCCACTAAAACCTATGCCATGCCCTGGATCTGCACCTTACTTGTATTTTAATTTAAATTGCTTTAAAAAAATTTTATTTGCAATGACCAATCACTATTAAAGTCAATAAGAGCAAGGGAGAAATGAAAATGAATCATTATTAGGCTACCCAAGTAGCACAGAAACATCGATCTATACTGTGGCCGTTCCTATCAATATTTTGAAAGTGGAGGAATATAGATACTGTGAGCAAGTTATTGAATGAATTCCGTCAATAAAACTTTAAAAGTATTTTTCTTAAAACACTCTATATTAAATATATTTTAGTTCCATAGTTCAAAATATTTGCTAGAAAGATAAAAATGAGTAAAATTTCTTTATACTTGCTCGTATTAGTGAAAGTAAAAAATAGAATGCCGTGATAACGATATGGAACGGGATCGAAAGGTGAAGCGATCTCAATATTGTTATGAACAAAGTTTATCCGTTTGTCACGTAATCTTCAGCTCTGACGTCACGCTTTACAATCCATGTTTTTACCATGATCCATGAATTACAATCCATGAATTTTTAGCGTGTTATATCTCCTAAATTGTCGTCAAAAGTCACCTTACTGATTTAATTTAGGTAAGCAAAGTTTATTCATCTTCTATTTACTTATATAAACTCTATTAATATTGTGTCAGGTCTTCATTTCTAATTGCAATGTTTCACTTTTATATTTAGGTTAAGCCTACATTACCGAAAGAACATTCCATTATAAAAGATCATATGTAGCTGGTTTTGAATTATAATTAAGTAAGTAGTTTTTAACTTTTCGCTAATTTTAAATATTATTATCAGAATAATTTCTAATTAATGACGTAAATTTATTGTCAAAGTTGTTTGTTCTGAATTGTTTACTTGTTTGCTGGGATGTTAAATGTTATGTTTTACAATCTATCTAACTTTTATTAAATAAATTCACTAGGTTCGTAAATAATTTTATGTAAGATGAAATGTTTCTAATGCCATTTATTGTGTGAACAAGGTTCATAGCATTGTAGTTGTGAGTGTATAAATACTTTTCATAAAAATTAAGTCTGTCAACGTTAATTCTGTGTGCTTATTAACAGTTCATTCGTTTTGAAACATTAAAAATTGTGCTCAAAATGATATAAGTATACATAATTTATCAAAATATTAATGTAAGCGAATTGTAAAAGGTTATATAGATTTTAAAATTGCGTCTAAAAGTAAAATAAGCACTATGAAAATATTAAACAATTTAAAAAAAAAAAATAAGTTTAACTTTTCAATTTCTGAAAACAATGATATTCTATTTACCTAAATTTAATCCAGTCTTGTAATATAATTCTCTATATAAAAGTTCTTAATATAAGATTTAGTTTATGATACAGGAATGATTGTTATTCGTTACTACTACATTTTTTTTTTAAAATGTGTCAGATATCAAGTAAGGTATGTGTTATGTATAAAGTATGATATGTGTTTGTTATGTAACAAGAGTATACTGAAGGAAAATTAAAATAGACACTAAAGGCTCTAAATCAAAATAGAGATTTATATGTTTATTAAAACTTCTTTAAAGAATTTTTTGTTTGCTGAAAATTATAAAAAAAAAATTATAGATAAAAAAGGAAAATTTAATTGTCAAAAATAATATCAAAATGTGTTAATCTTTAAAAACTGAAGTATAATTTGGATAAGAGTGCAACAACTAAAACTTATAAGTTTCTAAGATAATGATTAGAAAATATTGATCAAAGCTTTTCTAATTAAATATTTTATTGTTTTTCAGGCTTTGAAAAAACCCAACCCGTCTGGGTTTTATTGAAAAAACCCGGGGGAAATTGGGTTTTTTCATTTTGTGGTCATAAACTTTAAGTTTTACTGAATAAATATTTTTATTTATTAAAAAGTGTTGTATAAGCTTAAAAATAGAAATAAGTCTGAAAAGTTATTTTAATTTTATTATATGTATTTTTATTATGTTTAAATAACACATTATCACTAATACATATTTGAATCTTCTTTACTGCTAAATACATAACATTTCACAATTTTTAACCCAAGCATTATAAAATATAAATACAGTAATATAAAAGGAACAAGTTTATTAATTTTTTCGTTTTCACGCACATATATTTACTAAACGCATATAAATATATATATCTTACCTATTGTAAAGTTATAATCAGTAAATGTTTATAATTAGTAAAAACTAAAATTTCATTTCACTTTAATAAAAAACTGAATCAAAAATACTCAATGGTCTTCCATGTTTTTATAATAAAATTAATAGAAAGTGAAATTAAAATTACATATAATTGCATAAAATTAGATATAGTTTCAGCAAATACTTTTTCTTAAAATTTTATTTTTGTGTCTCGTAAGAAATGATAAATCCATATTTTTGTGTTGATTTTCACAAATTATGTCTAAAATTTTCACAAAAGAGGTACCTCTCAGAAAAACCTAGACAGACCAGGTATATACATATATATTGTATATATATAAACATACATGGTATAAGTATATATAAATATATATTACACAACAGGTCTATGTGTGATTCTTATTAAATAAGATTATAACTTAGCTGTGATTCATTCTAAAATTAATGTGTAGAAATTTATTTTGTAATGTCTAATCTTATATTGACCTATCTATTTACAATATATATCAAGTAGAAATTTTATATTTTGATGTGATAATTTGTTACTGTTTTATCTTTCAGTTTGTTACTGTTTTGTCTTATTCTCAATGCCTTCTCGTAAATGATTAGAATTTATTTAGAAAATGAGTGCACTTGTTTATTTATACCACTATCAGTAATTTAAGGAATAAATGTCAGACAGTTCTTTCATTGTGTTGCAATTTCACCAACATAGGTGTATAATTTGCTCTACTCAGCCTTTTAGCTTTTAAATAAGTAAATAAATTATGACATCAGACTATTTTATTTTGTTGTCACTGCACAGAGCAATTGCAAGATGAGAAAACTAGTATAAATTTAGGAGCCTCGAGTAACATTTTGTCTTTTCAAATTTTTTTTCCTAATTTATTTTTCATGAAAAATTTGCATGTTATAATATTTACAAAAATGTATTTAGTTTATGTATTAGTAAATGTATATAGCTTTCACAATTACTTTAATTTTTTTGTTAATTAACTTAGCTTGGTGTTTTTATAAAATTCTTAATCATTTTATTAGCATTAAGAGCACATTTATAAAACTGCACATACTGAATCTCTTGTATTTGTTATTTTAGTGACTAAGATGTTTGACTGTGTGTTAGAAAATCAAGAAGAGATTAAGTAGTTAAGAAAGAAAATTAAAGAAATGAAGGCTCATCAAATTCAGCTCTCTGAAAAAAGAGAAAGATAACATCTGTTCTTCTAAAATTACCAAGAGGTATTGAGGTCCCGCTTTCTTCGGATGGTGATCTTAATCAGTTAGAAGAAAAGTTGAAAGAAGATAAGAATTTACAGTTTGCTTGCAGGTGAACTTATTGTAATTATTTTTATGATTGAGTTATGCAATGGTATTATAATCATTCCCTAAATTTTTTCTCCATAGAAAGCATTTTACTAAAAATGGAGCTATTATTATTATGATCAAAAAAATTACAATTGCTCTTTGGATCCTTTGGCAAAGGAACCTTTGCTCTAAAGTATAGACCAGTGAATCTTAACCTTTTCAAACCTTGCTGTCCCCTTAAAAAGCAAAAAAAAGACTTTCACCATCTTATTTGTTCTGTACTTAAGGGTGTATGGAGTGAGTTTAAATGATTATTCTATATAGGACTGGGCAATAAATCTTATGTATCTCAAAATATCTACGTAACACATATATCGGCAGGTCGATATAATGACTTTTGTTTTAGATGATGCATCAGAAATCTGATTTAAGCAACTGATAGTGACTTTCATTTTAAGCGATGTATCAGCTGCGGAGTTGTTGATAGCATCTATTTTATTAATTTTTACAAGTGTACATATAAATAATACTTGAAAGTGGGCTAGCTAATATAAATATTTTAATACTCTTTTAGATTAAATTTTAAGATAATTTGTATTGTCTTGTAGCTGTTTGAATAAATTAACAAACTTTTGTTTTCAAATTCGGTATTTTGACAGCATATGCCGGTATTTTGACTGAGGCGAAAAGAAAAAAAGTCGTTTGAAAGAGTGCCTGCCATCACTAATGTCATTTGGGTAAAATTGTTGATTAAAATATTATTTATTTTTATTAATATATATATATATGATATTTTTTCCCTTCCAGTTTTTAAATGCTTTAAGAAAAAAAATTTTAAAAAAATTTTGATCTGAATAACAATTCCAATTGCTAATAATAAATCAAAATATTTAGAATTCCTCTCTTTTTGTATTAAATTTTACAAACATTAATCTGCAGTTAATCCGCATTTCTAAGTTTATTCAGGATTTTTCGTGTATACTCACAATTTTTTAATATGTATTAATATATATATCATCAGTCAATTTTTATCTTTGCAAGCTTTAGTTAAAGGCAGCATTATAATTAAATTTAATTTAAAAATAATGCTAGAAAGAGATTCTCTCTATTTGAAAAATACAAAATAAAAATTTGTTCCCATGTAAAGGAAACCAAATATTGCAAAAAAGTTTCAGAAATCCAAACCAAAAGAGTGAGTGAGAGAGAGAGGCTAGAAAACCTTAATTTTCTAAGTCTAACACAGTTGTACGTCAATAGTTTTTGGATCTGATCACAAAAAAAAAAAAAGTAATTTTGTAGAAGGAAGGGAAAAAAACGGTTACTTTAAGGAATTGAATGCATTTGGAAGTGCAGTGTATTTATAATAAGTTTGAGTTTTTGTTTAATTATACTTCCAAGTATATGCAATCATAAGTAATCAATATCAGATCTAAATTTTAAAAATAAATCTTATTTTCAACTTCAATACTTTTTGTGTATTCACATTAGTTTAAGAGAATTTTCTTCAATACATAGAAGTAAAATTGAATATTAAGAAATACAATTAAAGCTGAACTGATAAGCTTTTTATTATAGTATTTTTTGTTGTTAAAGAATTTATTATTTAATCAAAGATACAGCATTGCCGCGTGAATATTCAGACAGTTTTACAAAACAGAGTCTAATGCAGCATGCCCTTTTTTGATCCGTGTGTCGATTCTCTAAGTCAGTGATTCTTAACCGCTGTGCCGCGGTACTTTTTTGTGCTGCCAAATTCTTGAAATGTTCTCTGACAATCTTAAAATAGATGGGAGAATTGAAATTGTCTTTGACACACACTTTTAAAAATTTTTTGAAATAAGTAGGAAATTTAATGACTATTAAAATGATTAATTAACAAAGGAAAGCAAGCTAAATATTAACTTACAAATGGAAATAAAACTTAATCATTAAATTAAGCTATGCAATTAACAATAAACAAACAAATACAATACAAACTACAATAAACAAATTAACAAAGGATAACTAAAAAAACAAATTAGGAAAGGATAACTAACAAAAAAATAAGCTAACAATTAATAACTAGCAAAAAGAAGAAAAAAATAACTGTTACTAACTAATAAAAAATCAGTCGAAAGAAATAATTAATCCGTTAATAAACGTGCTTTTGTTGTACATATTATTATCACAAACTATTTAACACAGTGTATTATAGGTAAGTAAACAACTTTTAATCTAATTTTTTTCATTGTGTGCCGTCAAATTTCGAAATGGTTAAAAGTGTGCCAAAAAAAATATTGAGAACCATTGCTCAAAGCCCTTATTCAATTTAGTTCTCTAAGTTTCGTTATATACTCATTAATAAATTGTGTTTTGTTAGTCTTTCAGTTTTTATTTTTTAAATGTTATAATATTACTCAATGTTTTGCTTCCAGTTACAGTTCTCGAACGCTTTGAGGCCAAGAGCTTGCGGAAAAATTTGGGAAGGTCTGCTACAGCCACTGATTGGGAAGGACGAAAACCTAAGATAATTGACGTGACCAATTCTTTGGACTTGGAGACCTAAGAATGTGCCAATTTGATTTACTAAATTTTTAAATGTTTATTTAAATAAAATATTCATAGCTACTTTTTGTTTTATTCCTCTGCATTCACACCTTCTATATTACAAAGCACGTTCATATCTGAAGGGTAAATTTTATTAAACCCATAAAATTATAATATTTTTTGAGTTTTTAGTGCTATTGTGCAATATATTAAATTACTAATTTTTAGTGACTGAATCCTGTTTGAAGATCAAATGTACATTGCAAATGCTAAAAAATAAGAAAACTAATTTACATACATGTTAAATGTGGTAATTTTTAAACAAGCAAATTGTCTTTGATTTATAAATCATAGTTGAGCTGAAAATAATTATCATGCCTTAAATTAATATTCACTTCTTACATTCCATCTACAGTGCTCACACTTATTCCTATTCACCTATTTTACACTTAATTAATTTTTAAGCTTATTACTGCTCAAATCCTAATTATATATGTATATTTTTTGGAAACTGATTAAAAATATTTTTGGGTGCTTATTTATTTTTTCTCCTTGAAAAATCTGGCTACACACCTTGAACTTTGAAAGTATGACTTAAATACTTGCAGATATTTTATTCTAAGGCAATATTAAATCTTTTCTCACTAGTTTGCAGAATGCTTATTGTCTAGCATGCAAGGAAATGATTAATTTTCTGTTAAATAGACAGAGCATGTAGCTCTTTTGAAGATATCCTGGACGAATCGAAGGATTTTTTATTTTGACTCAATTATAAATCAAATTAATTGAATCTGCAACTGTACAGCCTGGAGTGCAAAACCATATAAAATAATTAACCGACATGTACCTATATCCTACAATATCCAGTGAAAAAATTTTCTTGAATAACGTATTAAAATTATCGATCGGCGTTCTGTCGCATCTTTAAATGCTTATTAATATTTGTTGTACGAATAACGTGATGAAAATATTCATCGACATTCTACTGTATATGTCTTGGCCAAAGGATACTGTGAGAAGGCCTCTTCATTTCCCTTCTAACCTTCAGTAAGAGTTAGTCCCGAATAGGGACGAAACCAACCTCCAAAACCCGTTCCACTGTCTCCCCTACATTTTTGGTGGGGGTGCGCGTACTTCCTGGGGTGTTAAGTAATCTGAAACTAATCGACTAACCACTGTCACAGAAAAGGGGGAATTGCAACCTGCGGGGGTCAACTAGCTTTCAAAAGATATCAGAAGAGACTCACTCTACATTATGCTTTTTCTCCTTCTAAGAAAATAATTTTTTTAAACTCTAAAACGGCTTTATTTATTTTCAAAATGGTTTTATCATTTTATTTAACATGCACTTTTTCTAATTATATCTTGAATCATTTATTATTTTGATTTGATTATTTAGAGAACTAATAATAACCAGAGTATTTAAATTTATAAAATTTTACTATGTAGTCATATGAAAGTAATTCATATAAAGTAACTACATTAAAAATAAATTTATATTTTCTCTATAAATCAAATAAAGTTTGTTAATTTTTTTAAAAATTGATTTGCTAACTTGTAAAACTTTTTTTGTTAAAGTAAAATCTTGAGTTCAAGATTTTATTTTTTTTTACTTTTTTAATTTGTTTCTTTCAATTACAATCTAAATACATATATTTTTCACAACCTTTTCTTTTTTTTAATTTTAATTAATTTGTTTCAATTTTTTTAAAGATTGTACCATTTTTCTAATAGATCATTTCGATGGATCATTAAAAACAACAAACAAAAACAATTCTATGTTATTTTACATTTTAATATATAGATTTGTGAAGCTGCTCACTGTAATTAATATAAAGATTTATCGAAAAAATCGAAATTAATTTATAAAAAAGTACGATACTGAAATTTTTGAAAGAAAAGGCATTTATAGATTTTCATTAAAACTTACAACATAACAACTGATTGAGACAAGTTTACTTTACAAAATTTTATCACTAGCCCTGGGAGGTTTTCGTGTTTTTCCTCTCCATGTAATGCTAATGCGGATTTTAATTAACTATAACTACACTAATTAAAGTTTGCAGTGCAGAAATTTCTACTCAGAAAACTCTTCTCCATGAGGGTCAGGGGAGCGAAATTAAAATAACACATTGATTACATACTTTGTTCTATCAATATAAAAGAGCAAAAAATTGTGAATAAAAATTACATTACACACTTTTAATAGGAATTCGAAAAATTTCTCGTTATTAAATTCTAAGATATTGCATAATTACTAGTTTTAATATATATTTTTAGAATATTGCTAAAAAAAGTTTTAAAAAGTGTATTAATTAGGTATTACAGATTAATGTTAAAGCAATAAAAAAAGACTAATAGTTTCAAAATCTAGTGAATCAACTAAGGAATCAGGTCTGAAAACATCAAAACCAGTTTGACTGTCTGAAGTAACAAAGAGAAACTTAACTCTAAGTATTACAACTTATTTTTATTTTTTAATATATCGTGAATGAAATTTCGTGGTGTTTATAATATTCACATTTCTCATTCTTTCTATTTCATCTGGCAATCAAACTGGTTTCAATATTTTCAGTGTTGCGTTCCTAAGCAGCGGTTCATTATATTTTGATACCGTTTTTATTTTTCTCTCGTGAATATTAATTATGTCCACTAATGTTCTTTTACTTCCTTTTTTTTAAGAATTTTACAATACATGGGTATATTTTCATATTTTTCTTCATTTACTGATTTAAATAAAATTTTCATAATACTTAGTGTTCTTGTGTATGTACATTAAAGCCCTAAACACAGGGCTAAGTGCTTGTTCACGTTTGGATGATGTGTGCTCTTGTGTACTAGCTATTTTTTTTTCCTTACCGTGGAAAAACAAACTATCCCAGCTATTGGAGTAATTAAAACTATTTATGGAATGGAAAAATTGCAACCTTTTAAATTTTTATAATGTAAATGTTTTTTTAAACCTACAAATGAGTGTACGATATATATATATATATTTTTAAAAAGGAAAACTGCAGTTTTGTGATGCTTTGTAGTATATTGGAATATCTTTACGTCATTGTCTCGATTTTAATTAATCTCACTTTATTCAGAAGCTAATTTTTTTTTATTCTGAAACATCTTTAAAAAAACAAGGAAAAAAGTTTAAAAAAAAGGGGGAATAATGTATTTAAAAAATAAATTCCACTCTCAAAATGAATAAAAACAAGAAAAAGTATTACTACTAAATAAATAAAATGTATGTGGAATGAACGAATTATCAGCGAATATAATTTCCATAATAAATTACAAGCTTATAAAAGCTCCCCATATCAGTTCTTCAAAAGGACAGAGAGAGAAAAAGATTTTCAAAAGAGTTGAACAGAGTAAAAGTATTTGGGAGGGAGGGAGCAAGACCAAGACCACCTACGGAGAAGATTAGACCACAATCCTCTCTTGGAGAATGAACTTGGGGGTGGAAGTTGCCTTCCTCCCTTACTCAAAGGTAGAAAGTGACTTGAGTTTCAAAGGCAATATTACAAAAAGTAATAAAGATAAAAAAAAATTGGCCTACATTTTCGTTGATAGGAAAGATTGAAAAAATTATTAGGATTTTTTTAAAATTGATCCCTCCGATTCTTAAACAAGAAAAATGGATTCAAAGTATGACAAGCCCGCCATAGACTTTACATGTTAAAAGCAGAATTGAGGAGTCTGCTTGGTTCAACACTTTTCTCCCGGCAACCACGATTGGGGACCCGACCTTCTGATCATATGAGCTCGCCCCGTGCTCTTTGTTCGCCAAGGTATATGTAAACGCCGTGGAATATGGTTTTTTCAAACTCGACATTCTACGGCGTTACTGAGATATCGATCTATATCAATTTTACCAAGTCGTACAATATAAAAAAAATCTGACGTTTTTACATAGATCGATGTTCCCGAAGAACATCGATCGACGTCGTAAGCGAAGTTTTTTCGAGATCAATCGATATTGAGTGCTACTTGGGTATTGATAGGCCAATCAAATTAGACAAAATGGATTATTTATTTGCTCTTTCCAACATCAATTGATTATTCAGATCTAGGAAACTTTTCTTTTTTACTAACTTGTGATTCTTAATGTAGATTATTTTTTAATTCAATTTTTACGAAAATTCTAAAGATGTGCATGAAGGAGGACTCTCTATCAACAAGGTGGAGAAATTCTAAACATGTTTTTAATCCTCTTTATTTAATTTTTTGAATGATACTTAAATAGTATACATTTGTTTTTTTAATAAATATCTGTTTTTGTGAAATTTTTGTTAGAATTTTTTAACATCATCCAATTCTTTACTCTAATGAAATAAATTTTTTAAAAAATCTAAAAATTGCCAAATGTGTTGTTTTAAATGATTGACTCAAAACCATAAATCACGTATTTTTATTGCTTTGAGAACAATTACCTAGAAGTATTTAAAATTATCAAGCACTATTTTTCTTAATCAAATAAAAAATTTATTTTCCTCCCTTTTTAAAGTTATTGAGCTGTCAAATAATACTATATCACCAAAAGTTTATTAAGTACAAGAAATTGAAAATCAAAAATTTAATCTGTAATTCAAGATGCCGAGGGTAAAGGCCTCTTTAAGTGAGCCGTTATGAAAAATCTGGTATATATACTCAGGCCCGTCATCAACGGGGGGGTGAGAGGGGTGTCTCACCCCCCCAGCGATATCATCCAGTCGGCAAATTCAAGTTGAGTCGTCATTTTTTTTTTTTTTTTTTTTTTTTTTTTACAAGCCAAAATCCCGATTTTGCCGAAATTCTTTTATTATCGGATATTTCATCAGTAATGAGATTTAAACGGATTTCTATATTATCTGAGTTTCGTCCATTTCGGGATCCCAGACCCGACTCAGCAAATCTTGTTATGAAATGTGTTTTTAAATTTTGTTTGTTTCTCTCCAAGAGTAACCATTTATCAGAATTCAAAGCAAGGTGAACGATGATACAAGCCGAAATCCCGACTTTGCCGAAATTCTTTCATTATTGGATATTTCATTGGTGATGAGATTTAAACGGATTTCAATGTTATCTGAGTTACGTCCATTTCGGGATCCCAGACCCGACTCGGCAAATATGTGTTTTCAAATTTAGTTTCTTTTTCCTCCTCCAAGAGCAACCATTTATGATAATTCAAAGCAAGATGACCGATAATACAAGCCAAAATCTCGACTTTGCCGAAATTCTTTTATTATCGGATATTTCATCGGTGATGAGATTTAAACGGATTTCAATGTCATCTGAGTTACGTCCATTTCTGGATCCCATACCCGACTCGGCGAATCTTGTTGTGAAATGTGTTTTTAAATTCAGTTTTTTTTTTCTCCTCCAAGAGTAACCATTTATGATAATTCAAAGTAAGATGACCGATAATACAAGCCAAAATCCCGACTTTGCCGAAATTCTTTTATTATCGGATATTTCATCGGTGATGAGATTTAAACGGATTTCAATGTTATTTGAGTTTCGTCCATTTCGGGATTTTGTCCCAGACCCGGCTCGGCAAATCTTGCTGGGAAATGTGTTTTCAAATTTAGTTTTTTTTTTTTTTCCTCCTCCAAGAGTAACCATTTATGATAATTCCAAGCAAGATGACCAATAATACTAGCCGAAATTCTTTCATTGTCGGATATTTCATTGGTGATGAGATTTAAACGGATTTCAATGTTATCTGAGTTTCGTCCATTTCGGGATTTTGTCCCAGACCAGACTCAGCAAACCTTGCTGTGAAATTTAGTTTTCCAATTCAGTTTTTTTTTTTTTTTTCCCCCTCTCCTCCAAGAGCAACCATTTATGATAATTCGAGGCAAGATGACCGATATTACAAGCCAAAATCTTGAAAACCATTTCTCTCGTATTATTATTTCCACGGCACATTCTTAAATTTAAAAAAATTTTAGTGACCTTAATTTTTAGTCAGCTAATAAAGTATCATAAAATTCAGATACTATTTCTCAGAATTATATTAACTTTTTATTAGAAGTTTAAGTAATTTTTTCAAAGGAAGTGATGAACTTACATGAGTTTTTTTAAAAAAATTAATAAATTTTAAATGAAATAATCGTGCCGGTGATGCAACCTATTTTTCTTCTTTTACTTTCAAAATAATGGGGGGAAATTACAAATAAAAGTACCTATTAAATAGGATACTTTATTATTCAAAATATCATATTTAAATTGTTAAATTCTGTTTAAATAACACAAATTATCAAATAATTTATATTTTCAATTAGTAAAAGCTATTTTTCTACTGTTAAAATTTTTACTAACTCCAAAGGACTTTAAACATGTAAAAAAAAAGAAGAAAAAAAAATTTGATTTGTTAACTACCCTTTGGTTTATAACTTTTAAAATTTTATGATGATTGGATTATTATTTGAGTTAAAAATATTTTTACCTAAAATAAATTGTTCAGGGATCAATTCGTATCTTTAGAACAATTAATCATCACAACAAAATTTGATATTCTCTATGAAAAATAGTAAACATATATATGATCCTCAATTCACCTTTATAAAAGTTTCTGTTTTGAAAATAAAATATTATATTTTACTTTTAATATTTTTTTTCAAGAATCCTATGAATTCTGAAACATTAAATTGAGTTACACTCAATCGAATCGACTCTTTAATCATTTCACACAATTTGTGGATGGTTGCCGAGTTCAAAGTATTATATGTTATGATTTTGGATTCATTAATTATTTCAATAAAAATACGGCGAAAATAGAGCAATTCTTCGATTCCTAGTATTCACGGAAAAGTGGCAATTCTGTTTGATCAAGCCGTTACCGACACTATGAAAAGGCGCAAAAAAAGGATGGTGCTGCGACTCCCCCCCCCCCCCCCCCATCTTTGAAGCAGAAGACGAAACCCCCGGATATTTCTGTCAACTTGAAAAATCGAGGGTGTTTTAAAAGTGGTTAGCTAGAAATGCC
Organism: Parasteatoda lunata; assembly: GCA_949128135.1. Classification (NCBI taxonomy): domain Eukaryota; kingdom Metazoa; phylum Arthropoda; class Arachnida; order Araneae; family Theridiidae; genus Parasteatoda; species Parasteatoda lunata. The sequence continues at coordinate 322,763 of OX421980.1, read as the reverse complement.
CTGAGCTATATTTTCTCTTACTCTTTCTAAGAATAAAGACAATATCTTTGTTCATGTCGCTAAGAAGGGAAAAGAAGGGGCTCAATGCACATGCAGCTGTGGTACCAATTATTTCACTGACCTGTCTTTAACTGTCTAGTACGGATACTTAGTTACTCAAAGCATATTTTAAAAAATCATATTATTATTGAATAAAATATAAAATCCGCTTTTAAGCCAACAATTATCCAATCAACCGCAACTTAAGTTTTGAATGTAAGTATAGTTTTTTTATGAATACATATTTATTGTTTGCCGTCTTATTGTTTAAATATTAAGTTTCATTAAATTGCATTAAATGTGTTATTATTTTCCAATTAAATTATTTCCCCAATTATTGCTTAAAAATTTAGGTATAAGACTTTCTCAAAAAAGAATTTTTTTTTTTTAAATATATACATATATGGGTAAAAATTTATTTTTATGAAGCAGATAAAAAAATTTTTTAAATCTCTTTTGTGCAGTAAAAGAGAGAAAAAAGAGCAATTAAAAATGTTATTTAAATTCATTAGTAGGAGCTAGGGATAGAAAAAGATAAATCACATTTGAATTCTGTTTTTTACTTTTTACTAAGCTTTTTATTTTGTGTTTGAAATAGCAATTTTTTTTTTTTTTTTTTTTTTTTCAGTTGAAATTATTTTTCATAGATCTTATTTAATTGAAATTTCAAATATCAAATTCTATATTTGTTCGTAGGCTTTGTCTTTATAAGTCCAAACTGCAATCCTTTATGAACAAAAATGTACTAATGCTTATTTTATTGAAAATGCAATGTGTTTAAAAATAGAAAAGTTTCAGTTTTTTTTTTTTTTTTTGGTTGATAAATAATTCTTTTTAATTATTTTGATGTATTTCTTATTGTTAAATAGGAATTTAACATTTAGTGTAATAACTCTTGCTAATAATATTATCACACTTTTGCACAAGAACTCACAAATCTTTTCTCACATATTTCAAAGACATTCTAGTTTCAGTTTGTAAACAAAACAACATGGAAAGCAGTGTCTGAAGAAAGCAAATCTTTCGGGATGCACTCATCTCTTATTGGGCAATGGAACGGCAGCGGAGCCAATCAGATGAAGGAATGAGACTCTTGGAATTCCGCTTAAGATGAGGCGATTAAGTGTAAGGCTGATAAGCCGAAGACAAAATAGAAAAACTTTTCGTTTTTGTTGGCATCAGTCTGATTTTCATCCTTGCCGCGAGCTTTGAAACAAGAAAAGAGTTGGTAGTTGGTTTTCGTGAGGCGAGGGGGCTTCGGCCCCTTAGCAAAAAAAAAGTGTGAGAGTGTGCAGCTCCAGTATTAGGGAGTAAATTCTTCAGCGAGGAGAAGAATCTCTTCTCATCTCAAAATTTTTTTCTAAATTCTTTGCTGTTTTAGCAATCTAATATTTCATTGCCAGTATGGATTGACGATGGCAAATTATTTTCGTGTTTTGAAATCATAAAATTGATGTAAAATTTCAGTACTTAAAGTATTTGTCTATTATAGCCAAGAAAATAAAAATGTTTTTGTAAGTATATTCTGATTCTATTCTCCTTGATGTTTCTGTTCTGATTAGTTATTTGATTTGATCTTATTCTAAAAATCTTTTTTTTATTCTAGAGAATTGAGCGTTTCACATGTTTTGTACTAACCCTATGATCTTAATTTATTTCGCAGCACGTGTTACCATCACTATAAATGATTTTATAGCATAAAATTTAAGAGTAGTTTTTGATTGCAGCTTCATTCTCATTTTACAGTTTCTATGCTTGAGTTTTAAATTTATCTTTTATTCTCAATTTTATACACGTGCTGATTACTGATTAATTTTTCGGCCAGTCAGTCTTGATCTTAAATTTTAATATTTAAATTTAATCATTAAGTATTATATATCAATGGATAAATAAATATAGATAATATTTAATTATGCAATGCCTTAATAAAACAACCACCATGTTATATGTTCACCGTGTGATATGTGGCGCCGTTTATGGTCAGAACCTGGTATTAGTTTAATTTTTTTTCAATTCTCTAGATATTTGGCTCTAAATTTAAACGTAATCAATGTGTTAAAATAATTTTTTTTTTTATTATTACTCTAGTGATGATTACACTAGGATATTTTAATGATTTATTTTCTCACTCTCTCTCAGATGAATATTTTGCATATTACATCATTGATAAATTTACTGTGAATTTATACTTTATTTCCTTGTAAGGAAGATTGGGTTTAATATTAGAAAATATAATTTAACTTGGACATATGTTTTGATATTTCTAAATATCAGTATTATGACAAAGTATTTCATGTGATACCTATTAATCTGTATATATATTTTTTGAGTAATAACATTCTTGTTTGCAAAATTTAGAATGAAATTAATAATTCATTAAATAGAAAACTGAAAATTTTTGGGAATATAGTAAACAGTGGTGTATTTTATGTGTATATTTGAAATGATGATTATGATATATATATATATATTTCAGTGTAACAGTAGAATTCTCAAAAATTGATGCTATTTATTAATTGTTGATATATTTTTTCATTGATATTTTAATGGTAGCTATTACTTCTGTAAATATTTCTGTGATTTAAATCTAAATTGAAACATTATGGCTAAATCTTCACATTCTTTAGCGAGTTCGCTACAAGCTTTCAATGGCAGCAAAGATGCAAGTTTAAATTTTTTTCTGAATAATTTAGAGCAAATCGCTCAGTTAGAAAAATGGGACAACAAAAAAAAAAGTCTGATATTAAAGTTAAATCTTGCAGGAGAAGCATTGAAAGTAGTTAGTGAGGCCAAAACAAATGTTGACATGGAATATGAATGCATAGTTAAATTATTAAAAGATAAATTTTCTAGGAAATTAAGTTATGCAGAGTTACAAAGTAAATTTAACTCATTGATTCAAAAACCAAATCAAAGCATAAGAAATTTAATTGAAGAGGTAGAAAAGGCTACTAATGAGTATCTAGAAATCAATGGAGATAGTAATGAGCAAACTTTAAGTCTAGCTAGGAAAATGAAATCACAAAAGCTGCTTGACAGCATGCGTCCGGATATTAGAATCGAGGTTATGAAAAGGGGAGCCTCAAATTTCAATGAAATAGGCAAAATTGCTATAGATATTGAAAATGCGATTTCAATGAATGAAGCCCATCTGAATAATGTAACAAAATCATCAGAAATTGAAATTTTATTAAGAAGCCAGATAGAAAGCAACAAAAAAATTGAGGAATTGACTCAAAAAATAAATGATTTAACTAAAACTAAATCGGTCAACAACATCTCACAATCGAACAAATTGAATCAACCAAAGATAACTTGTCATATATGTAGTAGAAATCATATCACCACAGAATGTTGGTATTATCCTAAAAACTCCAATGTAAACAACAAATTTAAGCCTTATGAAAGAAGCCGCAGCTCTTTCAGAAGAGGATTCAATAGAAATTTTAGGAATAGGGGTAACAACAGTACGGACAGAAGACAAAATAATTTAAACTAGTTAATGGTTCTTGTGACAAGTGGAAAAATACAAAGCTTACAAGAACCAGTAGAAATTCAAATGATCAAAAATTAACTGGTAACTTAAGGTTAAAAAAGAGAAATATTGGCAAAAAAGATAGATTTCCGAATGATAAGAACAAAATATATAAAACTAAAATATATGTCAATAGTAATCTTAAAGATAAAAATTTTAATTCAGATTATGATAAGGTTAAGGAATATAATTCAAAAATTTCTAATAACAATAAGAATAGTAATCGGGTAACTGAAGAGGATATAACTAAAAAAAATAGTAAAATAAAAGATACAAATGAAGAAGTAGAAAAAGTAAATAAACATGTAATGACCTGTAATAACAGTAACGATTCAGAATCTCTACCTATTATTTTGTTAAGATTTGGTAACTTAACCATTCCGGCTTTACTAGATACTGGTGCAAATCTTAGTTTAATTGATCCTATCACTCTTAATGAAATTAAAGAAAACACTAAAATAAGTTATTTATCTAGATCTGTAAGAATTCATACTATCGACAACAATACTGTTCCTTATATGTCTGCAATTTCTTCTAAATTCAAAATTGACACTAAATGGTTTCAAGGGATATTTTTTGTAACTAAGAATTCTTGGGCTTATAAATATAAAATAATTTTAGGGTATGATTTCATTCAACAGAATAAAATTATTTTAGATATACCCAACAAAAAACTTATAGTGAACCATGATTCTTTTGATTTTCTCGAAGATACTCCTCGTATTGTAAATAATGTTTTAAGTGATGTAAAGATTGTAAATAATTTTGCTTTTGCACCAAAAAAGATTGTGATAGAACCCCATTCTCAATTTTTAATTCAATTATGTATGTCTAAAGATATGAAAGATAGTAATCAAATGCTTTTTTCTCCAACCAAGAACAAACTAAATTATACTATCTATGAATCTGTTAATGAATTTAAGGATCAAAAATTTAGTACTTTAATTGAAAATAACACAGATAATAAGATTGTGATTAATAAAGGTACAAAATTAGGAAATGTTATTGGTATTAAAGATGATGATATAATTAAACCTAAAGAAAATACTAATTACCAAATTAACAATTTAAATCTAAATGAAATTCATCAACTGAGAAAAAAAGAACTTAATGCCTCTGATTTTGATTTGAGTCATTTAAATAAGGTAGATGCAGATAAGATACTTCAAGTTTTGTTAAACAATTATCAAGTTTTCTCTCAATCTTATACAACTTTAGGATCTACGGATGCAGTAATACCTGAATTTAACTTATTGCATAATTTTTCTATACAAACAAAACCATATCCGATTCCTAATATTGCAAAAAATTTTGCCAAAAAAGAGATTAATGATCTATTAAATGCAGGAATTATTGAACCATCTTCTTCCAATTATTGTTTTCCTGTGATTTTTGTCAAGAAAAAGCCTTATGTAAATGATCCTAACTTACAAAAATTCAGGATGGTAATAGATTATAGATTACTTAACTCAGTTACTGAGACTTTTAAAATTTGTCTTCCAAAAATCAATGATATCTTACATAACATTTCTGGAAAATTATTATATAGTGTATTAGATCTCAAGAGTGCATTTTTCCAGATAAAATTAAAAGAACAGGATAAATCCAAATTAGCATTTTGTTGTGAGATAGGCAACTTTCAACCTACTCGTCTTCCTTTTGGTTCTCGCAACAGTACATCTTTTTTCCATAATTTAATTTCTAAATGTTTAGACGATATTAAGGGACCTAATTTGCAATATTTCCTTGACGACATTGTTCTTGCTGCAAATTCTATGGAAGAAATGTCACAGTTACTTGTTAAGGTTTTTGACAGATTAAAGAAATTTAATTTAACTCTTGATCCAGCTAAAATACAAATTTGCAAGTCTGAAATTAAATATTTAGGTTTTGATGTTAATTCAAATGGTTTTTCACCTGCATCTGAAAATGTAAATAAGATTTTAAAATTTCCTATTCCAAAAGATGTGAAACAAGTTCAAACTTTTTTAGGTATGATTGGTTATTTCAGACATTTAATTTATAACTTCGCAGAGATTGTTAAACCTATTGTAAATTTAACGAAAAAGAATGTTACTTTTAATTGGAATAAAGACTGTCAGGATGCTTTTAAAAATATATCTGAACAATTATTGCTTAAACCTACTTTAAAGAATATAAATGATGAAGAAAAATTTTACTTGGTAACTGATGCTTCTAGCAATGCTCTGTGTGGAATTCTAATGCAAAAAAATAATGACAATTTTGACCCAATAGAGTTTTATTCTAGGCAGTTAACCCATTCTGAATCTAAATACCCATCTATCAGGAGGGAACTCTTAGCCATTGTAGATTCTATTAAGTATTTTGATAAGTTTCTTTATGGCAAAAATTTTGTTATTTTTACTGATGCTAAAGCTCTAACTTTTCATATAAATTTACAAAAACAACCTGAAATAGTAAGTCGATGGTTAATGTATATGCAGGAATTTAGTTACACAATTCAACATATTCCTGGTTTTAAAAATCCTGCTGATTATCTATCTAGAGTAACTAATGATAATGCTGTAGTAAATAATGCAAACATTTTTGAAGTTAATGATAATCTTAAAATAGAGAATATAAAAAATTCTCAACAAAATTGTAAACAAACTCAGGAAATCTTTAAAAAACTAAATGATAACGACAAACTAACTTCTAAGAAATTTTTTTTAAATAATGATGGTATTTTGATGATGAAGGTGAGACCACCTAAACACCCTTATAAGACTTTGAATAGAATTTTTATACCCATCTCATTAAGAGGGGAAATTTTAAAGGCAGCTCATGCAGCACATTTTGGTGTATTTAAAACTTATAATTTATTAAAAAAAAATTATGCTTGGTATGGAATGTTAGCAGATACTGAAAATTTTGTAGAATCTTGTGATGCATGTTTGGCAAATAAGCCCAAGGCTAAATTAACTGAGACAAAATTAATTGAAAAAGGTGATTTAAGTGTAGGACAAATTTTATCAATAGATATTGTAGGGAAATTACCCAGATCAATTGATAATAAATTCTTTATTTTAACCATAATTGACAACTACTCACGTTATTTAGAGGCAATACCCTTAACTAACATTAAATCTTCTACAATTATCAATAACTTAAATGAATATTTTTCCAAATTTGGTTTGCCTCAATCCATTATTTCTGATAATGGTACTAACTTTACTTCGGAGGAGTTTGAAAATTTTATTAGGGCACTGAGTATTGAACATCGTAAAACCTCATTTTACTATCCTATGGCTAATGGACTAATAGAAAGGTCACATAGAGTTCTCAAAGAATCTTTAGCATCTATGTGTAACAACAGCTGGGATTGGACTAAGAAATTACTTTTTTTTAAACTTCATTATAATGCTTCTATTCATGCAGTGACTGGATATACACCAGCTGAATTATTTTTTGGCAGAAATTTAGCTATACCTTTAAATATACATGCTTCGGCTAGGAAAGGAGAGACACCAACTAATTTTCTCAAGAATTTAAAAGAACATATTGCAGAGACGAGAGATATAGTTTCCAAAAATGAGAGTAAATACTTTGAGCAGCACAGTAAACAAATAAAAGGGAGAGCAATCCCAAATTTTGAAAATAATGATTTGATATATTTAAAAATTAACACTGATGTAAATACCTTTCAACCTAAATATGAAGGACCATTTAAGGTCACTAAAAAATTCAGAGGAAATAATTACCTCATTCACATTAAAGATGATAAAAGAGATATTTATAAAAAATATCATGTAAGTAAACTTTTCAAAAAAAGGTTGCTAAAAGAAAAATTGAGTAATGACATGTCTAATATAAATGATCTTGATGGGAGTTTTGAATATTAAGCAAAGATAGTGTAAATTATTTATCACATATTGTATAAGGTATTGATATTGACAATTTTGGCTTGAAATTTATTTAATGTAAAAATTTAGTTAGCAATATTTTTTTTTCATGGTTAGATTTTTGAATTGCATCTTTCTCCTTCGAGCTCAAAATTTAATATTTGATGATAAATGGCTGGCCCAATCATCATTAAATATGGAAACATCCCATTCAAAAATTAAGCTAGATTTTTTTCTTGGTTTTCTCTTTCTGATAACCATTTTATTTTTTTTAGCTACTAAGGAATTTTACAATCCTTGTGATGCAAATTTTTGGTTATATTGTCATTTCAATCACTTTTATTTTAGATAGTGATAATGAATAGAAAGATTTGATATGGTAATAAGAATAATAAATGTGAATGAAAATAATAAGTATGAGAAAATTGATAATATAAAGGTATGATAATTTGAAATAACAACAATGTAAAAAACAAACATAATATTGAAGGTATTATCACAAATTGAAAGTACGAGAAACAAAGTATATTAGAAATGGTTTTTATACAAACCAAATCTTTGAGTGAGCTATGTGGATCAAATGTGTATATATAATTTTTTTTTGCTCCACATCATTAAAATATTTGTATGACTTGGGAGAGAGAGAGTGAGCAAAAATTCTCAAGGAAAATGAACAGAAATACTTTATTGTTATGATTATGATATATGTTATAAATGAATTATTTCCAGTAGTATTACATTCTTGGCACAACAATTTTTTTTTTTTTACATTTTTTTTTCTCAAAAAGAGGTGATAATGTTAAATAGGAATTTAACATTTAGTGTAATAACTCTTGCTAATAATATTATCACACTTTTGCACAAGAACTCACAAATCTTTTCTCACATATTTCAAAGACATTCTAGTTTCAGTTTGTAAACAAAACAACATGGAAAGCAGTGTCTGAAGAAAGCAAATCTTTCGGGATGCACTCATCTCTTATTGGGCAATGGAACGGCAGCGGAGCCAATCAGATGAAGGAATGAGACTCTTGGAATTCCGCTTAAGATGAGGCGATTAAGTGTAAGGCTGATAAGCCGAAGACAAAATAGAAAAACTTTTCGTTTTTGTTGGCATCAGTCTGATTTTCATCCTTGCCGCGAGCTTTGAAACAAGAAAAGAGTTGGTAGTTGGTTTTCGTGAGGCGAGGGGGCTTCGGCCCCTTAGCAAAAAAAAAGTGTGAGAGTGTGCAGCTCCAGTATTAGGGAGTAAATTCTTCAGCGAGGAGAAGAATCTCTTCTCATCTCAAAATTTTTTTCTAAATTCTTTGCTGTTTTAGCAATCTAATATTTCATTGCCAGTATGGATTGACGATGGCAAATTATTTTCGTGTTTTGAAATCATAAAATTGATGTAAAATTTCAGTACTTAAAGTATTTGTCTATTATAGCCAAGAAAATAAAAATGTTTTTGTAAGTATATTCTGATTCTATTCTCCTTGATGTTTCTGTTCTGATTAGTTATTTGATTTGATCTTATTCTAAAAATCTTTTTTTTATTCTAGAGAATTGAGCGTTTCACATGTTTTGTACTAACCCTATGATCTTAATTTATTTCGCAGCACGTGTTACCATCACTATAAATGATTTTATAGCATAAAATTTAAGAGTAGTTTTTGATTGCAGCTTCATTCTCATTTTACAGTTTCTATGCTTGAGTTTTAAATTTATCTTTTATTCTCAATTTTATACACGTGCTGATTACTGATTAATTTTTCGGCCAGTCAGTCTTGATCTTAAATTTTAATATTTAAATTTAATCATTAAGTATTATATATCAATGGATAAATAAATATAGATAATATTTAATTATGCAATGCCTTAATAAAACAACCACCATGTTATATGTTCACCGTGTGATACTTATGTATTTAATGTTTTTATATTTTCTTTTTGACTAAAGTTAACAGTTTTTCGTTTGTTTAAGTCAGTTCCGTCTTTACACATGGGCACCTCCGAAAAGTGCCCGAGGGCCCCAGGCACTCAGGGGTCCCTTGAGAATCTCACTTTTTATAAATTTTATTTTAAAAAATTACAAATAAAAAAAAATTAAAAAAAAATTGCCTTATATATTTCTTAAAATAAATATATTTTATTGTATAATGTGTGCATTTTGTTTTTCTTTATACAAATAGTGATCGATTATCATGGAAAAAAGCAATTTGAATAGTTTATCACCAGGAAAACTTAAAAATGCAACCGACATCTATTTTTCTACGTTCCAATGAAGTTCTTATGTGGATTCTGTTTTTGGGGGAAATCAAAATGCATTTAAATTTGCTCAAATTATTGCATATGTTAAAAATGCTTTATTTTATGTGTGTGAAGTTTTTAAGTTCGATTTTAAGCAGCATGACATGTTATAAGGGCCCAAAACATTTCTATGCCCGAGGGCCCTGCATGCTATTAAGACGGTCCTGGTTTAAATTAATTATTAGTAAAAAAAACTTAATAATTTTGTAATTATGCAAAAATTCAATTCACAGTTTTGTATTAAAAATGCGGAATAATCATTTTAGTAAAAAAGCTTTCATAAGTTTTTATTGTTAAATCTATTAGCGTTAATGACAGTTGCGACAATGACAGTTGCGACAAATGAAAGAATTTTCAGCAAGATGAAATTGATTAAAAACTATCTTCGAACAACAATGACCACTGAACGCCTAAATTCACTGCTTTTACTCAAAGCAGAAAAAGATATTGTTGACAATATTAAGCTTGATAAGCTGGCAGAATATTTTTCACTCTTAAAACAACGTCGAAGTAAATTTACGTAGCCAATATTAATATAACGTAACTTTGCTAATATCTTAATTTTTTTATCCTTTTTATGTGAATTTCTTCATTTATAATTTAAATGGCAAATATTTTCAATGTATTTCTACATTATTTTTTTTATTTTTTAAAAAATGAAAGGACAATTTACTTTTGAATGAATTTTGTTTTGAATCAATATCTTAATAGAAGATTATATTTTTTTATTATGACTTACTTTCTTATCTTCAAACAGTTGCTCTAATTAGCTTATGGCAACTACGTTTAGATGGAACGAAAGATCCATTTGAATTGCTAAGTGATTTTTAAAAAAAATATTTTAAATATAAAGTAAAAAGTATTTCAAAGTTGCATTGAAAATCATTTAAATTTACAACTTTATTTTTTAAAATTATTTTCACAAATAATTATTGATCATTATTACTGGAAACTTATTTCAATTGAATAAGTTTCAGTTTATTTAAAAATAGTTTTCTTTCCTTGAATATTTTGTTACCATTTTAATAATTAAAATTAATATAAATGTAAAAACTATATTTTCTTTGTATTATTTTAAATAATTACTGGTACTATTTAGTTATCAATAATACCACATTTTTCACCTATGGTGGTTGCATTTTTAAGTGCTGTAAAAAATTTTTCGATGAATAGCATTATGTTTATAACTAGTCGAAATGATTTCAAAACTTTGGAAGCTCAAGTTTTGTGGCGCATTAGGACTCTTTTATTTGTTTTGTTTTATCTTTGATTGTCAAGCTTTAGCCATATACAAATTGTATGTGTGTGTATATATATATATATATATATATATATATATAATATGACAGTCGGCAAAATAAACTTCAACACCCCCCCTCTCGAATCGGTTAGCGACGGGCCTGTATATACTTACCAAAAAAGTGCACAAACACTCAAAACAGTATTTTTAATTATGCTTGAAATATCACAAAATATTTACAGAAAGGATAAGAAAAGGCTACATGGTCATAATACCAACAAAATATAGCTTTAATTATATAATTAGTTGCGAACAGATAGTAAATACTTTATTGGCTTTAACTATCTCTATACAAATATGCTTTTACGTTAATAAAATATTTTATCAGTCAACTTTTTTGACTAAGTATATTTATACATATTTAAAAGAAGTTCAAATATATATATTACCATTAAAGTGTATTCAGTAATTTCATAGAATAACTAGGTATTTCATGAAATAACTATACAAGTCAGTTAAAGTATATAATAGTTGAAAAACTTCATACTTTACCTATATAAAATAACTAATAATAGACCGTTAAAGTGAAAAATGAACAATTTCAAAGTTATTATATAAATTAAATGATAACGAAAAATAAATTTTATCCCTATTGCGGATAATTAATTGATAAATAATAAGGAAAAGCAGATGATATAATTTATTGTTGCTCATATTAATAATTACGTCTAAAATGTAATGAAGCGTATACACACACACACACAAGGTCGGATTGGCCCTAGACCTAAAAAAACTATCGCACCCTGGGCATTAGCCAAAGTGGTGGGGCCCTCTGATAACTCATGCCCTTTCGGACAAAAAAAGACATTTAAAAAAATCAATATAGTTTTAGAACATTTTGTCGTAATTGTCTTTTTTTTTTTTGTATTATGAATAAAATATTTATTTAATGAATAAGCTTGAAGCTACGTAAATGTGTTACAATTTAAATACGTATACTGTTTGTCTAAGATAGGTACTCTGACCGCCACTAAGTCTGGGGCTATGGAAACAAGGTAGAGGACATTTTAGGGAGGGTAGCCTCGATGAAGAGGTCTCTTTTTCTCTCGCCGAAACCAGTCCTAAAGAGGGACCCCGCACCTCTATTTGAGATAATCATACCTCGTTGCCATAGTCACCGCCACAGCTCCAGACGAATGTCTGGCAGATTACCTATCTTAGACAAACAGTAGGAAACTATCTTCAGTTTAATGATTGTTCATCACATTCTGAGTTAACAAACATTTGCGAAATCAGCCCTTTCTAAAAATGGGAAGAAAGAAAAAGGAAAAATACTTCAACGTAAAATTGAGTTAACAAACTTCTAATTGTAAAAAACCGGGTCCCCACCTGGAAAATATTTTAAAAATTCACCATTTATTTAAGAAATTTCTTTTAATTGTTTTTTAAAATTTCGCAATGCCTAACGAAACTTTAGACGAAAATCAAATTGCTCACGTGGCAGTCAAACCACCTCCGTTTTGTAAATCAAATCCCGCCTTGTGGTTTGTCCGGCTAGAAGCACAATTCACTTTAGCTAAAATTTCCGCTGACGATACTAAATTTAACTACGTACTTGCAACTGTCGACTCTGATGTTTCGAGTTCCATTAGCGATATTGTTTTAAAAACCCCAAACACTGAGAAATACGAAGCTATCAAAAAGCGAACTACATTCCGAAAGTGAGGAATCAAAAATTCGGACTCTTCTTCAAGGGTTAGAATTAGACGACCAGCGACTTTCTCAATTATCAACACGAATGCGAGCACTTGCAGGTGATAACGTGGGCACTCCCCTCTTAAAATCTTTCTGGCTTGGGAGACTCCCTAACAATATGCACATGATTTTGGCAGCTCTCAAGGACGAATTAGACCAGCTAGCTACAGTTGATGACAAAATTAATGATCTTTCCTCGTATCAACACGTAAACACTAGACGTGTTTGTATTCCTGAGATCTTGAGGGCCTCAATTCAGAGTTTAAATCCGTTGCCGAATTCATAGTTCGTAATGTCACAAAAAGTTTAATCGATTTAGTTGTTTTGGAATCAAAGCAAATTTGGGTGCTTCAGAGAAATGAGAGGCAACTATATTCACTAAAAAATTTAAACCGATTTTGTTTTTGAATAGTTTAGAAAGTCGCTTGATTTTAATAAATTGATGAAACTTAACAGTTGAAAAAGTTTGGTGTCAGATATTCTAACCTATTTGATCACAACACAAAATAGAGCAAAACACAAAAATACAACATAGTTAATTTTAAATATGGACACAGGCGAAAATATTTATCAATGTGGTGATTGTAATAGTTTTACTACTAACAGTTATGCCGAAATAAGAATGCACTCCCTTTACTGCATTGGTAAATTTCATACTTTGCTTCAAGATATTTTATATATTTTTTTATCCTAGAGAATTATCAATCATGTAGAATTTAGTATGCTAATTTTGAAGCTCTAAAATATATTGAAGTTATTAAATTTTGTTAAAAATACATTGTCAGCAAAGTTATTTAATGCTCAATTAATACTTATCATATTATTCAAAATATAAAAGTAGTTATTAAAAACTAGTAAGATTTTAGAATGTAGAATAAGCAGTCGTTTTCTCCGGATTTTGTTAGAACATTAAAAGTTAAATATTTACAATTTGGTGCCCGTCTTACCTAAGTGTTTTTTTTTTTTTTCATATTCTGACAGAAAACTGGTAAATTATTTATGAGTGAGATTTTTCTAAAAAAAAGAAATCAAATTATTATATGTCAATTACAAATCGAAGGAATAATAGGAGAATGTAAGAATTTATGTATAGTAAAAGATCTTAGATAAAGTGCTCAATTCAAGGGATACCTTATTCTATATTTTAACTATTTTTTCAATGAAATTAATTTGATTAATAAAAACAAATTAAGATATTGCTATTTTTCAAGTGTTCTTTTTACTTATTTTTAAATTTGAGGTAATTTGGAAAAAAAAAAAATATAATAAAATAAACAACCAAGCATGCATTATTTTTTAAAGGAAAAAATCTTCTCAAACATGAACGAAATTGTATTTTTTTTTTTTTAAATTCAGTAAAATGCATTCCTCAGTAAAAAAAAAAAATTCTGTCATTCAATACCATTTACTTAAAGAGACTGTAACATTTTCTTGTAACTAAATTCCCAATTTAATCATGAGTAGATTAAATGATGAAATATTATTTTTTGTATGGAGCCCTGCTATTTATTTTTGGGTAAATAAGTTTTATTATGTACAATAATGTTTTAATTCATAATTTAATTTTAATGATATATGTAAACAAAATTTTCAAAAGTAATACTATTGGGTCTTAACTTTTGAAGGATCTGTCTTTATTATGATATGTTTCAGATTTTGAAAATTATAGACAGTTAGATTAGCTAGTTATTGCAGATAGTGAAGATATCTACAAAAAAAAATCATGAAGAGTGTTTTAGTAGAAAAATAAAACTGTTTAGTAACATTAATAAGGGATAATGAAACTATTGAGAACTTCATATTTTTAAATAAGATTGTTTTACTTTCCACATAGTAAAAATATCTTCCATTAAAAGGCACTACAATAACTTTATAAGATATCAGAAGCGAGTTTTAGGAAAAGCAATGTTCTTGATAGTTTATTACTATAGTCAGAAATTCACAATAAATACATAAATTATTACTAAGCTTAGCATAATTCTACTTACTTTGTACTATTTGGGAGTATTTCTGTTTCGGTACCTGCTATTATCAATTACAATTATTAAGGTAACAAAGAGATTTTAAACGTTTAAAAATTAAATGTATAATATGTTTATATATAAAAAGTTTCATTCACATTTAGACAAATTAATGCTTAATAAAAGCCATCTTGTGGTTTATTTTACTTTTAGTAGTTTGTTCATTATTAATTCTTTTGTTATGATTATTTATGTATTTATTTTTTTAGTTTGTATGTATTTCAGTTTTATCTCCCCTTTCAAGAAAAAGAAGGAAAAAAATCTGAGTATTTTGGCATTTAGGATAATATATTTATTTAATTACAATAATTTGTTATTGCTTTAACTTCAACTGTTTTCTTAGCAATTCATTTATTTCTTAGCTTTTTACAAATCCATGCTGTTAGTTAGTAACCGGTTTAGTTTCTATTTTAACAGGAAATTGGGATGCATATTGAAAAGTCCCACAAAAATGAAATTAATTACTCATTTCTGAGAAATTGCGACTCGCAAATAGCTGAATTTAGTTGACAAAAGCACAATTTATTACTTCGATTCTATATATTTTGCAACCTTTATACTGAGATTTCCATAGTGTTCTTGATCTTTCTCCGCAACCTTGGGGCAGGTTAAGGGACAACTTCGAAATCTTAAAGATGTACCCCTATTTTTAATTGCAAATTCGGATTTTCCTGAAAAAAGTAATCTTATTTCATCTATAGGTTATCAGTCTGCGGAGGGACTAAGGGTGTGCGGTATTGGTTCTCTTTAAACTGTTCTACCGTAAAGTGCTCGACTTCGCATGCAGGTCGTCGGGCTACCGAAGCGGGTGTGCCATCCCCCCTGCAGAGGATCAAAATTGTGATGGCATGTCTTCAGATCATCCTCAGCGATGTTTCTCAGACCGTCGGCAGTAGCCCATTGTGCAGCTCTAGTGCGATGTAAATGAACTACAACAACATTGTTATTATGAGTGATATTGATATATTTTAAAAATTTAGCTATTTATTTATTGGAAACATACGTTTTCATTAATTTTTCTGTTGCTTAGTTGTTGTTTTTTTTAAATATTTTATTAGTGAATTTTAATTCTTTAAGTAAACAAGCTCTCGAATATTTTATTATTTGTTTGATTTTACACCTCCTTTTAATGGAGTGAAAGATTTTAATTCTAAATTTTTCCTTCAATTGAGTGGTTTCATTCCCCCTTTTTTTTTCCCTTGAGAATGTTTTTTTTCATAACAAGACTTCATTTATTTGTAGCAAAAATTATATGGAGCACAGTGAAAGAGCGTCCGGCAACCAAATTCTATAAATTTCCCCATAGAAAGGCACTGCCACGCGTATTTCGGAAACAAGGATTGGGACCCTTGGCTAATCTTTCACAATCAAGTTTATTCTAGTTTGATTTTTTGTAAGAAAATTAATTCAATTTTATGTCAGAGAATGTGAATTATTTATTTTTTGTAAATATTACTTTTATTTTTGGTATATATGTTTAGAATAAATTAATTCTACTCTTAACAAACAAAATAATTAAATAATAATGAGTATTTGTGAAAATAACATTTAAATCCTTATATTCGAAGCTCTGCCACCCAGAAGCTCAACCACACAATACAACTTCTTCTTCTTTCACAAATTTTATCAAAACCTGATTAAAACATTTTAAGAAGCTTAGTACATTTAAAGAAAATGATTGAGTCTGCAGTTAAAAAACAAAAGAATTAAATAATAATGCGTGTTATTAAAAATATCAAAAAAATCCATTCACTCAAAGCTGCCACCCGGAAGTTTATTTACAAAAACAAAGCAATTAAAACACTGTAGCAAATTTTTTTATCCCTATTTTGCCTTATTTATTATGCAGGCATTATACTTAATTAATATCTAATGTAAAAAACCAGAACTGTTTCTTATATGAATCAAAACAAACATCTCTAAGGAGAGAGCACACTCTCACCCGCAGAACAAAAGACTTTTTTAAACAATTATCAAAACCTAACTAAATTATTTTAATAGATTTAAGACATTAAAAAAAAAAAAAATTCTACTGTTAATAAACAAAAGAATTAAAGAATAATGTGCATTAGCAAAATATCAGAAAAATCCATTCATTCAAAGCTCTGCCACCCAGAAGCAATTTAACAAAAACAAAGCAATTTTAACTCACTGAAACATTCTTTTTATCATTATTTGAACCTATCTATAATACAGGCATTATACTTAATTAAAATCTTACGTAAAAAACAACAACTATTTCTAATTTGATTCAAAACAAACACTATTTTTAAGAAGAAAGCACTCACCCACAGAACGTACGATTTTTTTTACACAATTATCAAAACCTTACTAAAATATATTATTATTATTGGGACATACATAAAAGTAAATTAATTCTACTTTTAGTAGATATTAGAATAAAATAATAACGCGTATTACTGAAAATGCCAGCAAGATATTAAAGTTTCAATTCTCCCACCCAGAAGATAATAATCATTAAAAAAAAAGCTATTTCATCAGATTTAAAAAAAAATTGACAATTATTCTGACCGATTTATGAAGCAGACATCACAGTTAATCTAATTTATTAAGATCTAAACAAAAAAAAATAACAATTATATATAGTATGTATCATAATAAACAACATCTGCAAAATGAAATAGAACTTACTTACCACCCATTAAAATCTGAATTTTTTTCATATAAAGACTGTCACAATTTAGCCAAAACTTAGTATACAGTTTATTATAACTCTGTTCTACACGAAAATCGACCGTTAATACTTCAAAAATTTAAGGAAAATATAAAATTTGCTCATTTTTTACAAAATGACATGAAAATCCCATAGACTTACATTAGAGTGCTCGCCATCCAATTGATTGTAAACAAAGATCGTGACGTCACGCGCCCGTGCCCCATTGTTGAGTTGTAACTTCTTTAGGAATGTTTACATCGCCGCCGCCATTGATCATGGTAATCAGCTACAATGGCATTTTTAACTTCAAAGGTATTTATAATTTAGTAATTTTTTAGTAAACTTTATAAATTTCAATGATAGATACATAAAACTTTAAAGTAGTATCGTAGGGAGTGTTTTTCCTGTAGAAACATTCAGTGTAATTAATAATCTTGACCGCTTCTTCAAAACATTCAAGAATTAATTTAATGATTTAATAAATCTCTCAATAAATATTATGATTGTGCTCATTTTCAATAATGTTTGCTTGTAGTAGTTGACTACTCTGTTAAAACGTATTGTCCGACTTTAAATTACAAGTATATTGTAGTTAGTTTAGAATAGGCTCGTAAAAACAATGTTTGCATGGTAATTCGCATCTGACAGAATTTCACTGCAACAATGATAAAGATAAAAAGTAATATTTAGTAAAGAAGTTTGCCATGTTAAAATAATTATTAATTTATCGGCTACTTTTTAGTTAAAACCATTACATTTAAGAATGTTTGAAATTTTATTCACAAGAAGAACACTATTGTTACATTATTTAAATTTCCTGTTTAATATATTGTAAAATAATTAGTTAAACATTTTGATTTTCATTTCTTGAGTATAGACAGATTTGCATGTTTTTGATACATGATTAATTATATTAATTTATAAATGATAGCAAATGGTTAAAAAATTAACAACAATATGGTTTATTCAAAGTTGTGTTTACGTTAAATGATGTAGATGTAGTTAATTTACGTCGCACTAGAGCTGCACAATGGGCTATTGGCGACGGTCTGGGAAACATCCCTGAGGATGATCCGAAGACATGCCATCACAATTTTGATCCTCTGCAGAGGGGATGGCACCCCTGCTTCGGTAGCCCAACGACCTGCACGCGAAGTCGAGCACTTTACGGTAGAACAGTTTAACGAGGACCAATACCGCACACCCTCGGTCCCTACGCAGACTGATCCAAGTGGTCACCCACCCGCACACTGATCGCAGCCAGTGATGCTTGACTTCGGTGATCTGCTGGGAACCGTGTCTTAACGATCAGTCCACTGCAGGACTACGTTAAATGAAAAGCAGTGCTGAAAAGGTATTAAAATTTTTATATAGTAAGTTCTTAGTAAAAGTGTGAGTATTTCCTATTGGCTCTATGAGCTTATATAATGTACAAAAATATTTTGATAGTTAAGTATCATTGTACTTTATCTTTAAAAAAAAAATTAAAAAGCATTGAATTTGATATATTTTTGTATCTGTATATATACTTGAATATTCACTTCAATTAAAAAGGGCTTAAGGGTTTTGAACTACAATTTCTTCTTTTTTTAAAAATAAAAAATAATTAAGAATGAATAAAATTATTACTTGACAGCGGTTATAAATGAAATGTTTTTCAATTCTTGCGCAGTGATAGTAAGATTTTTTGGTGCAGGTATTGTTACTGAATTCTACCTATTAAATTTTAGACCTATTAAAATTTATTTTAAATGATTTAAGTTTTAAAGAAATATTCAATGCTTAATAGTTTTAAATTTACTAATTTAATGTTTTCAATGTAAAGTAATGTAGAGTTTTAAATTTAGTGTTTTCAATGTAAAGTTTAACTCTTATTCTCTTATAATTTTAGCTTCGTCTGAGGCTGCAGGATAATGCAAATGGAGAATGACATACTGGTAGAAGACGAGGGCCCGTAACTTCGATCCTGACAGAAAACAAAACAACTGCTGTGTATATGCTGTTAGATTCTCTTTAAATCTGCCGGAGCTGAAATTTCTCTTGCTGTTGTGTAGAAGTTTGAAGAAAGGTGTATCTCTGTGTGATTCATCCCTGCTGTGTGTTTTACACGTTGTTTACTGTTGCTGACAATTTTATAAAATATTTCAATAAAGCAAAGATTCATCAGTTTATTGCTCTGAAATAGAGTTGCACATAAGCAAAAAGTTGCAAGTGAAGGGAAAAGAACTTTGAACTGCACGAAATAAATGA
Source organism: Parasteatoda lunata (assembly GCA_949128135.1). Lineage (NCBI taxonomy): Eukaryota > Metazoa > Arthropoda > Arachnida > Araneae > Theridiidae > Parasteatoda > Parasteatoda lunata. The sequence continues at coordinate 303,091 of OX421980.1, read as the reverse complement.
CTGTAAAGTTTTGGAATTCTTTCTATTTAAAAATAATAATTAAAATGATAACACATAGTCGGAACTGTTGCTTTTTGCATTAAAAATAAAAATTATTTTATTTAATGACAAATATGTGTTCTTAAGGATTATGTTTATATTAAACAATGACGGTAAGGATATATTGCTTTTATAGTTGAGTGAAGTTTATATTGTGTTTTGTTTTAAAATAATATAATTAAATTGTGAAATAATGTTTGCCATGATTTGGTTTGATTAATTTTTTTATTCTTAACTACTGCATTGTGTTATTTATACTGCATTTTTGTAATAAATCTTCGAAATTTTAGAAAATGGGATAGGCAGATATGTGTTCATTAATAACACTTAATAAGATATAATGTTAGAAATTTTTTTATAGTCATGATAGTAATGTTTAAGCATTTTGAAATTAGATGTTGATAAAATTCAGTTTCTTTTAAATTTTCAAAAATCGGAAACAATTTTATTTTAACATCATTGTTAAACAGTAACTCTAAGCTTATGGGCATTTATACTACTAGCATTGTATTTTTACTTTAATTTTGAATTATTTAGTTCAAATTTGAGATAAGAAGTATATATATATCATTTTTTTGAACTACTGAATGGAGTTAGCGATGAACATGGACCATCAACAGAAGACATTGGAATTTGTAACCGACATATTGTGGAACCACCAACATTAGAAGAAGTCAATGACGGAATAAAAAACTAAAGGACAATAAAGCACCAGGCCCCGATGAAGTCCCATCAGAATTTCTAAAATATGGAGGAACTAGTGTCATGAAGAAAATATATGATCTGGTACGAGCTATATGGGAGCAAGAATTAATCCTGAAGAGTGGAAAACCAGCATGACCTGTGTGATACATAAGAAAGGAGATATACTGGATTGCTCAAACAACAGAGAAATGAGCTTGCTCTGTACAAGTTATAAAGTTTTTTCTAACATCCTTTTCAAAAGACTCTCCCCACTTGTCGAGAATATAGTTGGTGATTATCAGGCCGGATTCAGGAAGGGGCGATCCACCTCAGAGCAAATTTTGGAGAAGACAATGGAATTTGGTATTGACACGCACCATCTGTTTATTGATTTTAAAACAGCCTACGATAGTGTTAGCCGAAAAACTCTAATATCAGCCTTAAGAGAATTCAATATACCGGAGAAACTAGTGAAGCTGATTAGCTTAACACTTAGTGAAACCAAAATCATGGTCAAGATACAGAATAGTCTTTCCCATCCAATAGAAATTAATAATGGTGTACGACAGGGAGATGCCTTGGCATGTCTCCTCTTTAATCTAGCATTAGAAAAAATAGTAAGGGACTCAAACATCAACACCCGAGGAAATATCTTCAACAAATCAGTTCAATTATTGGCTTTTGCTGGTGATTTAGATATTATCGCTAGATCGCAGACAGCACTAACACAATCCTTTTTATGTCTGGAGAAGGAAGCCATTAAGATGGGATTAAGAATCAATGAATATAAAACTAAATATATGCCCTGCACAAAAGCTGGCTATGAAGAAACACACTTTGAAATTGGAGCATACAAATTCGAAGCTGTTGATAGCTTTACCTATTTGGGGTCGAAGATTAACAACAGAAACGACACTACACAAGAAATACACACGAGAATAACGATGGCCAATAAGTGTTTTTATGGTCTAAGAAAATATCTTAAGTCAAGCCTAATAAAAAGAAAAACAAAAGTGCTACTCTATAAATGTCTCATACGATCAGTGCTTACATACGCATGTGAGACCTGGACAATGACCCGTGGAGGTGAAAATTTTATAGCTAGATTTGAGAGAAAAATACTGCGAAGCATTTTTGGTGGAATAAATAAAAACGGTACCTGGTTTAGAAGATCAAACACGGAACTTTACAAATCATATAGAGAGCCTGATGTCATTAAATTTATCAAAATTCAAAGGATTAAATGGGCAGGCCACATAGTAAAAATGGAGGATAGCAGGACAACTAAAAAAGTTTTCAGTGCCAGGCCAAGAGGTACAAGAAAAAGAGGACGGCCAAACCTAAGATTTTTAGACTGCCTTGAAAAGGACCTACAAATTTTAAAGATAAGAAACTGGAGAACCTTGGCTAAGGGAAGAATGTCTTGGCACAGGCTTGTTGAGAAGGCCAAGGCCCATCCTGGGCTGTCGTGCCAATGAGAAGAAGAAGAAGTGTATATATATATTTTTATGATGTTTAAAATAATGATAATAGTAAAAATTTCTTTGGCTTAATATTAAAAATTTAGCTGAACATTTATTTACATTATTGTTAAAGCAAAAAATTTAAACCAACGTAGAGTAGAATCTTGTTTAAGTTTTCATCAGTAAGATTCTTTGCAAAGCAGGTTTTTAAATACATAATTTTTAAAAAAAAAAATTTTATGGCTAATTGATCAATACCAGAAAATTGACTCTAGCGTCTGCTTAATTTTTTAAAATTTATTTTCTGAAAAGCTCTGTTTAAAATGTTTACATATTACACCTACTTTTTTCTAAACCTATTTATGTCATAACGCATAATCTATAATCAGCGAAATGAAAGCAATGGAATTGTTTTAAACAAAAATCATTATTTTTATAGCAACGTTCTCAAAAGAGTAATAGATTGTAGTCAAATTTTGAACATTCATACCAAAGGCAACTTTTAAAAGATGCTGTTAAAAATGTTATTATCTTTTCGTCTCGTTCTTGATTGCTATTATATGTTTGTGCAAATTTAATTTAGATTAAACATAATATTTACTGACAGTTTTGAAATTAAAATATTATGTAAATTGTTTGCAAAGATTGTTGGTTTAGTACATAACACCTTTAAATAATTATCGAATTGATGATAATTTCTGATGTGCCCCCAAAAGTAGTTTTTATATTACAAAAAATAATAGCAATTTTCATAATATTAGTTGCTTTCCTGGTTTCACTCCCTGGAAAAATTTCCACGTTGTGTTTGGGTTTTGTTTTAGGTGTTTTGTTCAATAGAATTTCATATACTTAAAGAATAAAGCTACGTAAGTATTTCTCCATTTAATTTCTGTGATGATATCGGAAGCAATTTTTTTTTTAAATGCTGATTTTAAAGTATAACTCAAACTCTTGAGGATTTTCATTATCAACATTGTGTTTATTACTTTAATTTTGGAAATTTTCACATAATTATTCATTTAAAATTTGAGACAAAAATTTCTGCTTTTTTTATTTTTATCATGTTTAAAATAATATAATTGTAAAATAATTATAGTCGTAAAAAGTTCTTTTGACTGAATAACATTTATATTATGATAAAAATTCCTAATCAATTTAGAGAAGAATATTGCTTTTATTATAAAGAATATTTTGTGATAGCAAGGTTTTTCAAAAGTAACTGATGGTAGTCAAATTTGGATCAATATAAAAGCAACTTATAGTAAAAAAAGTATTATGTTTTTTCGTCTCATTCTTGTATGCAATTAAATGTTTGTGCAAATTTAATTCTGATAAAATACAATATTTACTAATTTTTTTTTGGTTTTGGCATTTAAATGTTGTATAAACTTTAAGTAAATAAAAGTACATAGTACTTTAATTATTGAATCGCTAAAATTTAAATATTTAATCGTTAAAATTTTTTTAATAGAAATTCATAAAGGCCCTTTTTTGTTTCCATTCCCTGAAAATATTTCTACAGATGCCTTTAGGTTTTGTTTCAAGTGTTTTGTAAGTAAAATTTCAGATTCTAAACGGATAAAGTTACGTAAGTAGTTCTCTCTTTAATTTCAGTGATAGAAGTGAAATAATTTATGCAAGTAAGTAATTTGAATATTTTTTCATTTTCTTTATTGTTTCAGTTATTACAAAAAATTACAGTTTAAAAATTCGAGATATAATTTTATTGTAATATTTTTGGAAATGAATGACTTAGTTATATAGTAGAAAAAAAAGTTAAGCTAAATTTTCGACTCAATTCAAATGTAAATTTAACTTAGAAATTATGTGGTGTTGTTTTCTTAATTTACAATTTCAGAATATAAATAATGAATGATAATTGTGAAATTGCAAATGGCTTAAGTTACACATTTAAAAAAAAATGTATATATATTACAAACTAACAAATTCAATTGAGATTTTGATAAAATAAGCTCATTTTTTTAAAAAAAAATTAAGAGTACATTTTAAAATTAAAAACTTGAAAATTATTAATGATATAAAATTTGTCAGAAAACCCATTGCATGAAGAAAGGAAAAAAATATCAATAAAAGTTGTGATATAGTATTATTTCTTAAATAAATTTGAAAAATCAGCAGAACATAAGATATACTTTGGAGTAAGAGGGAGGAAAATCGATGGTAGCAGAGTTCGCTAAAATAATTTTATTTAGTATTTCTGCATTGCTGTGTAATAATGCATGAAATGACATTATAAAACTATTGTTCTATGTTTTACTGCTTCACAGCAATACAGAAAATTAAATAAAATTATATCGCCGAATTATTCTACTACCATCCAAATCCTCCTCTTGCTTACTCCAAAAATAAAAAGCAAAGCAAGATAATATCAGAAAATACAAAACCTAATATTATAAAGCGTTAAAACTAATGCAAAATAATACTATGGCGAACGCTAGATAATCTTAGTTTGCATAGAATCTAATATTACAGCAAACGCTAGATAATATTAGTTTGCTTTGAATCTAATATTATACGATGCTGAGCAAACAGCGACCTCTTGTATCTTTCTAATCTTAGAAGTTGTGCAGGATAACGTTAGATTTTGCCGATTTTCTGGTAATATCTAATATCAGGTGCTACTTGGGAAGGCCCACCAAAGTCTCCGGGTCCCTTACAAAATATTTTGAAATTAAATTACTGAAGTTTCCATAATATTTTGAGTAATTAGTCCTAACAATAGAAAATCTATTGAACTGCATGATTCAAGATAAACATTTTAAGAAATTTTGAAAGCAGCCAATTGAAGATTATATTTCTAAGATAAAGTTTACGTATGCAAAATATCAAACAACAAAATAATGTTATGTCAAAATAAAAATAGTTTGGTGACCACAAACAATTGAAATCAGTGATTTTTGCTAAAAGTCACTGACTAGCTGAATTATTTTTTTATTGTAAGCTGTAATTATTTTTTATTTACTACTTAAACCAACACAAAGCTATCCCACCGCCCATTAGACTTTTTACTAATTCTTGAGTCCCCTCAGAAATTGTGGGCCCTAGGCCCATGCCTATTGGGCCTAGGCTATAATCAGGCCCTGACGAGAATGCATATTCGCAAAGTCTCTTATAAATGATTAGTGTCAACAAGAATTGAAAGCTTATTCTTAACAAATATGTAAAACTGTAGATGGAAGGCTATACAATCTTTAAAATAATTTAGCTAATCAGTGACTTTTAGCACTGATTTCAATTGTTTGTGGTCATCAAATTATTTTTATTTTCATACAACAGTGTTTTGTTGTCTTATATTTTGCTTTAATATTTAGATGCGTAAACTTTATCTTAGGAAAATAATCTCTTATTGTCTGCTTTCAAAAGTTTTTATAATGTTTCTCTTGAATCATGCAGTTTAATAGATTCTTTTTATTGTTAGGACTACTCTTCAGAAATTTTATTTCAAAATATTTTCTTTGGGGCCCGGAAAATTTTATGGGCCTTGGGCCTGAATTTGTCTTGATCGGTCACTGATTCTCGTTGCATTTGCTTAAACCGTTGGAATAAAAATTGCACTAATTAAAATTCAGTTGTACTTTCGAATTTGATTAGTGCAATGCTTACACGAGTTTGGTTTATCACAATATAAAGAAACTTTGAAATAAAAAATGCCTTTTTTGAGATAAACTGCTTCTTTCAGTATTTTTTTTAAAGTAATATTGCAGACTTTCTGCTAATTTCTGAGGCCCCCCAGAAAGTGTGGGCCCTAGGCCCATGCGATAATCAGGACCTGACTCTACATGTAAATATAAAATAAGCATTGACAAAATAAATTGATTTGTTTATTTGTAAACATTGACTAAGCTTTGAAAAGGGGCACTATGAATTAGAATGAAAATGAAATAAGCAAGATATTTGAGAATGTAATGAATGAGATGAGAGTTAGAGAATTTGTACCAGGGCAAATTGTCTAACTCTCATCTCATTCATTAATTACATGACAATTGTACAAATATTTTGACAAACTTCTTACTTGAAGTTCAATTTTATTACTTATTTATTGTATGTATCCATTTTTTTATATTTTGTACTTTATGCAATACAACATGTATCATTTTATATGATTTTACTCGAGCAATATGCTCATAACTAATTCTTTACTCTCAATTTTAGGAAACAAGGACCTCAAGGATCCGAATCTCAAGATGAAGGGGTAAAGGGCCGTTCCGGACTCTGGCACCCCGACCCACCTACAGGACTAGGATGCTCATCGCTAATCTTTGTTACTTGTTGCTAGCATGTTATTTGTTATGTTTTGTTGGTTTATTAAATATATATTTTAAGTTATTATGTTTCTTACTTGGAATACAACACCAAGGATTGTCACAGCTCAACACTTTAGATAATATAAATAATAGTGAGGTTAAAGGTAATAAACTAGGCGGAAAGTATAACACCTCACGTTTGTGGTTAATTATTTTCATAAGTGTTAAAAAGGACAACTTTAGTTTGAGCTATAAAAGCCTGAAGTGTAAAATGTCGCATTTTTGGCTGATAAAACACCTCTAAAAATAGTACAAATATATACTTGAGGTTAAAAAATAATAACCTAAGGTAGAATATGCAACACCTCTCGTTAATGGAAAAACCTTTACAAGTATCAAAAAATACACTTGAGGTTGATTTATAATAACTGGAAGTGTATAATGGCACAACTTAGGTAGATAAATACTTCAACAGTTATATAAATTAACACTTTAGGTTGAAAAATAATAACCTAAAGTAGAACTTCGAACACCTCACATTCATAAAAAATAAAACTTATCAAACGGTCAAAAAATACACTAGAGGTAGATCTATAATAATTAGATGTGTAAAATTATGCACCTTAAGTTGATAAAAAAAAAACTCTACAAGCATAAAAATATATACTTGAGGTTGAAATATAATAAGCTGAGGTAGAACATAAAACACCTCGCGTTAGTAAAAAATTACCTTCACAAATGTCGAAAAACACATTTGAGGTAGATCCAGAATAACCTGAAGTGTTAAATGAAACACCTTAGGATGTAGAATAAATACTTCAGGTTGATTAGTATTAACCTAAGGATGAAAAGGAAACACCTCAGGTTGATATATGTCCTTTTTAACCTACCGATGTATTTATATAACTTCATTTATATCTTTGAAAACACCTCATTTTCCCGCAAGGGAAGTGCGTGAAGAATTAATCTGAAATTTTTAGAGTAGCTTTGATTGTGATTCTTTCATTACATCTATGGTTAGAAGGATTTTGGATAACATTACTTTGCTTCTTTTTAGTAATGCAACTTTCTTTTCCAAACATACCAAAGACGTCAATAGAACAATCGTCTTCTTTGACTGTAGCTGAATCTGGACTTATTACTTTTTATGCCCAAAACACTTAAGATTTATGATTTCATAAAGCTTAATCTTACTTTCAGGTGTAAAGTTTTGTATTCTAGTTTATAGAACTATAATCTCAAGGTGGAAAGTGCTGTTTCAGAACTTAACTAAAACCCTCGGCAGCGTTTACCTCCGTTAAATGAAATGTTCTAGAATGCGTAAGCAACTATTACAAAAAAGATACCATAGTTTTTTTACTCTGTATTCTTCAGCTTTTGCACTTATTTCTTTATTATATATGTTGATTAAATAAATTTATTTATTAAGTCATTACTGAATAAATCATTTGAATGCTTAACAGAAATGACATGTATCAGTAGTCAGGCCCGTCGTCAACGGGGGGGGGGTGAGAGGGGTGTCTCACCCCCCCAGCGATATCATCCAGTCGGCAAATTCAAGTTGAGTCGTCATTTTTTTTTTTTTTTTTTTTTTTTTTTTACAAGCCAAAATCCCGACTTTGCCGAAGTTCTTTTATTATCGGATATTTCATCAGTAATAAGATTTAAACGGATCTGAGTTTGGTCCATTTCGGGATCCCAGACCCGACTCAGCAAATCTTGTTATGAAATGTGTTTTTAAATTTAGTTTTTTTCTCTCCAAGAATAACCATTTATCAGAATTCAAAGCAAGGTGAACGATGATACAAGCCGAAATCCCGACTTTGCCGAAATTCTTTCATTATTGGATATTTCATTGGTGATGAGATTTAAACGGATTTCAATGTTATCTGAGTTTCGTCCATTTCTGGATCGCAGACCCGACTCGGCAAATCTTGTTGTGAAATGTGTTTTTAAATTCAGTTTTTTTTGTTGTTTTTTTTCCTCCTCCAAGAGCAACCATTTATGATAATTCCAAGCAAGATGACCAATAATACTAGCCGAAATCCCGACTTTGCCGAAAATCTTTCATTGTCGGATATTTCATTGGTTATGAGATTTAAATGGATTTCAATGTTATCTGAGTTTCGTCCATTTCGGGATCCCAGACCCGACTCAGCAAATCTTGTTGTGAAATGTGTTTTTAAATTCAGCTTTTTTTTCCTTCTCCAAGACTAACCATTTATGATAATTCAAAGCAAGATGACCGATAGTACAAGCCAAAATCCCGACTTTGCCGAAATTCTTTTATTATCGGGTATTTCATCGGCGATGAGATTTAAACGGATTTCAATGTTATCTGAGTTTCGTCCATTTCGGGATTTTGTCCCAGACCCGACTCAGCAAATCTTGCTGTGAAATTTAGTTTTCCAATTCAGTTTTTTTTTTTTTTTTCTCTCTCCTCCAAGAGTAACCATTTATGAGAATTCGAGGCAAGATGACCGATATTACAAGCCAAAATCTTGAAAACCATTTCTCTCGTATTATTATTTCCACGACACATTCTTAAATTTAAAAAAATTTTAGTGACCTTAATTTTTAGTCCGCTAATAAAGTATCATAAAATTCAGATACTATTTCTCAGAATTATATAAACTCTTTATTAGAAGTTTAAGTAATTTTTTCAAAGGAAGTGATGAACTTACGTGAGTTTTTTTTTTAAAAACTAATAAATTTTAAATGAAATAATCGTGCCGGTGATGCAACCTATTTTTCTTCTTTTACTTTCAAAATATTGGGGAAAAATTACAAATAAGAGTACCTATTAAATAGGATACTTTATTATTCAAAATATCATATTTAAATTGTTAAATTCTGTTTAAATAACACAAATTATCAAATAATTTTTATTTTCAATTAGTAAAATCTATTTTTCTACTGTTAAAATTTTTACTAACTCCAAAGGACTTTAAACATTTAAAAAAAAAAAGAAGAAAAAAAAACATTTGATTTGTTAACTACCCTTTAGTTTATAACTTTTAAAATTTTATGATGATTGGATTATTATTTGAGTTAAAAAAATTTTTTACCTAAAATAAATTGTTCAGGGATCAATTCGTATCTTTAGAACAATTAATCATCACAACAAAATTTGATATTCTCTATGGAAAATAGTAAACATATATGTGATCCTCAATTCACCTTTATAAAAGTTACTGTTTTGAAAATAAAATATTATATTTTGCTTTTAATATTTTTTTTCAAGAATCCTAAGAATTCTGAAACATTAAATTGAGTTACACTCAATCGAATCGACTCTTTAATCATTTCACACAATTTGTGGATTATGATTTTGGATTCATTAATTATTTCAATAAAAATACGGCGAAAATAGAGCAATTCTTCGATTCCTAGTATTCACGGAAAAGTGGCAATTCTGTTTGTTCAAGCCGTTACCGATGGTGCTGCGATTCCCCCCCCCCCCTCATCTTTGAAGCAGAAGACGAAACCCCCGGATATTTCTGTCAACTTGAAAAATCGAGGGTGTTTTAAAAGTGGATAGAAAAAGATAAATCACATTTGAGTTCTGTTTTTTACTTTTTACTAAGCTTTTTATTTTGTGTTTGAAATAGCAATTTTTTTTCAGTTGAAATTATTTTTCATAGATCTTATTTAATTGAAATTTCAAATATTAAATTCTATATTTGTTCGTAGGCTTTGTCTTTATAAGTCCAAACTGCAATCCTTTATGAACAAAAATGTACTAATGCTTATCTTATTGAAAATGCAATGTGCTTAAAAATAGAAAAGTTTCAGTTTTGTTTTTGGATAAATAATTTTTTTTAGTTATTTTGAAGTATTTCTTATGTATTTAATGTTCTTATAATATCTTCTTTTTACTAAAGTTAACAGTTTTTCGTTTGTTTAAGTCAGTTCCGTCTTTACACATGGGCACCACCGAGCAGTACCCGAGGGCCCCAGGCACTCAGGGGTCCCTTGAGAATCTCACTTTTTATAAACTTTATTTTAAAAAATTACAAATAAAAAAAAATTTGCCTTATATATTTCTTAAAATAAATATATTTTATTGTATAAAGTGTGCATTTTGTTTTTCTTTATACAAATAGTGATCGATTATCATGCAAACAGCAATTTGAATAGTTTATCACCAGGAAAACTTAAAAATGCAACCGACATCTATTTTTCTACGTTCCAATGAAGTTTTTATGTGGATTCTGTTTTTTGGGGAAATCAAAATGTATTTAAATTTGCTCAAATTATTGCATATGTTAAAAATGCTTTATTTTAGGTGTGTGAAGTTTTTAAGTTCGATTTTAAGCAGCATGACATGTTATAAGGGCCCAAAACATTTCTATGCCCGAGGGCCCTGCATGCTATTAAGACGGTCCTGGTTTAAATTAATTATTAGTAAAAAAAAATTAATAATTTTGTAATTATGTAAAAATTCAATTCACAGTTTTGTATTAAAAATGTGGAATAATCACTTTAGTAAAAAAGCTTTCATAAGTTTTTATTGTTAAATCTATTAGCGTTAACTGCACCAATGACAGTTGCGACAAATGAAAGAATTTTCAGCAAGATGAAATTGATTAAAAACTATCTTCGAACAACAATGACCACTGAACGCCTAAATTCACTGCTTTTACTCAAAGCAGAAAAAGATATTGCTGACAATATTAAGCTTGATAAGCTGGCAGAATATTTTTCACTCTTAAAACAATGTCGAAGTAAATTTACGTAGCCAATATAATTAATATAACGTAACTTTGCTAATATCTTAATTTTTTTTATCCTTTTTATGTGAATTTCTTCATTTATAAATTAAATGGCAAATATTTTCAATGTATTTCTACATTATTTTTCTTATTTTTTTAAAAATGAAAGGACAATTTACTTTTGAATGAATTTTGTTTTGAATCAATATCTTAATAGAAGATTGTATTTTTTGATTATGACTTACTTTCTAATCTTCAAACAGTTGCTCTAATTAGCTTATGGCAACTACGTTTAGATGAAACGAAAGATACATTTTAATTGCTAAGTGATTTTTCAAAATAATATTTTAAATATAAAGTAAAAAGTATTTCAAAGTTGCATTGAAAATCATTTAAATTTACAACTTTATTTTTTAAAATTATTTTCACAAATAATTATTGATTATTATTTCTGAAAACATTTCAATTGAATAAGTTTCAGTTTATTTAAAAATAGTTTTCTTTCCTTAAATATTTTGTTACCATTTTAATAATTAAAATTAATATAAATGTAAAAACTATATTTTCTTTGTATTATTTTGAATAATTACTGGTGCTATTTAGTTATCAATAATACCACATTTTTCACCTATGGCGGTTGCATTTTTAAGTGCTGTAAAAAATTTTTCGATGAATAGCATTATGTTTATAACTAGTCGAAATGATTTCAAAACTTTGGAAGCTCAAATTTTGTGGCGCATTTGGACTCTTTTATTTGTTTTGTTTTATCTTTGATTGTCAAGCTTTAGCCATATACAAATTGTATGTATGTATGTATATATATATATATATATATATATATATATATATATATATATATATATATATATATATATATATATATATATATATATATATGTGACAGTCGGCAAAATAAACTTCAACACCCCCCCCCCCCCTCTTGAATCAGTTAGCGACGGGCCTGTCAGTAGTGAATATTAATTGAACCTTCTATCGGTTAGAAATTATTTCGTTTATTTTTGCAACCATATGGGCAGATCTGGTTGCAACTTTACAGAGTTCATTTAAAGATATTTTCAAAAGATTTAGGGCACAGTTTTGCTTCATAGATTAAAAAAAGTAGCAACAGATTTTATTATATACTTTGTTTAATCAAGTTATAAAAAATACACAATTTGAATTTTAAAAAAACATTACATATATGCAGGTAGTTTACATAAAACTTCATGAACTGGCAAAGATACAATTCCAGCCAATGCTATTCCAACAGAATCTCCAACAGATGCCACTCCCATAGAAAATTCACGATCCTTTTCAGCAACCTTTTATTAATTAATAAAACAATATATTATTTTCAATTAAAATGTTCATAACTTTCAAATGCATTACTTCAAAGTGTTACTCTTGAAATAAATAATTTAAAACTGTATTTCAAGCAAAACTCTTAAAATTTATTTAGATAACATGAAAAAGGTTACATAAAATTTGGAGAAAAAAATTACATTTAGATCTTACACTAACTAAATTCATTTTATCCTAATAATATTTAAAATGGAAAAATCTTCTCACTTTAATAAATATTATTTTACTACCACACAGTGAAATTTTTGTAACAACGGAGCAAGTTAGCGAGTTGGTAAGCTCATTTCTCAAGTTTGACTTAGCTGAAGCTTATTATAATTCCAAGAAAGAGACCCTCAGAAAAACTATGCCAAAATTTAGGAAAGAAATTTGGATGAAGGTCTGAATAGACATGCTATGCCCTGGGGACGAAAATTAGCAGCAATTATGATATTGTGACATTTAAAATTGGGAATTTTTCCTGCCTGTCACCTAAGGGACACATATCACTTCTGTGAGGGATTGAGATGTTATATGATTTGGTACCAGTTACCACCGAGAAAATATTAAAGCTCTCTTGAAATAGGGACTTTTTTTTAATGAAAACTTATGAGTGTGTGTGTATATACCCACACAGTAAAACCTTGTTAACGTCAACTCGAAGGGTGACAGAAATTTTTTCATGTTAAAAGAAGTTCAAATTATCAGACCAAAATTTTTTTTGATGAAAATCATACAGCACACAGGCATTTTCTATAATCTATATCTGCTATCTATTTGTGTTTTCTAATCCTAAATTTCTATTATGAATGTGTAAATTAATATATGTACTTTTCATTTCAATAAATGTGTTTATTTGGGACTTTATATTAAATTAATAACTTCTATACTTCTCATAATAAATTCAACCAATTATTTTAAAAAATAAAATAAAGTTAAAAAGGAAGAAAAACTATTACAGTTCAGATAAAATTCAAAAAGTATTCCCAATTATGGGGTTCTATTTTTTTTTTAATTCTGTAGAAGTAAGTACTAGTAAAAAATTACTGAAAAGTAAATAACTAATAGGAGTAAACTTATTAATTACACAAATTAGAGAGGATTACCAATGGAAATAGTTTTTTGTTTTGGTTTCTTATTCGCACCTGCTTTCTATGTATTCTAACTGTATCCAAAACATGATTCGAAATTTTATTTTGCATTACAAAAAATCAACAGTTTTAATTGCTTCATAAACACTTTTAGAGGAAAGTAAACCGTAGTATTTGCCAGTGAAATTTAAGAAAAAGTTTAGTTTTACACATATTTATCTGCAGAAATGCAATTCAGCAATATTAATTTCTTAAAACAAATTATGAGGGTGATTTCTTAACCTGGAAGAAGAAATAACTAAATTTTCCCCTATCCTTTTTTAGTGCTTAATTTTTAATTTTATTTTTTTACGCACAGAATAAATAAATAAAAGACTCATTTTTATACACAAAAGTAACATTTCTAAAATTTAAAGAGAGAATTTATTTGTCTAATACATTTTTCCCCATCAACACATAAAGTATATACATTGAAAAAAAATTCATATTTCTCCTAGTCTGCACTTAACAAGTCGTTATCACACAGAGAAAAAAAATTATAGCAATCATTGAAGAAAGATTAATGATAATTAGATCAATACCGTTTTCCATAACCTTGGCACCAATCAGCGAAAGGTATTTATAAGTGTTATGTTGCTTTATTTACTTTTGCTATACATTCTCATTAACAGGGATGAGAGTAGTAAGAAAGTAAAAAAGAGGAAATCCAAGAATGAATGTATATATATATTATATCAGCCAACATCGTGTAATACTGAGAAGAAATTATGTGATACTACTTCCTAGTAGAGAGGTGCCAGCGAGTCCAGCCGGGAAAAGTCCCGAATTTATAATTAACTCTTAACTTTCGTCCATAGAACAATCTAATTTCTTATTCACATCTGATTTGGTGACCACTGCGAGAAGGCAGCTCTCACCAATCATGTCACCGTCATTTCCTTTTATTTCTTTTAAATGTTAAGTTTGCTTATTATATTATTGTAGTTATTTCATCTTATGCTGCACAAACTCCTACAAATAATGGGAGCTTGCGTCCGTGATTTAAATATAGAGCTATAATTTAGAACTTTGAAATCCTGCGGAGGAGATTTTACGGACTTAACTTTTGAAATTCCGAGAAGGGGATATTCACCGAATTGTGAAGGGGGGAAAAGTGAAATTCTACGCACGTGAAGGAGCGGAAACTTAAATTAACATTCATTTTAATGTTGTTCCTGCTATAAAATCCAGTCTTGAATCTGCCATGCAGGGCAGTTGGAATCCACGAATTTTCCGAGAAGTGCACCAATACTTAAATCCGCCTTGAAGGCAAGCAGCTATAATAAAATCTGTTGTGAAAGACAGCAGCAACAACAGAAGCTGTCATTACATCATCGAAATCATTGGAACATTTTGCGCAAATCAGAAGGGCAATCAACTCTTCTGAGAAGTGCAGTTGCGAAATCCTTGGATTTACAGAAAAGGGATACGAAATCTGAATCAACTGGAATAATTCAACGAAACATTGGATTACTATTGGACACTGGGAGTCTCTTCAATCAAGGAGCTTTACCTTCACGTTGGCATTGACGGTAGTCGAATAAGTTTGAAGAAATTCTGCATTTGGACTTCTACTGCTTTTTTTGTTTTATAATGTTTCCTGCCATTGCCAGTGTCCTATTGTTTCCTGCCGTTGCCAGTGACCTATTGTTTCCCGCCGTTGCCAGTGACCTATTGTTTCCTGCCGTTGCCAGTGTCCTATTCAGGAAGCAATGATGACAAACACAGAAGGTGGGGCACTATTTGAGAAAAAAAAACCCAAGATATTGCTCAGAAGAAAACACCCAAATTATGCACAGTCAGATGCCAAAAGGAGAACTTGGAGAAAGGAACAAAGGAGAATTTGTGCCTTTCAAGGGCCAAAAAAACAAAAAAGTTTTGAAAAGAGAGAACTGAAAACCTTATCGAGCAGTCGAGACTTATCACGAAGAGGACTTATATCGTGTAATACTGAGAAGAAATCATGTGATACTACTTCCTAGTAGAAGGGTGCCAGCGAGTCCAGCCGGGGAGAAGTTCCGAATTTATAATTAACTCCTAACTTTCCTCCATAGAACAATCTAATTTCTTATTCACATCCAATTTGGCGCCCACTGCAAGAAGGCAGCTCTCACCTATCATGTCACAGTCATTTCCTTTTATTTCTATTAAATGTTAAGTTTGCTTATTAAATTACTGTAGTTATTTCATCTTATGCTGCACAAACTCCTACATATATGAATATATATGTGCCAACAATTTAATAAAAAAGTGTGATTTTTAAACTTGTAAACCATGTGATTATAAATCCCAATGATTAATTTTAAAATTGTATGAATATATGAATCAAATGCATGATTTTAAATTGAGAGAATATGAATCATGATATGAGGCTTTTAAACCAGGTGAATATGAAACTCTATATTGAATTTAAATATCATGAAAATACAAATCATGATACGTAATTTTTAGATCACGTAAATACGAATACCAATGTCTAATTTTTACAGCACCTATAAATACGAAAATCGGTGTTTGATATTACAACCGCAAAAACGAATCATGACATTGGATTTTAAGCTCGCGTGAATACGAATCGCTACATAGAGTTATAGAAGCACATAAATACAAATCGCGATATTGGATTTTTAAATCTCGTAAATAAGAATCGCAATGTACGATATTTTAAATCGCCTGAATAAGAATCGCAACGTTCAACTTTTAAATCAGGTAAATACGAAAATCGATGTTTGATAATAAAATCGCGATTTTAAAAATGCATAAATACAAAACGCGATATTGGATTTAGAAATATCGTAAATAAGAATCATAATGAACAATATTTAAATAGCGTAAGTAAGAATCGCAATGCGCAACTTTTAAATCAGGTAAATACGAAAATCGATGATTGATATTAAAATCACGTGAATGAGAATCGAAATATTTGCAGAGTCTGGACTAGGGATTTCTAAAAGGCTTGTTTGTATTGTTTTTATTTAGACTTAATAAATAAAAATTTACAAGATTAATTGAATCAGCAAATAAATATTTTCACTGTAAATCCACCTCTTTTTTCTTTTTCCTTTGCTTTCGCGCCAGAAAACAGGAAGCAGCGACGAATTACGAAAATACGAGCTATCCCGAGGACGAATAAAAATACGGAAAATCTTATTTTCTGTGCATAAAAGCGGAGAAAATAGATAAAATAAATAAAAATGCGGAAAGGTTAGCAGCTAGGACGTAGTTTGAATTTTCTGTTTATCTATGTAAATCGCAAATAAATATAATTATTTTATTTCAACAACTGAATTTTCAAAAAAAGCAGAATATTTATTTTTAAAAAAAAACCAAAACTTTTAGAGAATCAGAGTTTTTGATTAAAAGGCGAAAAGTCGAGAGACAAAAGCGAAAAAGGAGGAAATCAGCTAAAATGCGGAAAAATCACATCCCGGTATAAAGGTCAACCAGTATTATCCCAAAGAAATTATTTTTAGAGAAACTTCAGCGAGAGGAATGAGGACTTCAATACTTTTGATCCGTGGAAAATTAAATTCCTCATTATATATTTTAATTTATTTAATAGCGGGAAAAATGGAAAAATCTGAAGAAAAAAAAAAGTGTAAATCTGCGAAAAAATCACATCCCTGCATTAAACAGATTGTTGTAAAGATTACATATATATCAATAGTTTTCATACTGAGTATCTAGGAATCAAGGTGATTTTATGTACTACTGGTGATTTACATGCATATGTAAGATACCAATGACTAATTATACAAAATAGTTTAATAATCGATAAAATTTCTACAGAATTTTTTTTTAATGCAACATATTTGTTAAACTTAAATTGATAGTGCAAAGAAGAACCATTTTTCAACATGTTAAATGGCTTTCAGCCAATTACAACCAAAAAATGAAAATGTGATTCAAAAAAAGTTCAAAAAGCAGTCAAAAGAAAAATTTTGGTATGGCATGAACAAAAAATTATTTCTATCTTGTATTGCAGTGATGAAAAATACTTTTTCTGCTAGTTTATTTAAGCTATGCTACAAACATATGAACAAAAATTTAAAATTAAGTCAATTATCTTCACACTTTGTGTGCCAAAAATACAATTATAGCCAATAAAGTAAATGAACATATAATAGTTTGCAAATCAGACATAATAGTAGTCAAAAAGATAATTAAATATATGCGCTAAGAATTACCCGTTTTCATAGCATTCATAGTTTATCTCATGTTATCGTAAATCTCTGCAGAATTTTTTTTAATGCAACATATTTGCTAAACTTAAATTGATAGTGCAAAGAAGAACTAGTTTTCAACATGTTAAATGGCTTTCAGCCAATTACAACCAAAAAATGAAAATGTGATTTAAAAAAAGTTCAAAAAGCAGTAAAAAGAAAAATCTTGGTATGGCACGAACAAAAAATTATTTCTATCTTGTATTGCAGTGATGAAAAGTACTTTTTCTGCTAGTTTATTTAAGCTATGCTACAAACATATGAACAAAAATTAGCCAATAAAGTAAATTCACATATAATAGTTTGCAAATCAGACGTAATAGTTGTCAAAAAGATAATTAAATATATGCTCATTGAAATTCTATTGACTACTGCCGAAAAACATGTTAAGAGAAAAGAAATTTTATAAATAAATGAATCTCCCATCCATTAAAAAATAAAATTTAGGTTTAAAACTATAAAACAAAGTAAATAATAATATTTGTTGACAACATGTAAAGAATCCAATACTTTTTATTAACAACAGTAGTATTCAACTAATGTAAGAATTAAAACAGCCTAAAACCAGCATTCCAAATGGTTTGCACAGAAACTGGTGGTAAAGAGGAGTTTGCACTTTTCAGCTAAAAAAGCTTGATATTGGCCTTTGCTTGAAGGACATGCTGTAAAAACACATTTAAAATGTACAATGAAAGAATTCACCTTTTCAAATTGATTTTGCCATATTTCTCATAGGAGATTTAAAAGGTGAGCATTACAAGTTACATAAACAGCATTTAAGAATACTGCTTTTAAACTTTTTCCCATGCTTTGTTCATGTAAAACATATTGTCAGTAACAAAAGATGTACTTGCATAAAAACAAAGTTTGTAATTTTGACAACACTGGATAAGTGCTTCGCTAACAGTTTTAAAATTTACTCTTTCTACTGGAATGCTATCTTAGAAAAATGCAGTCAAGGAAATGTCAGAACTGGCACCCTATATTTCCACCCATGGAACAGCTAGTTTCGTCTTCAGAGTCTATAGTTTTATCCGTCACAATGCTTAAAACCCCAGGTCGATGGTAAATATGCCCGCCACTTGATTTTTATGATATTCTCGAGTTTTAGGCACGTAATGGTTTTGCAAGTGGTTACAGCTCAGAATGACACCAACTTCAAGTGAATTTTCTAAGTAACTTTCAAGCTTGTACAGTGGAATATTTGCTGCTGCAAAAACATCAACGAACTTAGAAAGCTGTACACCACAATGTTGCT
Source organism: Parasteatoda lunata (assembly GCA_949128135.1). Classification (NCBI taxonomy): domain Eukaryota; kingdom Metazoa; phylum Arthropoda; class Arachnida; order Araneae; family Theridiidae; genus Parasteatoda; species Parasteatoda lunata. Next base: position 283,973 of record OX421980.1, on the reverse strand, counting down.
CTTAAAGGATTCTTTTTTTCAAATAACTTTTCAATGCCTATTTGAGAAGAACTAGGTTCACTGGCTTTTTTCTTTAATAAGTGTATTTTTTTAAGTGTTTTTCACATCTAACTTTTTGTGAAAAATCAACTGGTACATTGCAAGTGGTGCAAAACAAAACATTCACTCTTACTTAAAAAACTCCTTTTACTGTTTATAGCACTCAAGATCAGTTATTTTATTTGCATGGCTCATTTTATCAACTAAGAAAAACTGAGAACTTAGAGAACATACATTAACCTGGCTTGATGAAAATATATGGCATCTACTTTGAGAGCCAAAATTTTTGAAGAAATGGAAGTTACATGACACTTCCCTGTTATTTATCAAAAGAATAAAAGAGTGCTCTTAAGAATTCTACTGTTAAAAAGCATTTCAAGATGTTTTTCAATACAAAGGCCCTAGAATTCCTCTGCCTAGTGAAATAACTTGTGAAAACGTGCCTATCCTTTGATTATTGAGAATTTCATGTAAAGGGGTAAACTTTTTTTTTCAGGGTTCATTTTTCTTTTGTATTTCTGTTAAACAACAGGGAGAAGGAGGCATTGGTGTCAATCAATCCCTAAAAATTTTAGAAGGTCACCTATCTTACCTTGTTACCACTAACGTTAATAGGGTTCCCACTTTTTTATCAAAGCAAAAATTAAGCAATTTAAGGACTTTCATCAAAAAAATTAAGGACTTTTTTTCTAGAAATTAAGGACCTTAAAAATGGCATAATATAATAATTTTATTTATAACAGTTGCAATAATTTCACACAATAATGAAATATCATTCTCATATATTGAGTTCTTCACGTTTTTTAGAAATAGTTTCCATTATGGATTCTTGTTCAAAAACTTCTTTTGTTGCTTCTTTTCTTAGGATATTTGATTTAAAAAAAAAGTGAAATGTCTTTTTTCTTCTCCCCTTCATCAGCAAGAGCATCAGATGATTGACGCATGTTTTTTACATCACATTCAAAGCATTTTCTTTCAGTTTAGAGGAAATCAATTTCCTCAACCAAGTGTTTTCTCTTTTTACGGGTCTGTTCTTTCATCTTTTCTTTTATCCGAGAGTCAAGAAAATGTAAATATTTTTGTCATGCACATTTAACTGATTGTCTAATTTCTTTGGTGATGGGCTCATCGAGTACATTCCCTGCTTCCATAATAGCCTCCACAATCATTCTTTGAGCAATGTAGCTGTTTTCTCTTAAATTTTCTATTTCTAGAGCTTTGTTTATGGAAAATCCCCTCTCAACGACGGCTTGACCATGGGATAAAATTTAAATTATTTTGACAATACGCCACAGTTTACTATACTTCTCTTTCATCACTAGAAAAATATTGATACAAAAATTCATTCAACTTTTGCTCTTTATGATCAAAGGTTTTGAAATGAGAAAGGGAACATTTTACTACTTTATATAAAAATTCTTTAAACTGAAGTAAAATTTCATCTCCATTTTCACAATGCCTCATATTCTTTTCTCCTAAATATGTTAAAATGCTTTTAAGTGATTTCTGATATTTCATGGGCTGAAATACCATTTTATTAAGGTCAAAGCAAGAAGCATTTCTAACAACAGAGTAGGAAATAGGGCACTTTTCCATTAATGTTTGCAACATTCTTAAAATAAACTGCTGACAGTCACTTTTTATGTTCAACACATCTTTATCTGATGCCTCTTTCATTAGCAACTGATTGCCAATAAAGCCAATGGAAATTTTACCACCACAGTTAAACTGTGCTACATCTGTGAAATTGAAGCTACAAAGTGATGATATGGAATCTATACTTACCTCTCCCGTTTCAAAACTTTAAAATGTTCCTAGATTGTTTTCACCAGAATAAATAAATCATCAGCTAAAAATGGCAGTTAAGGGCACAATGGCACAAGTATCCATAAATTATTCAAAACACACTTTATTGGCATTTTAAACATTTTCACATTTGAATTAAGTATTAAAGCTACCACGTGCACAATCAGAAGAATTGTATTTCTTGAATCCCATGGATGTAGATGGTCAATGCAGATCTTTAGCTGATAACGTAGCGTCAAGTATAACTTAAACGTACACAGAAATGTAAAGTACTGTCTAAAAAAAGTAAAGACCTCTACCTACCTGTAGTATCACGCTCCCCTCTCCCCACACTATTTTTTTTCTTTCAGAATGATCCAGAAGGAAAGAATATTTTAATGAAAAAAAAAAAAAAAAAAAAAAAAGGGTGTGTTTTCTTCCACTTGCTTGTAACCCCTGCCCTCACACACATTCAAAATGTTCTACCCTCAATGCAGGGTCTCATTCTAGGCGAAAGACGTACTTTTTAACTGTGGATATTTTTTTAAGATAAAAAAATTGTTCCAACCTACTAGTGATAGTAGAAATTAAGGACTTTTAAGGGCCCTTAATTTTCAAAATAAAAACAAAGCAGTTTTTGAAGACTTTTAAGGACCCTGGGAGCCCTGATTAACTAATTCTAATGACATTTTATTATTATTTCTAAATAGGTTGAACAAATATCAATATTGAAACTTCAATAAAGTGTTAACTGCCAGTACTTTTTTGGTACTAATAAATAACTCTTTTAAAAAAAGTTTATATAAAAAAAAATCTCAAATTGTAAATAATTTCCTTGGAAATTGAAGCATTTTGAAAAATTCACAAATGTTTGGAAGAAACTTGAAAATTTGCAAAACTCAACAGGGAAATTTTCGAAGGGACAAACTTACAATCCTAGGTATAGAAAAAAAAATCAATAATTTTGAAGCTGGACACTCAGGCTTCCCAGGAGTAGCTCCTGAGAATCCTGGGTAAAATTATTTGTATGGTAAAATTACTTTAAGACATAAATATTATGATAAGCTAGGGATTACCTATTTTTATCATTGGAGCCAAAAATTTATAAACAAGCTAAGTTTCTTTATTGCTGAGAATCAATCCCAGCATAAAGATAAACAAAGTGACTACAAATGAAGTTTACTGTTAATTGTAACCAGATTCATTCAAAATTAAATCAAAAACATTAAAAATGACAAAAAAAACTATGTTTTTAAATGTCAACACAGGTAGTAATCTAAATATAATCTCAGCTAAAATTTTGGAAAACTAAACATAATACCAAATGTTTTAAAAATTAAATGTCCAAAATGAAAGAAAAAACTTAGTCAACGTAAAACAAACAAAAGGAAATTTGCAACTTAATCTTGTGCTTTAAATTTAAAAATTGGTAAAATAGCTAAGTCAGTTATATTTTCACATTAATAATGCTCTCCAATGATTCACAAATACATTTTTTAAGTCTTTGCTGTGTTTTTGGCATCTTTGGTTCATAAACAGTGTTTTTGATGAAACTTTTATAAAAGAAATCATCTAGCGTAAGGATCTTAGATATTTGTTTTGAGCAAACATAGTCATCTGCAGACCTAAAATACTGTAAATGAACTATTGATGTCAAAAACATTCTGCAAAAGATTGAAGAATGTATGGAAAAAATTGGATTACAGATATGTTTGTCTTGTAACAAAAAAGTCACACACCCAACTTTTGTAAATAAAAAACACTTAATACTCTTCTTTAATTTTGTGTATTACTCATTATAATATACATAAAAGTTTTAAATATATAAATAAATCTGCTCATTCTTTTGTGCTAACCCTGTATAACTTCTATGAAAAGAATTCTAATTATAAAATATTTTACAAATTGTCATCATTATTACTGAAAACATTTCAATTGAATAAGTTTCAGTTTATTTAAAAATAGTTTTCTTTCCTTAAATATTTTGTTACCATTTTAATAATTAAAATTAATATAAATGTAAAAACTATATTTTCTTTGTATTATTTTGAATAATTACTGGTGCTATTTAGGTATCAATAATACCACATTTTTCACCTATGGCGGTTGCATTTTTAAGTGCTGTAAAAATTTTTTCGATGAATAGCATTATGTTTATAACTAGTCGAAATGATTTCAAAACTTTGGAAGCTCAAATTTTGTGGCGCATTTGGACTCTTTTATTTGTTTTGTTTTATCTTTGATTGTCAAGCTTTAGCCATATACAAATTGTATGTATGTATGTGTATATATATATATGTGACAGTCGGCAAAATAAACTTCAACACCCCCCCCCCTCTTGAATCGGTTAGCGACGGGCCTGTCAGTAGTGAATATTAATTGAACCTTCTATCGGTTAGAAATTATTTCGTTTATTTTTGCAACCATATGGGCAGATCTGGTTGCAACTTTACAGAGTTCATTTAAAGATATTTTCAAAAGATTTAGGGCACAGTTTTGCTTCATAGATTAAAAAAAGTAGCAACAGATTTTATTATATACTTTGTTTAATCAAGTTATAAAAAATACACAATTTGAATTTTAAAAAAACATTACATATATGCAGGTAGTTTACATAAAACTTCATGAACTGGCAAAGATACAATTCCAGCTAATGCTATTCCAACAGAATCTCCAACAGATGCCACTCCCATAGAAAATTCACGATCCTTTTCAGCAACCTTTTATTAATTAATAAAACAATATATTATTTTCAATTAAAATGTACATAACTTTCAAATGCATTACTTCAAAGTGTTACTCTTGAAATAAATAATTTAAAACTGTATTTCAAGCAAAACTCTTAAAATTTATTTAGATAACATGAAAAAGGTTACATAAAATTTGGAGAAAAAAATTACATTTAGATCTTACACTAACTAAATTCATTTTATCCTAATAATATTTAAAATGGAAAAATCTTCTCACTTTAATAAATATTATTTTACTACCACACAGTGAAATTTTTGTAACAACGGAGCAAGTTAGCGAGTTGGTAAGCTCATTTCTCAAGTTTGAATTAGCTGAAGCTTATTATAATTCCAAGAAAGAGACCCTCAGAAAAACTATGCCAAAATTTAGGAAAGAAATTTGGATGAAGGTCTGAATAGACATGCTATGCCCTGGGGACGAAAATTAGCAGCAATTATGATATTGTGACATTTAAAATTGGGAATTTTTCCTGCCTGTCACCTAAGGGACACATATCACTTCTGTGAGGGATTGAGATGTTATATGATTTGGTACCAGTTACCACCGAGAAAATATTAAAGCTCTCTTGAAATAGGGACTTTTTTTTAATAAAAACTTATGAGTGTGTGTGTATATACCCACACAGTAAAACCTTGTTAACGTCAACTCGAAGGGTGACAGAAATTTTTTCATGTTAAAAGAAGTTCAAATTATCAGACCAAAATTTTTTTTGATGAAAATCATACAGCACACAGGCATTTTCTATAATCTATATCTGCTATCTATTTGTGTTTTCTAATCCTAAATTTCTATTATGAATGTGTAAATTAATATATGTACTTTTCATTTAAATAAATGTGTTTATTTGGGACTTTATATTAAATTAATAACTTCTATACTTCTCATAATAAATTCAACCAATTATTTTAAAAAATAAAATAAAGTTAAAAAGGAAGAAAAACTATTACAGTTCAGATAAAATTCAAAAAGTATTCCCAATTATGGGGTTCTATTTTTTTTAAAATTCTGTAGAAGTAAGTACTAGTAAAAAATTACTGAAAAGTAAATAACTAATAGGAGTAAACTTATTAATTACACAAATTAGAGAGGATTACCAATGGTAATAGTTTTTTGTTTTGGTTTCTTATTCGCACCTGCTTTCTATGTATTCTAACTGTATCCAAAACATGATTCGAAATTTTATTTTGCATTACAAAAAATCAACAGTTTTAATTGCTTCATAAACACTTTTAGAGGAAAGTAAACCGTAGTATTTGCCAGTGAAATTTAAGAAAAATTTTAGTTTTACACATATTTATCTGCAGAAATGCAATTCAGCAATATTAATTTCTTAAAACAAATTATGAGGGTGATTTCTTAACCTGGAAGAAGAAATAACTAAATTTTCCCCTATCCTTTTTTAGTGCTTAATTTTTAATTTTATTTTTTTACGCACAGAATAAATAAATAAAAGACTCATTTTTATACACAAAAGTAACATTTCTAAAATTTAAAGAGAGAATTTATTTGTCTAATACATTTTTCCCCATCAACACATAAAGTATATACATTGAAAAAAAATTCATATTTCTCCTAGTCTGCACTTAACAAGTCGTTATCACACAGAGAAAAAAAATTATAGCAATCATTGAAGAAAGATTAATGATAATTAGATCAATACCGTTTTCCATAACCTTGGCACCAATCAGCGAAAGGTATTTATAAGTGTTATGTTGCTTTATTTACTTTTGCTATACATTCTCATTAACAGGGATGAGAGTAGTAAGAAAGTAAAAAAGAGGAAATCCAAGAATGAATGTATATATATATTATATCAGCCAACATCGTGTAATACTGAGAAGAAATTATGTGATACTACTTCCTAGTAGAGAGGTGCCAGCGAGTCCAGCCGGGAAAAGTCCCGAATTTATAATTAACTCTTAACTTTCGTCCATAGAACAATCTAATTTCTTATTCACATCTGATTTGGTGACCACTGCGAGAAGGCAGCTCTCACCAATCATGTCACCGTCATTTCCTTTTATTTCTTTTAAATGTTAAGTTTGCTTATTATATTATTGTAGTTATTTCATCTTATGCTGCACAAACTCCTACAAATAATGGGAGCTTGCGTCCGTGATTTAAATATAGAGCTATAATTTAGAACTTTGAAAACCTGCGGAGGAGATTTTACGGACTTAACTTTTGAAATTCCGAGAAGGGGATATTCACCGAATTGTGAAGGGGGAAAAAGTGAAATTCTACGCACGTGAAGGAGCGGAAACTTAAATTAACATTCATTTTAATGTTGTTCCTGCTATAAAATCCAGTCTTGAATCTGCCATGCAGGGCAGTTGGAATCCACGAATTTTCCGAGAAGTGCACCAATACTTAAATCCGCCTTGAAGGCAAGCAGCTATAATAAAATCTGTTGTGAAAGACAGCAGCAACAACAGAAGCTGTCATTACATCATCGAAATCATTGGAACATTTTGCGCAAATCAGAAGGGCAATCAACTCTTCTGAGAAGTGCAGTTGTGAAATCCTTGGATTTACAGAAAAGGGATACGAAATCTGAATCAACTGGAATAATTCAACGAAACATTGGATTACTATTGGACACTGGGAGTCTCTTCAATCAAGGAGCTCTACCTTCACGTTGGCATTGACGGTAGTCGAATAAGTTTGAAGAAATTCTGCATTTGGACTTCTACTGCTTTTTTTGTTTTATAATGTTTCCTACCATTGCCAGTGTCCTATTGTTTCCTGCCGTTGCCAGTGACCTATTGTTTCCCGCCGTTGCCAGTGACCTATTGTTTCCTGCCGTTGCCAGTGACCTATTGTTTCCTGCCGTTGCCAGTGTCCTATTCAGGAAGCAATGATGACAAACACAGAAGGTGGGGCACTATTTGAGAAAAAAAAACCCAAGATATTGCTCAGAAGAAAACACCCAAATTATGCACAGTCAGATGCCAAAAGGAGAACTTGGAGAAAGGAACAAAGGAGAATTTGTGCCTTTCAAGGGCCAAAAAAACAAAAAAGTTTTGAAAAGAGAGACCTGAAACCTTATCGAGCAGTCGAGACTTATCACGAAGAGGACTTATATCGTGTAATACTGAGAAGAAATCATGTGATACTACTTCCTAGTAGAAGGGTGCCAGCGAGTCCAGCCGGGGAGAAGTTCCGAATTTATAATTAACTCCTAACTTTCCTCCATAGAACAATCTAATTTCTTATTCACATCCAATTTGGCGCCCACTGCAAGAAGGCAGCTCTCACCTATCATGTCACAGTCATTTCCTTTTATTTCTATTAAATGTTAAGTTTGCTTATTAAATTACTGTAGTTATTTCATCTTATGCTGCACAAACTCCTACATATATGAATATATATGTGCCAACAATTTAATAAAAAAGTGTGATTTTTAAACTTGTAAACCATGTGATTATAAATCCCAATGATTAATTTTAAAATTGTATGAATATATGAATCACATGCATGATTTTAAATTGAGAGAATATGAATCATGATATGAGGCTTTTAAACCAGGTGAATATGAAACTCTATATTGAATTTAAATATCATGAAAATACAAATCATGATACGTAATTTTTAGATCACGTAAATACGAATACCAATGTCTAATTTTTACAGCACCTATAAATATGAAAATCGGTGTTTGATATTACAACCGCAAAAACGAATCATGACATTGGATTTTAAGCTCGCGTGAATACGAATCGCTACATAGAGTTATAGAAGCACATAAATACAAATCGCGATATTGGATTTTTAAATCTCGTAAATAAGAATCGCAATGTACGATATTATAAATCGCCTGAATAAGAATCGCAACGTTCAACTTTTAAATCAGGTAAATACGAAAATCGATGTTTGATAATAAAATCGCGATTTTAAAAATGCATAAATACAAAACGCGATATTGGATTTAGAAATATCGTAAATAAGAATCATAATGAACAATATTTAAATAGCGTAAGTAAGAATCGCAATGCGCAACTTTTAAATCAGGTAAATACGAAAATCGATGATTGATATTAAAATCACGTGAATGAGAATCGAAATATTTGCAGAGTCTGGACTAGGGATTTCTAAAAGGCTTGTTTGTATTGTTTTTATTTAGACTTAATAAATAAAAATTTACAAGATTAATTGAATCAGCAAATAAATATTTTCACTGTAAATCCACCTCTTTTTTCTTTTTCCTTTGCTTTCGCGCCAGAAAACAGGAAGCAGCGACGAATTACGAAAATACGAGCTATCCCGAGGACGAATAAAAATACGGAAAATCTTATTTTCTGTGCATAAAAGCGGAGAAAATAGATAAAATAAGTGAAAATGCGGAAAGGTTAGCAGCTAGGACATAGTTTGAATTTTCTGTTTATCTATGTAAATCGCAAATAAATATAATTATTTTATTTCAACAACTGAATTTTCAAAAAAAGCAGAATATTTATTTTTAAAAAAAAAACCAAAACTTTTAGAGAATCAGAGTTTTTGATTAAAAGGCGAAAAGTCGAGAGACAAAAGCGAAAAAGGAGGAAATCAGCTAAAATGCGGAAAAATCACATCCCGGTATAAAGGTCAACCAGTATTATCCCAAAGAAATTATTTTTAGAGAAACTTCAGCGAGAGGAATGAGAACTTCAATACTTTTGATCCGTGGAAAATTAAATTCCTCATGATATATTTTAATTTATTTAATAGCGGGAAAAAAGGAAAAATCTGAAGAAAAAAAAAAAGTGTAAATCTGCGAAAAAATCACATCCCTGCATTAAACAGATTGTTGTAAAGATTACATATATATCAATAGTTTTCATACTGAATATCTAGGAATCAAGATGATTTTATGTACTACTTGTGATTTACATGCATATATAAGATACCAATGACTAATTGTACAAAATAGTTTAATAATCGATAAAATTTCTACAGAATTTTTTTTTAATGCAACATATTTGTTAAACCTAAATTGATAGTGCAAAGAAGAACCATTTTTCAACATGTTAAATGGCTTTCAGCCAATTACAACCAAAAAATGAAAATGTGATTCAAAAAAAGTTCAAAAAGCAGTCAAAAGAAAAATTTTGGTAAGGCATGAACAAAAAATTATTTCTATCTTGTATTGCAGTGATGAAAAATACTTTTTCTGCTAGTTTATTTAAGCTATGCTACAAACATATGAACAAAAATTTAAAATTAAGTCAATTATCTTCACACTTTGTGTGCCAAAAATACAATTATAGCCAATAAAGTAAATGAACATATAATAGTTTGCAAATCAGACATAATAGTAGTCAAAAAGATAATTAAATATATGCGCTAAGAATTACCCGTTTTCATAGCATTCATAGTTTATCTCATGTTATCGTAAATTTCTGCAGAATTTTTTTTAATGCAACATATTTGCTAAACTTAAATTGATAGTGCAAAGAAGAACTAGTTTTCAACATGTTAAATGGCTTTCAGCCAATTACAACCAAAAAATGAAAATGTGATTTAAAAAAAGTTCAAAAAGCAGTAAAAAGAAAAATCTTGGTATGGCACGAACAAAAAATTATTTCTATCTTGTATTGCAGTGATGAAAAGTACTTTTTCTGCTAGTTTATTTAAGCTATGCTACAAACATATGAACAAAAATTAGCCAATAAAGTAAATTCACATATAATAGTTTGCAAATCAGACGTAATAGTTGTCAAAAAGATAATTAAATATATGCTCTTTGAAATTCTATTGACTACTGCCGAAAAACATGTTAAGAGAAAAGAAATTTTATAAATAAATGAATCTCCCATCCATTAAAAAATAAAATTTAGGTTTAAAACTATAAAACAAAGTAAATAATAATATTTGTTGACAACATGTAAAGAATCCAATACTTTTTATTAACAACAGTAGTATTCAACTAATGTAAGAATTAAAACAGCCTAAAACCAGCATTTCAAATGGTTTGCACAGAAACTGGTGGTAAAGAGGAGTTTGCACTTTTCAGCTAAAAAAGCTTGATATTGGCCTTTGCTTGAAGGACATGCTGTAAAAACACATTTAAAATGTACAATGAAAGAATTCACCTTTTCAAATTGATTTTGCCATATTTCTCATAGGAGATTTAAAAGGTGAGCATTACAAGTAACATAAACAGCATTTAAGAATACTGCTTTTAAACTTTTTCCCATTCTTTGTTCATGTAAAACATATTGTCAGTAACAAAAGATGTACTTGCATAAAAACAAAGTTTGTAATTTTGACAACACTGGATAAGTGCTTCGCTAACAGTTTTAAAATTTACTCTTTCTACTGGAATGCTATCTTAGAAAAATGCAGTCAAGGAAATGTCAGAACTGGCACCCTATATTTCCACCCATGGAACAGCTAGTTTCGTCTTCAGAGTCTATAGTTTTATCCGTCACAATGCTTAAAACCCCAGGTCGATGGTAAATATGCCTGCCACTTGATTTTTATGATATTCTCGAGTTTTAGGCACGTAATGGTTTTGCAAGTGGTTACAGCTCAGAATGACACCAACTTCAAGTGAATTTTCTAAGTAACTTTCAAGCTTGTACAGTGGAATATTTGCTGCTGCAAAAACATCAACGAACTTAGAAAGCTGTACACCACAATGTTGCTCTTAAAGGATTCTTTTTTTCAAATAACTTTTCAATGCCTATTTGAGAAGAACTAGGTTCACTGGCTTTTTTCTTTAATAAGTGTATTTTTTTAAGTGTTTTTCACATCTAACTTTTTGTGAAAAATCAACTGGTACATTGCAAGTGGTGCAAAACAAAACATTCACTCTTACTTAAAAAACTCCTTTTACTGTTTATAGCACTCAAGATCAGTTATTTTATTTGCATGGCTCATTTTATCAACTAAGAAAAACTGAGAACTTAGAGAACATACATTAACCTGGCTTGATGAAAATATATGGCATCTACTTTGAGAGCCAAAATTTTTGAAGAAATGGAAGTTACATGACACTTCCCTGTTATTTATCAAAAGAATAAAAGAGTGCTCTTAAGAATTCTACTGTTAAAAAGCATTTCAAGATGTTTTTCAATACAAAGGCCCTAGAATTCCTCTGCCTAGTGAAATAACTTGTGAAAACGTACCTATCCTTTGATTATTGAGAATTTCATGTAAAGGGGTAAACTTTTTTTTTCAGGGTTCATTTTTCTTTTGTATTTCTGTTAAACAACAGGGAGAAGGAGGCATTGGTGTCAATCAATCCCTAAAAATTTTAGAAGGTCACCTATCTTACCTTGTTACCACTAACGTTAATAGGGTTCCCACTTTTTTATCAAAGCAAAAATTAAGCAATTTAAGGACTTTCATCAAAAAAATTAAGGACTTTTTTTCTAGAAATTAAGGACCTTAAAAATGGCATAATATAATAATTTTATTTATAACAGTTGCAATAATTTCACACAATAATGAAATATCATTCTCATATATTGAGTTCTTCACGTTTTTTAGAAATAGTTTCCATTATGGATTCTTGTTCAAAAACTTCTTTTGTTGCTTCTTTTCTTAGGATATTTGATTTAAAAAAAAGGGAAATGTCTTTTTTCTTCTCCCCTTCATCAGCAAGAGCATCAGATGATTGACGCATGTTTCTTACATCACATTCAAAGCATTTTCTTTCAGTTTAGAGGAAATCAATTTCCTCAACCAAGTGTTTTCTCTTTTTATGGGTATATTCTTTCATCTTTTCTTTTATCCGAGAGTCAAGAAAATGTAAATATTTTTGTCATGCACATTTAACTGATTGTCTAATTTCTTTGGTGATGGGCTCATCGAGTACATTCCCTGCTTCCATAATAGCCTCCACAATCATTCTTTGAGCAATGTAGCTGTTTTCTCTTAAATTTTCTATTTCTAGAGCTTTGTTTATGGAAAATCCCCTCTCAACGACGGCTTGACCATGGGATAAAATTTAAATTATTTTGACAATACGCCACAGTTTACTATACTTCTCTTTCATCACTAGAAAAATATTGATACAAAAATTCATTCAACTTTTGCTCTTTATGATCAAAGGTTTTGAAATGAGAAAGGGAACATTTTACTTCTTTATCTAAAAATTCTTTAAACTGAAGTAAAATTTCATCTCCATTTTCACAATGCCTCATATTCTTTTCTCCTAAATATGTTAAAATGCTTTTAAGTGATTTCTGATATTTCATGGGCTGAAATACCATTTTATTAAGGTCAAAGCAAGAAGCATTTCTAAGAACAGAGTAGGAAATAGGGCACTTTTCCATTAATGTTTGCAACATTCTTAAAATAAACTGCTGACAGTCACTTTTTATGTTCAACACATCTTCATCTGATGCCTCTTTCATTAGCAACTGATTGCCAATAAAGCCAATGGAAATTTTACCACCACAGTTAAACTGTGCTACATCTGTGAAATTGAAGCTACAAAGTGATGATATGGAATCTATACTTACCTCTCCCGTTTCAAAACTTTAAAATGTTCCTAGATTGTTTTCACCAGAATAAATAAATCATCAGCTAAAAATGGCAGTTAAGGGCACAATGGCACAAGTATCCATAAATTATTCAAAACACACTTTATTGGCATTTTAAACATTTTCACATTTGAATTAAGTATTAAAGCTACCACGTGCACAATCAGAAGAATTGTATTTCTTGAATCCCATGGATGTAGAAGGTCAATGCAGATCTTTAGCTGATAACGTAGCGTCAAGTATAACTTAAACGTACACAGAAATGTAAAGTATTGTCTAAAAAAAGTAAAGACCTCTACCTACCTGTAGTATCACGCTCCCCTCTCCCCACACTATTTTTTTTCTTTCAGAATGATCCAGAAGGAAAGAATATTTTAATGAAAAAAAAAAAAAAAAGGGTGTGTTTTCTTCCACTTGCTTGTAACCCCTGCCCTCACACACATTCAAAATGTTCTACCCTCAATGCAGGGTCTCATTCTAGGCGAAAGACGTACTTTTTAACTGTGGATATTTTTTTAAGATAAAAAAATTGTTCCAACCTACTAGTGATACTAGAAATTAAGGACTTTTAAGGGCCCTTAATTTTCAAAATAAAAACTAAGCAGTTTTTGAAGACTTTTAAGGACCCTGGGAGCCCTGATTAACTAATTCTAATGACATTTTATTATTATTTCTAAATAGGTTGAACAAATATCAATTTTGAAACTTCAATAAAGTGTTAACTGCCAGTACTTTTTTGGTACTAATAAATAACTCTTTTAAAAAAAGTTTATATAAAAAAAATCTCAAATTGTAAATAATTTCCTTGGAAATTGAAGCATTTTGAAAAATTCACAAATGTTTGGAAAAAACTTGAAAATTTGCAAAACTCAACAGGGATTTTCGAAGGGACAAACTTACAATCCTAGGTATAGAAAAAAAAATCAATAATTTTGAAGCTGGACACTCAGGCTTCCCAGGAGTAGCTCCTGAGAAGCCTGGGTAAAATTATTTGTATGGTAAAATTACTTTAAGACATAAATATTATGATAAGCTAGGGATTACCTATTTTTATTATTGGAGCCAAAAATTTATAAACAAGCTAAGTTTCTTTATTGCTGAGAATCAATCCCAGCATAAAGATAAACAAAGTGACTACAAATGAAGTTTACTGTTAATTGTAACCAGATTCATTCAAAATTAAATCAAAAACATTAAAAATGACAAAAAAAAACTATGTTTTTAAATGTCAACACAGGTAGTAATCTAAATATAATCTCAGCTAAAATTTTGGAAAACTAAACATAATATCAAATGTTTTAAAAATTAAATGTCCAAAATGAAAGAAAAAACTTAGTCAACGTAAAACAAACAAAAGGAAATTTGCAACTTAAACTTGTACTTTAAATTTAAAAATTGGTAAAATAGCTAAGTCAGTTATATTTTCACATTAATAATGCTCTCCAATGATTCACAAATACATTTTTTAAGTCTTTGCTGTGTTTTTGGCATCTTTGGTTCATAAACAGTGTTTTTGATGAAACTTTTATAAAAGAAATCATCTAGCGTAAGGATCTTAGATATTTGTTTTGAGCAAACATAGTCATCTGCAGACCTAAAATACTGTAAATGAACTATTGATGTCAAAAACATTCTGCAAAAGATTGAAGAATGTATGGAAAAAATTGGATTACAGATATGTTTGTCTTGTAACAAAAAAGTCACACACCCAACTTTTGTAAATAAAAAACACTTAATACTCTTCTTTAATTTTGTGTATTACTCATTATAATATACATAAAAGTTTTAAATATATAAATAAATCTGCTCATTCTTTTGTGCTAACCCTGTATAACTTCTATGAGAAGAATTCTAATTATAAAATATTTTACAAATTGTCATCGGTTTGGCCAAAAAGAATAACTACATGTTGCTTAAGGACAATAGTATAGAATTAAAAATTTCATAAGACCTCATGAAAAAAAAAGTCATTCTTATTAGTTTAAAAAAATATTACATTTTTATAATAATAAAATATATATAAGATAATGAAATAAAGATTTTAATAATAGTTTTATTCAAATAGGCAAAGTTACTGAGTAACAAAGTATAACTTTTAAAGCATAAAACTTTAAAACAACACAATAAGGAACGTACCTCAACAGTAATCTTGTAAAATGTATTAACATATGAACATCCTCCAAGAAGACCTTCGTAAAATATTATAGCAAAAATAATCCAGATACTTGACAAGAAGGCATAGTAAACATTAAACAGCAAGAAAATAACATTTATGAACTGAAAAAAGAATAATTAAAAAATAAGGTTAAACTAATTAATGAATTTGAATGTAATAAATAAATAGGTAAATGGCAATGACAAAATACAAAATTATAAGTATATGACAAATATTTTTAAACAGAATGTTATTTTATAAAGAAAATTGTTTTTTATAATTTTTAAACAGATTAAATACTAATTAGTGTCGACTTTCAGTAAAAATAATAGCATTGAAACTGGTATGTACAAATTGAAAAAATGCAGGGTTAATGAGTACTAGTTAGTATGAAAATTAGTTTTATAAAGGAGAGACAGCAAATGTAGCTACTTGAGTATTCATCATTTTCTGGTGCTGTAACCATAACTAACGAAAACAGCTACTGTCTGTATTAGGAGTATGTTATCATTTTCTAATTTAAATATGAATTTCATTGATGGTTTTGATGTGTCAAGTCAAAAACTAGTTTTTTATCTCAAAATTCCAACCCTGTAATTAGGATATACACTTATAAAATTTTTTCTTCTTCGTATTGTTAAAAGTTCTTCATAAATACATTAGTAAAATGCAAAATAATCTCTAAAGACTTTACATGATTGTGATAAAATAACTAGTTTCTGACTAAGAACTCTTTTCTTGATTTTATTAGTCACCATTAAAAACAATTTCTACACAATTTTAAAGAAATTTAACATTAAGTGGCTCATTCTATTTTTAATTTAATAATTACTTTATTTAATTATGTAAAAGAATTTAATTAAAAATAACAATTAATTTAACTATTATTTAGAAAGGTTATTGATTGCATTTTTTAGATTTAAATGAAAGTCTTTTAAATAAGAGCATATTCAACAAAACATTAACAAGATTAATATTATTGATCATACCTAATTTATAAAGATATGTAAAAAATTAAGCAAATCAAGGACAGGGTGGCCACTCAAATCAGGTTTCAAACTTCCCTGATTTTTCCCAGTTTTCCAGTATCATCTTAAAATTTCCAAGTCCGTGTTTTTTTCTCTGTGAAAGTGTTGTATAGGTAAAAAATTTTTTTCAATATTAGTGTATTAGTCAATATAATAGTGTAGTATTTCATTTAAAATGTTATTTTTTAAATATATAATCTTACAAAGAAAGAGTAATAAGAAAAGATTGAGACACATATTAAACATAAAACCTTTGCTTATTTTAAGTAAAAACGGAATTTTACTTAATGAGATTTGTTCATTTACCATAACAGGTAAATTAACAAACACATGATCCTTTTGTAGTTTATTTTAAAAATATTAACATGCGTGTTTCAAAACTTCTTTAAAAATGCAATAGGAATTGGAAACTAATTAGCTACATTTATCATTGGCATATTTTTGAAATATTTATTGTAGATTAAGAAGACATAATAAAAATTCAACAAATGTTACAAACCACTCTTTCCCAACATAACTACAAATTTAAATACAGTTTTCCAACTAGATATTAAAAATAGAATTTATAAAAATAAAACTTAAATCTTGATAAATTAGAACAGAGATGACAGAGCACATATCTAAAGGCATAAGATCAAAAGATTAAATTTAACTCTATTAATTATGAGGTTGTGAAAGAATATGTCAAGATTAAATAATAGGATAAAAGTATCTCAAATAAAATGCCTATCACAGAAAAGAACATGTCCAGAAATGAAATGAGCATTGGAGCTTTGTGTTAATAGCTTTTTGATAAATTAATATTTTTTTAACACATTAAAAACATCTCCTTAATTGAAGGATTCATACCTAGATCAAAGCAGTAATTCAAATTAGATATATGCTTGAAAATAGTTTATATTTCTTTCTCATTTTATATCATTAAAAATATAAATTTTATAAAGACCAACTGAAATAGTATATTTTATGTTGATATTTATCAGACATATTATCAATAATTAATTTGGTGTTGTGATATAATACCTTGCAGAGTAAATATATACAACAGTTCCTTATATCATAAAAATAAAAAAACTTTTATTTATACAGTACTTTAAATTACAGATAGAAAAATGCAAATTTATAGTTGATATTTAATTTCGACCCATTAATGCCCAGCCATAAAAAATGGTCTATATATCTGTAATAAGTGGAAGTACACATTTCTTTGTATCAAATGGATACTTTTCTTAGTTACCTATCACTTGAGCTTTTAAAAAGCACCGAGTTTTAATTTCAAATATCAATATTATTATTTACATTACTAATATAGAAAGGTAGACAAAACTGTTTTTTTCTTTTTGTAAATACTTAAATTGTAATACTTAAGCATTTGAGCTATCATGGTTTTCTTTTTTTGAACATAGACTCATCCTTTTAAAAGGACACTAGGCACAAATGGGTTCAATAAAATGGTATAATAATAATGTAAATATAAACCTGCAAAATAGGAAGAATCCAAAGTTTGTTCACTTTTAAAATGTTTACAGATGAACGAGAGATAAGGACACCAACTTGATAATCTACTTGATACCTGCGCAAAAAATTTCGTGTATGCTCATTTAATCTTATAAATTACATTTTAAATAAGATATTAATATTTAATTTTTGTAAATTAAATTTTTTTAAAAAAGCTGTATTTTTATATATTAGTTACTTTTGAGTTATAAACAGTTTTGAGATAAAACAGCAACTATTTTTTTTCAAAATTTCCAAAAGAAAAATAAGAACTAAAAGATTCCAAGCCATTATCGACCCCATTAAAGAAGAATACATAATTTGGCGTTGCCAATTGAAGATACAAGTAATCTAAACTATTGTTCCAATTTCCAACAATGTATAGGAAAAATTAGCCAAGAAAAAATTTATTACTATCCACAGCCTAATCAGTCACTTCATAATTAAATTATAAAATTATTCCTACTTTAAACTGTTTCCGTAAGTTACACTGAATACCTTAAAAACTTATTTTTATATTGAGCATTCTAAAAGTAACATTACTTATTTAATTAAACAGGCATTAACTTGTTTAATTTCAAACAGGCTTTTTATTTTCTTTTATAATATTTCTTTTTTTATATTATGTGCTGCCTACTGTACTTTCTGTTTGAACATTGTTTTATTCTCAAATGTTCACTGGTTTATTCTCCGCACATCGTTAAATAATATCTGAAAAATGAAATAATTTTTTTGTATGGAAGTGAGATTTAAGAGACACATTCTCATTTTGTTTCACCTTTAAATATTTTCATTAAAAAGCTAATTTTGATAAAAACAAGGTTCAAATATATATATATAAATATTAATATAAAAAAATTGACATAATTAAAAAAATAAAAATTGCAATGAGCTTTTTTCGTGTGCATGACTTGAATGCACGAAATTAAAAGTACCGTGACAACTCTCATCTTTTCATATACTTTAATGTTGAACTGAATGGTAATGATGAATTTTTTAGCTGTATGTTTCTTAATTTTATAGTAAAAAGTTTTACTTAAAAGTAAATTTGAATGCACCAAAACGATGCGACTGATTACAGAAATCTGTAAAACAACGTGTAATAAGAAAAATAAAAATTTTAAGCTAAAAATTCATTAAAAAAAAGATTTCAAAACAAAAAGATTAAAAAATTTATTGCAATAAACAGTTTGAGGAAAAACTAATAATAACGAAATAACTAATAATAACAGGAATAAGAAATAACTAAGCGTGCACTAAAAAAATTCTGAAGAAGGAATGAGCGAAGGGGCAATCTTTCGGGGTGGAATTTTAGCAAGTAGAATGCCTTCTCGTTCAATGGAAATAACAAAATATGACTTTTTCAGAAAGAGAGAAGAAAATGTTCAAAAGAGGGGTGTACCCCACCTCTTCTGCTTGTCATTTCTACTGGAGCTGTTTAGGAGGAATAAATCCCTTATTTAGGGGTTGGGAAAAGAAAAGGTTTTACAGTTTGGGAACTCCAATCCGGCACTTAATCCGATCTAATTTTTTTTTTAAGAAACCTTTATTGACAAGACCAAAAAAAAAAAAAAACTGTTATATTCTCTTTTTTATTTGGAATTTTATTCTGTTGAAGTAAGTTACTTTATTTTATCTTTTAAAAATAAATAAATCTGTGTCAAACAAAACATCTGTTCTTAAAGCAGTTTAAAATAAAGTGAAAAGTAAAAACACCTGCATTTCCAATGAACAAAATAAAGAAATGCAATCTGGAAGAAACTGATCAATCAATTTTGACAGCCGTGCTCTACTGGTTCCTCCTCACATTTCATTCTACTGTTAGACCATAAATTGGCCACACTTACTTGACATTGAAACTACCACATAGGGTACAAAATGAATTCTATCCCTTTTGCTGTTTCTTTATTAGTTATTAACTGCTAATTTGTTGTTTTTTTTCTTTGCTAATAATTAGCTTGGTTTTTTTCTTGTTATTAGCTTGCTTTTTGTAGTTATTCATTGTTAGTTTCTAAGAATTAATTGTTACTTTTTTTTGGTAGTTCCTTGTTAGCTCTTTTTTTGTCAAAACAAAATGTTATTTTAAAGAAAAAACGAGAACTATGTTCTCGCACTGAAGAAGAAACGATTATTTCTTCTTGATTATATATCTTATAGATAATTATTGTAATTAATAAAATTTCTTATGATGGGCCAGTTTTAAATTCTCCCCATCATAATCTACGATCGAAACTTAACTAAATTTATTGGTTTTTCTGAAATTAACAGTACAGTCGGATCTCGATAATTTGACACTCGCTTTATTCGTCACTCCGGTTATTTCAACGCTTTTTTTCAAGCCCCCGATAGATTTGCATTGGATTCAGTGTTAACAAACTCCGTTTAATACGTCATGGGGAAATTATTAACTCCAGATAAAATGATACTTTAAAGAATGTTTTCATTGGGAAATTGCTTTTCTCCAGTCAACTCTTGCGGAAATTTCCACTTGGCTAATTTGCCATTCGCACCAGGTAACTGGTTCTTGGAATTCGGACACAGGAAGCGTTTTTACCCTGCCCTTTTGTCTCATTCCTCTTTCCACCACCTCTTGCAGAAAGAGTGGCAATAATGCTCCTTATCTCTGATCTTATGAGGGGGTAACGGAATTCGGACACTGGAAGCGTTTTTCCCCTGCCCTTTTGTCTCACCCCTCCATCCACATCCTCTTGCAAAAAGAGTTGAAATCATGCTCTTTATTTCTGACCTTACGAGGGGGTAACGGCGGGGGCGGGCGAAGAGGTGGCAGAAAACGAGCATCTTGGAATGCGTGCCTTTTCTTCTCTCTCCAGCAAAACTTAGTACGGCGTAGCGGTGCGTTCTCGAGTCTCTCTAGTCTTTAGTTCAGTGTCATGGCGAGTAAATGTTGGAGAGTTGGATGAAAAGCTCGAAATGATAAGAGAATTTGAGCAATCTGGAATGTTTAAGGCTGCTTTTGCAAAACGGAAAGGAGTCCCTCGCACAACGTTTATTGCCATTTGGTCCTTAAAAGATAAAATTGAAAGTTCTTTGCATGTTCAGGATGGCGAGAAGAGAATGCATGTTCCGACCTTCAAAGACGTTGAAAATGCCCTTGTTAAATGGTTTAGAATGGCCCGAGCCCAAAACATTCCAATTTTTAGGACTTATCTTGAAAGAGAAAGCTTTGCAATTTGCAAACGAACTGGGTGTTTCGGAGTTCTCGGCGAGCAACGGCTGGTTTCAACGGTTCAAAGAGAGACATGGACTTTCCTTCAAAAAGATGTGCAGAGAAGCAGCGGCCGTTGATATGCGTCCAGTTGAAGAATGGAAAAATGGTCTCTTAAAAGATGTTCTCCAGCATTATAACCCTTGTGATGTATTCAACCTTGATGAGACAGGTCTCTTTTTTCGACTTGTGCCTGACAAGACTTTGACTTTCAATCAGAGGACTACTCAGGTGGGAAGAAAAGCAAACAACGAGTTACCGTTCTGTTAGGAGCAAACATGGATGGTTCCGAAAAACTTAAGCCTCTGGTCATAGGCAAAAGTGAAAAACCAAGGTGCTTCAAAAATGTGAAGTCTTTGAGTGTATCATATGAAGCAAACTCAGTCTTGGATGACCTTCAATGTTTGAGAAAAAACTCTGAAAGAGTTTGACAAAAAACTCCATGCAACAAATTGTAAAGTGGTGTTGTGGACAATTACACAGCGCATACTGAGGTAAGAAACCTTCAATCAGTGGAGTTAGTTTATATGCCGCCCAATGCTACTTCAGTTTTACAGCCCCTTGATCAAGGAATCATTTCCAGCTTCAAGAGACACTATCGGAAACATCTTGTAAGAGACTGGATTAAAGCCATTGATGAAGGCAGAGAATGGAAACTAAATCTCTTCGATGGCATAAATTACATTTTCGCACGGAATAAAGGGATAGGCTTCGTGGTTTTCATCTTCCTCATCGCTTTCTTCTACTTCACCGTTGTCTTCATCAGTTTTCAAAACCATCAACTCTATTTTTTACTTTAACAAATGAAAATGAAATAATTGTGAGCATTTCTTTTCCTTTCTATGCGTGAGAAAGACATTGTTTGAATATAATTCTGGATAAAAAAAATGCCTTCAAAATTTCTGAAGAAAAGAAAAACAAAATCTTTTACTTCTTTATTCTTTGTTTTTCATTATTCTTAAAATGAGAAGATAAAACTCCTGAGCATTTCTTTTCCCTTCTATGCGCGAAAAGGGCATCATTTGACCATAATTCTGGATGAAAAAAAAAATGTCATCAAAATTTCTGAAGAAAAGAAAAACAAATTTTTTTACTTCATTATTCTTTGTTTTTCATTATTCTCAAATGAGAAGAGAAAAATTACGAGCATTTCCTTTCGATCACAAATAAGACATCTTTTCAATATAATTCTGAGGAGAAAAAAATCTTTCATAAATTTTTGCAGAAAAGAAATTTAAAATTTTTTACTTCTCAAAAGAAACTTCTTTTTGCAAAAACTCTCGAGCGTTTTGCAACAATATAACAGAGATTCTGGCACATGATTATTAAATACTATCTAGAAGAGTTCAACTTAGGTTTCAACATTTTGCTAAAACATCAAAATCAGAAGGAAAAACACATGTATCACAGTCTTATTCCTCATTAAGCTGAGTGATTTTATTTCTCTTCCACTCTAGTTAAACATAAATAGGCAAGCAGACACAGAAGCTGACATAATAAAAATAATTTATGTTCTACCAAGTTCTGCCCCCTCCTCACACCCCATTAAAAATGAATGAATTGAAAAACAGGTGTAGTAGCAATACTCGACCACGAATCATTATTCCCTTTCCTTGGCTGTCACAATGTTCAAAGGGGGAATAGAAGAAATGATAATTTTTAAAAAAAATTTGAAATAACAGAAATAAAAGAAGGGGTATAGAAATAACAGGAGTTCTGCAGTCCCTGTAAGGAGTACTTTAAGAGATTTCTAAGAATCAAAGAAAATAAAATTATTTGTTTCAACTTTCCTGGACTAAGCAGTCAACAGACATGATGACTCCTACTGTGAGAAGCTGGTACTAATGACTCCCCCTGCTTAAGGTGTTCAATGAGTCACCCTTTCTCACTGAGCTATGATTGATAAGAAACAAAGTAGGGAGTGAGGAAGAGAATGATTGATGATGTTTAGTACAAGACTCTTACTTCTCCTGACAGTGTAGGGAACTAATGATTATTTCTATAATGGTAATGAAAACATCTTTTAAGGGGTAAATTAGCCAACCGCCCCTCATTTGGGCACAGGAAGAGGACAACCCGTCGCCGTGACAGCTCCCAGGAGGAACCGCGATCCGTCCACCAGCACATGCACTCTCCCAGGCCACATCCGTGGCATTTATTAAAACCAAAATAAAATTTACAAAGTGCTGTGACAGATGGCAATAGCTAGAAGTGCTCCGAGAGGCCCGCCTTATATTGCCGAAGCCGACGGGACCTCCCTTATAGTGAGCAAAAGATAAAACATTAAATCACTAAACATTGAAACACTAAGAATTAAACTCGAACAATCACAAAAACAAACATTGCACAGAGTGCTCACAGTAATGGCAGGATTTGTAGAAACCATAAGCAAATGGCTCAGAATAGCTAGAAATCAAGAAACATAACACAGAAGAAAAGTGTTACAAAATGGGGGTAAAAGCAAGGTGTAAGGAGCCATAAAATGATACTAAAAAGTAAAAGCCCAAGATGATAAGGTCAAGGGATAAAATCGTAAAATAGTAAATATAAAGGTCTAAGTATAAAATAGTAAATATAGATAAAAAGGGTGAAGCTAAGCAAAAGGCAATTAAAATCATGGCCAAAAGGTGCCGTAACAAGGTAAAATTGTGGAATTAAGAAAGCAATGAGTTAAAATTTCGGGAGTGTAAAACCAGAATCTGTTGGCAAGACAGGTGTCGATAAAAGCGAAGTTAAGAGAATAAAAGTTAAGTAGTAAGAATTGGGACCGTGGTGTCATCAGGAATAAGAATATCCTCCGATGTTTTTTTAATGATACGTCTTATAATATCTTTTTGCTGATTGGTTTTGCTCCATTGACTCAAACTATCATTCTTAGTAAAGTGGTTTCGGAGTATGGTAAATTTTTCACATTCTGTTGTTAAGTGTTTGACGGTTTGTACCCTTCCACAGTATTTGCATGAGGAAGTTTTACGAAAAAGTCTTGCCTGATGTTCACCAAAAACACCATGACCCGTATAATATTGGTTCAGGTAAAAATTACTAATGAGACGTTTATTATTAACTTTTGGAAAAATCTCATATGTATGGCGACCCCTAGTAGAGTTGTTCCACCTATCCTGCCACAGTATGTTGCTGACCCGCTTCCGTCTTTGATTATATTGGGGTCTTGTAAGTGGGTAATAGTAATCCACCGTGCTGAGCATGGTGCCTGCCTTGGCCAATTGGTCTGCCTCTTCATTTCCTAATTCGCCTGTATGTGCTTTAATCCAGTTATACTGGTAGTTTTTACCCACCGCCAATTGTTTTATTTCCTCTACAATTGAATTTTTCAGGCTTGGGTTACTGAGTGCTTGCAGTGATGAATAAGAGTCGGGGGAGAAGGCAGCGTTAGTAATCTTTTGTTCCGTAGCCCATTTTGTGGCAAGTTTAAGTGCCGTAAGCTCAGCAGGGTAGATACTAGCATCATTGTTGAGTCTGACTGACTGTTGATATATAGTGTCGTTATTATGTTTGGCCAGGAAATCACACCCTACTCTAGTTTCTTTCTCCCCAGTATCGTTATTCTGAAGTTCCCTCTTGCTCTCGTCAGTATATAGTTCGTAGTCTCTTCCCCTCGGCGAGTCGAAGCCCAAACTTAAAGTCAAAAGTTTTTCTGGGTCGTGATTGAGGAAAGCTTGGGCTAGTATATGTAGTTAGACTGGTTTGGTAATCTTCGTCTTTGTGAATATCTGGGTAAGGCCACGTCTGTGTTTTGATGGCAATTATCTTCCGTACCTTAGTGTCAATAGGAGGGATACCAGCTAGGATCTGTAGAGCCTCCATACTGGTGGTAGAATAGCATTTAGTTATATTGAGTAGCGGTATTCTTTGTATTGAGTGGAGCTTGTTGATCATTTTAACTGTGTTAGAGTACCAGACGAAGGCCCTATAAGTTATTTGTTTCTCTATTGCCTGAATATAGATTGATTTCAAAATATACGGACTCAGTCCCCAAGTTGCCCTGCTATATTGTTTTAGTTTGTCGTAAAAGGAGTTGGTGTTACACTGTAGATTTTCCAAATGTGGGGCCCAACTCAATCGGGGATCCAGGATGATTCCCAGGTATGTGAGCGTGTGTACAGTTTTAATATACGCTGAGCTAGTTCTGTCCATCTTGATACAAGGGAATCTTCTGATTACTTTAGTGCTCTTTGGGAAAGTAATACATTGTGTTTTCTTTGGAGCAAACTCCAGTCGGTGATCCCTGGCCCAGATAGTCAGCGTTTTAATAATATCAGTCCCTAATTTATCAATGCGATCAAGAATTGAGTGTTTGATTAGGAGGAAGACGTCACCAGCGAAGGCTAGCAACTTAGCATCATCATGTTTAAAGTCAGTCAGGATGGAGTTTATCTGAACAAACCACAGGACAGGGCCAAGATGAGTCACCCTTAAGTCATGATGAGTCACCAAATAATAGGAAAAACAGGAGTTCTGCAGTCCTTGTAAGGAGTACTTTAAGAGATTTCTAAGAATCAAGGAAAATAAATTTATTTGTTTCAACTCTCCTAGACTAAGCAATCAGCAGACATGATGACTCCTACTGTGAGAAGCTGGTACTAATGACTCCCCCTGCTTAAGGTGTTCAATGAGTCACCCTCTCTCACTGAGCTATAATTGAAAAGAAACAACAAAGTAGGGTGAGAAAGAGAATGATTGATGATGTTTAGTACAAGACTCTTACTTCTCCTGACAGTGTAGGGAACTAATGATTATTTCTAAAATGATGGTAATGTAAAAATCTTTTAAAAAAGAAAGAAATTTTTTTTTTTTAAATGGAGGAAAAATTTATGGAATATCATTCAGGTTATCTGATTTTCCAGATAAGAGGTTCTGCACTGTACTTTTAATCACAATGAATATACATGCTACAAATTTAAAGAAACAGAAGCATTGTTTACAAAAAAATACCTATTTGGATAAAGTAAAATTTTATATAATTTTTTAATATGTAATATTTTTTATTCTAATTATGGGTGATATTCTCTCGTTTTTAAGGGGGGGAAAACACACTAATTAATTCCTTTTTAGCATTTAGTAAATCATCACCTTGTTAAAAAAAATTAAAAATGCTGAAATCCATAGGACTACTGAAAAAAAAAAAAAAAAAAAAAGACGGATAGCGAAATCATCACACCAGTCAAACTTTTGAAAAAGGAGTTACAAAATGCATGTTTTGTTTCTAGATTAGGTTGTTATAATAAGTGATATCGTATTCAAAATATTGGATCGTAAAAAAAAATGTGTAAATCAATTACAAAAACTCCACCTAAAAAATCAAGTCACTTTGGGTGAAAAATTAAATATTCAAATAATAATATATTGGAATATTTAAAAACTTGGTAAAAATCAATATAAATAACAACCGAAAATAGAATCCAAACACAACATCGATTTAAGTTACTATCAACAAAAAATTAAGTGTCAAAAAGTGATTATTTAAATGCAAGATTTAAATTCTACATGTAGAAAGAATATTAACGAAAAACAACCACAAATTTAAAAATCCTATAAAGTAAAATAGAATTAGCAATTTAAAAAAAAAATCTTCACATTAAAAGTAAATAATAAAATAAGTGATGTGAGTTTCGCGCATAATAAAAGTGTATAAAAACAGTGTGATTTGTTATTATTATATTTAAATATGGCCAGTTGTAGCAATAACTGTTGAAAGAACAATTGAAGCACTCCAAGGTTTAATGAGGATATCGGTGCAAACTGAATGTGTCAAAAAGAATGATTTCTTAAATTCGTGATTCAAACTTTGCGTGCTGTAATAATACTGGTGCTTTTTAAAAAAAATCATGAGAAAGAATAATAACTGAGCAATGATTTCCAAAAAAAAAAAAAAAAAATTAACAATTCTTAGCAATAAATTCTAGCCAAAAATTTATCAAAACACTATGTACAGTCAGCAAAAAAAAAAAGATATCACCCTGAATAATTTTCGTTCTAATGATCGGATTTTCACGAACTAAGTGTCAATCTTAATGGTTCCTGGGGGTGACCTCAAATATGCTAATTAGTTAGTGCTGACTATTAATTAAGTTACGAAATCAGACACAAAAACGTACTTTCTCTGAATAAACATATATTTTTTTTTACATATTTGGAATCCAGATACTTAAATTAGGGGGGGTAGACAAAATTTTGAAAAAAATGGGTGGTAAATAGGGTCGCAACAGAGGTTTATATATTTGGCGATAGTCCAGAAAACCGCCAAAAAAAGTCGCCAGCGCAAATGAATATTTTAAGATAACCCATTGACTAATTCAAAAGAAGAATGCTTAATTTTACTAGGTTGCTAAGCAACCAAGCTCTGACTGGAAAAAAAATTGAAATAATGTTCTGTGATTACTCAGAGAGGTTTAATTAATAGTTAATAGAAAATATCTCGAAGTTTCTAGGTAATAGACAATTTTTAAGCTGATTTCTGTCCAAAAAGCAAAGTTTTTTTATATTTTAATCTCCCTTGAAAAGAAAATTTGAATTTATTATAAATTATTTATAATTTTCTAAGTTTTAGAATTTAAATACATGAACATTTTATCTGATATTATTTAGATTATGTTGTTTCTGCTATAGTTATTCGAGGATTTCATACTAAAATCAAATTAACATAACTTATTATGGCTAAATACAAAATTTTAGGGATAATCACTTTTACAGCTTTAATCAAGTCTTCTAGGCAAGAAAGTTTGAAGAAAAAAAAAGTGCTTGAAAAATAAAATGTATATTGTATAGTAATTCTAATGCGCATTCACAAGTTTTTCTATAATTTACGATATTTCTTTTTCCTATAACTCAAGGAATTGCTGAATGTTTAGTGGTATTTTAAAAGTATTGAAATAGGTTATGTTTAAGAATAAGATATTGAAATAGTATGTTGCATATAGTATGATTCATTGTTTCAAAAATCGCTTCATTCTGCTAGATATTTAGATTACAAGGTTTTCTTTAGATAAAGATGATTAGCAAATAGCATCCTTACGCTTCGATACATTTAGAAACTTACGTTCGCAAATTCACCATAAAATATCGCACAGCATATTCTTCAATTACGATAAGCTACATTTACCACCAAATACTGATACTATGATTATTTTTGTTTTCTTCTATATATCTGATATGATACTCTCTTTTTAAACAGAGCTTGTAAGGTCCTTAAGATACTGAAAGGGGGGCACGAAAACTTAAAAGTTAAAATATTCAATTTCATTAACTCAAAATATCTGGTCTCAAAATTTTAATTTTAAACCAAGTTAAATATAACTTTTACAATATTGATGCTCTTATGTTTTTAAAGACCACATAAATCCTGTTGAAATATGAAAATGCATATTTTTACTTTAACGAGTGTAAAATCCTTATCAAAATAATGATCAAGACCCAAATGTAAAACAGTATAATTGATGATAAAAACTCAACTGGCTTCAAAAAATATGAAGAGGGAAGTAAAAGTCGACATGTTTCGAGCGTTCAAATATATTCACCCATTCTCAAAACTTGTCAAGCTTGAATAACTTGTGACTTTTATTATTGTGCTCAAAACATGTCTATTTTTATCATCATCTATTAATTTTTAAATCAATGAAGTTTTTATATTTTCGATTCAATTTCTTGGGATTATCTATTTAGTTACACAATATATTAAATTATTTCACTCGATATTAAAATAAGTTTTACTTAAGTTATAGGCACAGGTTCTTAGATTAAAAAAATAATAATTCGCTAGTTTGTAAAAAAATCAATGCAGTACAATTTTTTTTGCTGCAAGCCATAACATTTT
This sequence comes from Parasteatoda lunata, assembly GCA_949128135.1. NCBI lineage: Eukaryota > Metazoa > Arthropoda > Arachnida > Araneae > Theridiidae > Parasteatoda > Parasteatoda lunata. The sequence goes on along the minus strand of OX421980.1, from coordinate 255,190 downwards.
AATTTAAGGACATGAAAAAATTCCGTTTACAATTGAAATTTCAAAAGTCGAATGTGAAAATAGAATGTCCCCTAGCACCAGAAATCGAAATTAAATAGTTACAAGGACAACTATTTTAAACAAGTTAGCGTTTCCGTCCTACTCGAAGTTGTTTGAAAAGGTATTTTGTATATATAGATTCCAAAGTTTATTCTACAAATATTTTATGGTATACTTTCGGAGTATTTTGATCGAGTTTATTTTTACACCCTTATTTGCTTAAAATTATTAAATAATATGCTTAAAATAAATTATTCAAGCAACATGATTTAAGGCATTTATAGTATAATAGTAAACAGGGCTTCTATCGCATATCCTTAACCTTGATACCGCTATCATTAAATGAATGGAATAAGCTTAGATAAATAATAAAAGTCAATTTTTTCCCGTTTTAATTTTCAAGGAAATATGTTTCGATCAAACAGATTTCATTCTGGAAATTGCGAAATTATTGAGTAGATCCCTTGGAGCAATATCATTCTTATCCTCTTTTGACGAAATATAGGAAAAACTGGTTTTCACAGTTCTGTAAAAAGTATGTTAGCCTTCTTGCCACGTTTTTTATTATTTTTTTACATATTTTTTTTTATTTTTAATCAAAATAAATTCGGAAATTTACGTATTTTTTATTGAATTTTTTTAAATCAGATGATTCTAAAATTCGCATGGCTTCGGAAACTTCTTACAAATTTCAATTTTTAGTGTTTCCTGCTAAACAAAATAAGGCATTGTTCCTGATAACAAATTATACTACAATAATATCTTGGGAATCGCGCTAAAGTAAAAAATTAAACAAAATAGTTTAGATATTATCCGTAAAAAAATCTACATGGAATCATAAAGAAAGAATCATTTAAGGTACTGAGATATTTTAAGACGCTTAAAAGTTTTGGCTACGTATTTGACAGCTTTTTATGTTCGGTATCTTTATACTCTTTGTAGTGATTTATAAAACATGGACACTATTTTAGATAATCTATGTTTAAGTCAAAAGAAACAAAACAAAAAAGACAATCAATGATTTATATTCTTTTTTCGAAAAAAATAGTATGCTTAGTAAATAATCAGCTGTTTTGCATTAAATAATTTTAAACAGCGGAATGTTTTTAATTTCTTAACAAAGCTTTATTCTTAGCTAGCAGACAATAATTCTTTTTAAAAAAACTTGACTATAATGTAAAAAGGAACTTTACTTTAAAGAAAATCTAAATTAAAGTACTAAAAACATTTATTAGTATATTAATGAAGAAATAATAAATGTAGTAGGGTAAAGAATAAAATTTTTAAAAATGCTAAAATTTAATTAAATAGTTGGTAAAATAGTTCTGCGAAACACTTCCGGACAGGTGATTAAAAAATTACTTTTAAGATTAACACGATATATAAGATGTTGAGAAATTTGCGATGATGTGAGATATGCTTAAATATGTTTACTACATATTTTTATTAATATTCATAAAAAATATATACAAGAAACTAATAAATATTTTATTCCAAATCTATGCATACGTATGTATATTATTGTAATTGTATCAGTTATTGAGAAAAAAAACTACAAAATAATCACATTAAATAAGCACAATCTGGTGTATAATCATATTCTATCAAAAGTATGCTTTTATAAAACTCGACATTCGTTGAATAAAATGTTTTTTATTCAATAAAATGTTTTATTCAAATTTCTTTACTTAATTTCAAATAGATTTTTAGAGGACTAAAAAAGAAACATTGTATTTTATAGTTTTAAAAAAATACAAATAAAAAGATAAGCAAACGATTATTAGCGAAAAAAATATGAATGAAATTTTACGCCACGCGCGCTAAATGAAGTTCTTCGTAAGTTTATCACATTTTACTATTAATCGCCCCATTTAATCATTTTTTCATTGTCGCCAAATTATTTTTTTTTTTAAAATAATTAATTTTAATTTTTCTCATCTTCTAATAAATAAAAAAAGTTGAAACTTTAGATTTTTCAATTGAAAAGCAAGTAGATTAAAATGGTATAAAAAAATCCATACCTTATAATTCAAAATTTTTTCTTCCTCTCTTTAATTAAATAATACAAAATAATTAATAATTATTAAAAATTATTTTTTTCATGAAATTATCTTTGGGTAAATGCGTTTTATGAGTTGGTGCAATATTTTTTTGAATTGCTTCATTAGTTTTCAAAATATGACTGAAAACGCAAAAAGTGAAATTAACATTAAGGGGTCCAAACTTTGAATCGCTCTCCTGACCAAGCTATGGGGACCACATTTCCCAGATTGTGGCTACCCCCTATATTTTGAAGATAAGGATTCCAAATATGTAAAAAAAAATATATGCTTATTCAGAGAAAGTACGTTTTTGTGTCTGATTTCGTAACTTAATTAATAGTTAGCACTAACTAATTAGCATATTTGAGGTCAACCCTAGGAACCATTAAGATTGACACTTAGTTCGTGAAAATCCGATCATTAGAACGAAAATTATTCAGGGTGATATCATTTTTTTTTTGCTGACTGTACATTTATGATGGAATCGGCATGAGTTGTGAGCAATAAAGATAAGACTCAAATGTGTGATATAAAGTTTTCATGTTCTTAACATACCTTTGAAAGTATTGGATCAATTTTATTTCAACAAAATTAAAAAAAGAGTGAATTATTTTACTACAAATCTGAATTTGCATCAAAATCCCCACTTACAGTCAAATTTTTCTATTAAATTGTAAAATATGGTGTTCTTAAAAAAAAAAAAGAAAAAAAAATGAACACGAAGAAAGAAAAAAAATGAAGAAAGAAAAAAAAAATGAAGAAAGAAAATATTTTTTAAGTTTTTGAAATTTTTGTCTCTATTATGTATATAAATATACTCTAAACTCAGCGTCGTGACAGCCCAAAGAGGGCCAAGGTCTACTGTGCCCATCTCAGTTTTCTTGACCTTGGGCTCTGGGGTGCAGATGATCCGGTCAGGTGGTCAGCCGAACGCGGAACCCCCAGTGTTTAGTTCCCAAGTATGCTTGGTACTCATTTATCGACCCACTGAAGGGATGAAAGGCTGAGTCGACCTTGCCCGGCCCGAGGATTGAACCAGGGACCTGTGGCACGACAGCGCGAAGCGCTACCACTCAGCCACCGGGCGTCATATAAATATACAGGGTGTTTATAATGTCCCGGATCCATTTTGATGTTTAATAACTCATAAAATAATGAAGATATAAACAAACTTATGGCATTTATTGATGGAATAACTCATATATTTTCCTTTTTAGATTTGAATATCTTTTACTTTTGTAAATATCGTCTGCGCCTGTGGTTAATTTCAGATAATTTCATTTTCCAGTCTAACTATGTGAACTTTTCTAAATATCATCTGCTTAATTGCATCTTTCTCTCTTTTGTTTTTGGCAACTATTGCAATGTTATGTTTACTTTTGATGTGTTTGTTCTATGTAGTACTTTTCTATGTGATGTTTTATTCGATGGATATTAAGGAGAATGCATACACCACAAGAGAAAGCACAGATTTTATGGTGGTTCATAGGAACGAAATCGATAGTGCAAGCACAGAGAAATTGCAGAAGAATTTACAAAAAAGATCCTCCATCCAAAAGCAACATCTTGTGGTGGAAAAAGAATTTCCTAGAAACTGGAAGCATCACAGATAAGAAACGTTCCGGACATCCCTGCACAAGTGATTATGACGTTGAGCGTGTCAGACAGACATTTTTACACAATCCTAGAAGATCTGTGAGATCAGCGGCAAGAGAATTGAATATGTCAATTTCGACGGTGTACAAGGTTATTAAGAAACAATTAAGACTGCATGCATACAAAGTTCAAATTGTTCAAGGTTTGGAACCAGACGATAGGCCTAGGAGGATGGCGTTTGCAACAGATATCGTACGAAGGATAGAAGATGCTGCTGATTTTCTGAAGTGCATAATGTTCTCCGACGAAGCATCCTTTCATGTTTCTGGCATTGTTAATCACCATAATGTGCGCATATGGGGATCTGAAAGCCCTCATGAATACCGTGAGGCACAAAGGGATTCCCCAAAGGTTAATGTGTGGTGTGGACTAATGCATGACCGAGTCATTGGGCCTTTCTTTTTTACAGAAAAGACGGTCTCATCAGTCGTATACTTAGATATGTTGGAAAACTTCGTATTTCCACAACTAGAAGAGCTTCAGCCACACGTCTTTTAGCAACAAGATGGTGCACCACCTCAGGAAGATGGATTGGGCGAGGAGGTCCTATTCCTTGGCCACCCAGATCATCTGATATAACGCTGCTGGACTTTTTTCTTTGGGGATTTATAAAGGACAATGTTTACAGGAGGATTGATGACCTAAAAGCCAGAATTACTACCGCAATAGCCTCTGTGGATGCCAAAATGCTTGCCGCTACCTGGCGTGAAATTGACTATTGAATTGATATTCTCCGTGCGATGAAGGGGGCACACGTGGAAGTTCATTGACAAGGGTCATGAAACTTTTTTAGTCTATCTAACCATTTATGTCATTAATTTTAATCTATCTTTATTATTTTATGAGTTATTAAACATCAAAATGGGTTCGGGACTTTATAAACACCCTGTGTATATATATATATCTATATATTATCTGTTTGAAATTCCAGCTGAAGCCAGTAATTATCGAAATTATTTTTGTTGCTCTCAAATAAGAATAGAAAAATCATGTTCTTTCCTCTCCAAAGAGAGAGAGGAAAGAACATGATTTTTCTATTCTTTCCATGTGAGAAAAGCACCTTTTGAAACTAATTCTGGAAAAAAAATATCCTTCAAAACTTTCAACAGAAAAGAAAACCAAAACTTCTTACTTCCCAAAGGAAACATCTTCCTGCAAGAACTCTTAACATTCTACTGGGAGTACAAATTAGTTCGGTCCGTTTTTCGTGGTCAAAAATGCATTTATTTCAGAACAAAATGAATGAACAGATTAATCAAAGAATTGTCCATCGCTGGCTACTACTTCTTCCCACCTCTCAGGCAATTTTCGAATTTCATCTCGAAAAAATGTCTCCTCTTTTGAGGCGATCCAAGTTAGGCGCCAATTTTCGATTTCTGCGAAAGAAGTGAAACAGTGACTTGCCAAATCGTGCTGCATCTGTTGGAACAATCAGTAATCAGGAAGGAGCAATGCCCAGCGAATGTGGCAAAATATCCTACTTGAGCATTTCCAAATAATTTTTTACGACTTTTGCGACATCAGGCCAACCGTTATCATGCAGAAGAATAACTTTGTCATGATTTGCTAATATTCCGGTCGTTTTTCTCATAATGCACGGCTCAAACGAATCAATTGTAGCCAATACCGATTGTCCGTAATAGAATCGCCATGTTGTAGTAGTTCATAGTATACAACACCATTCTTGAAACGTTGAAACCATTCCCTACATGATTTATCAGTTGGAGCATTGTCACCATAAACTTCTACAAGCATTAGATGCGCTTCAGCTGCACTTTTCTTCCAATTAAAGCAGAAACATAAAAATCTCCCGCAAATGCTGCTTAGTTACTACAAAATTTGACGTATTCAACAAAGTAAAAAACATGGTTTTTGTATAAAACTCAAAGCGATATAAACTGAATATTATTGACAGATTTCTAACCTCTCTGAAACCACCAAAACCAGCTATCACTATGAAACATTCATAACAGCAGAGCCATCTTTTGAAAACAGACCAAACTAATTTGTACTCCCAATATAACATTGTGAGATTTTACTAGCGACATTTTTCAGGCTACAAGTAAAGTTTTGATACATCATGCATAATCAAAATTCGAACTAATATAAGCACTTACATTTAGCGAAGTAAAAAACATGTATATAAATTTTAATCTAAAGATTTTTTAAAACATTATTTATAATTATTTAAACTATTTTATTTTATACCTGTCATTGTATGGAAAACCAAATTTTTGGTTTATGATTACTCATATTCAACTCTGTAGCCTTGTAATTTTGAACCCAATCCAGAAGACAAGGGAGCTCCTGGATCAAGCATTGGGAGAAATTCGCCTTCACAGAGAACTTTTTTGATGGAACTAACCCGCATTTGAGTTAAATGGAGAGGAAAACCAATAAAACCTCCCACGGATAGCTTGACGGCAAGGGGAATCTAATCCGTGATCCGTCTACTATTGAGGATATTTTACATTGGCACTGTGGTCAGTGAAGCTGGATGCAGAATTTATATCGACCAGTCATCACTGGGATTTAAACCCGGTTCACTTCATTGAAAGGCCAATGCTTGATCCTCTGAGCCTTCCCCACTCGTCTTAAACTATTAACACTCAACAACAACTGGCAATAGCGCCATCTCTAAAGAATAAGAGAAGTATTTTTACCATTCGTGAACATTTTAACAACACATTTTTTTCAATTTCTCCAACAAATAAGGATATTTGAGAATATACGGGTAAAAAGGAGATAGCCTTAAAATACAGGAGTGCTCGTTAAAAAATAGGAGACTTGGCAGGTATGTTATTAATATCACAGTTTTTAAATGCAAACTGTGCAAAATGCAGAGTGTTGATTTTCCTTTAACTTCTAAATGTACAAAAACGATTTAGACTAGGCTTCCAAAAAGCTCTAAATTAAAATTTTAGGCATAATTATATTTCTCTAAAGAAAATCATAAAAATATAAATTAATATGTGGCCCATAACCTTGACAGCCAAAGTAGCGCAAGAATGTCAGTGTAAATAAATATTATTTTTTATTAAAACAGAAAAAAAGTGTCGATGGAAAAACGATTTCTTCAAAAACAAATTAAACTTGAAATAAACAGGCACTGATGAACACATAAACTTGATGAACACAGTAACAGAAATACAACAAAAAGTAAGAATACTGCATAACCATTTAAATACTCTTGTACTACATACAAGGAATGACGTCATGGGCTATGCGTTATCGATCAACAGCAAATGAAAAAAGACTGGATGAACATTCATTGACCATGATATAGGTTGAATGCATGAGAACATTATATCCTCAAAAAAAAAGGTTTCAAAAGTTTACCCTGTTTGCCCAAGCCAAGTACAAAAAGCATTTAAAAAAATTGCAGTGCATCGAAAGATCGAATTTCATGATTAAGAATGGGCGCTACTGATAAATATTATTGGCCACATGATATCGAAATGTAAAAAGCAAACAATTACGAAACACAGCCATAGAACCGTACAAGTGGGCAGGTATATACTTACAAAAGTGTAAAAAATAACAATATTTTTTATGCGAAAAGTATAAAATTTTATACAGCAGGTATTGAATAAAATTATTTAACAAATATGCTTACCATCTATATTGATCTTTATGACATAACCAAGTACTGGCATTTTTGAAGTACAAGAGCTCCATCTTGGAAAAAAGAATTAAACAGTTACTTAAATATTAACATACTTGACCATTTTGAAGTAAAGAAACACTCTCACCAAGCCCTGATTGATAAAATATTCAGCAAAATATACCAGACCTAAAGGTAACATGTATTTTAAAAGAGGCTGCAAATAGAAAATAAATGTTAAACAAAAATATACATGCATGATACCATAAACTTAAAATCACAAACGTTGTTAAAACCGATTTTTATTAAGCAATTCTAATTTTAAATAATTTAATTTTTAATGCAATTCTTAAGCATTACAAACGTTCAATCTTAAAAATTATCATTCATTATTTTTAAAAATATTTTTATTCAAATTTTTTAGAAGAGTTACTTTTTTTAACATAACATCTTGATTATTTCCAGTTTATTTTTTGGATTAAAAATTCAAATAAGCAAAATTCTTACAGAATTTTGCATACATAGTGATAAAGGAAAACAATGATTCTTTAGCCTGTGTAAAGAGGCCTTTATACCAACTATAATGACAACAAATTGGGTGTGGCTGAAACCTAACACATATACATTTCTTCCCTCTTTTGCAACAAATCAGGATCGCTTTATCACTTGTTTCACAAAGTAGATGGGGTTAAATTTTTGTCGATGTTACAGACCCAGAGAATTCATTTATATTTTTATTCTCAAAGGGAAAATACAGTGAAATCGCATATTTTAATGTTTACATCTTTTAGAACATAGTAACTTATTTTCGAAAAATATTGACAATATTTAAAACATGCCTTATACATATTAAAGAAAACAAAAACAATCTTACTATAAATATGTACTTCATATTTTCTAGTTTATAAAAATCTTTATTAAGTTAAAAGTGTTAAAACATTAAAAAAATCAAAATATACTAATAAGGGTATTATCATTCCAAAAATAAAAGTTATTAAAATAATCTATGTTTAATTTATTTGTCTTATCTAATAATCTTCTTATAATAACATTACGCAGAAATTCTAGACCAACCACAATCACTCGGTGTAAGTGTTTTGAAAAACCAAATACTGTATTCTTAAAATTTAAGAAAGAAAACTAAAATATTAATGAATGACTATAATATTATGAAAAACTAATAATAATTTAAATGACATACCTTTGTAAGGCTTATTTTTTCCTTCAAAGTGTAAGAGCTTGGTTTTTGAACATACTCTTTTGTAGCCATGTCTATTTCTCCTTCTAGAATAGGCTTTGCTTCAGCACTACATCTACATAACTCTTGGCAGTTAAGCCTTTTTGATTGTGGATGTCTAATTAAGATCCAAAACCTAAATAAATTATGAATACAGAATATTGTTGGAAAATAGCAGTATTTCAATTTAAGTGAGACATGTTTTGTTGATTATCTCTAAAATCACAGGCTTGATTTAAATAAAATTTGATTTATTTAAATTAAGCTTTAATTTTAAGTTGATACAAACAAAAACTTATTGAATAGTTATAATATACACATGTGACTGTATGATAAACACATCAGAGTCAGTAGGATAGAAGTAATGGTTTTAGAATAAAACAAAAAATTAGGTCATAAGAGACTTGGTTCCCTCGGCTTTACACCACTAGAAAAACCCTTCATGGCTAATTCTTTTATACCTCAATAAGTAATTTAAAATTTAAAGTGTAGAAAAAGTGAGTAATCTAAATCAAGCCATGAAGTTTCAAATTCTGATTTTTTTTTTTTTTAAATATAAAAATGCAAACAAATGAGAGGATTATTTAGGATACTATAGGGAAGTTCTCCGCCAAAAATTTTTTTAAATTTTGAAAATATTTTTTCAACACATAAAACTTCATGGTTTACTCTAAATTTACCCGAATTCACTCTCCAGTGGTGCAAGTGGCAAAACATGGTTTTGGAGCATCTTTGGAGCAACAAAAAAGCAATTTTGGAGCAGCAAAACAAAGATTTGGAGCATATTTAATTAAAAAAATCAAAACGAGAATTTCATAACAGGAATTTTTAATTTTGTTCATTAATAACATATATTATTTTTTATATTTTTTTGAAGGTCCCTGCTTTAACAAATTAAGTTTCTTTTTGGTATCTTCCAATGCTGTTAAAATATTCTGCTATACTCGACTTAGCGTCAGATGAAAGGATTTGTCCGCTTTCTATAATCGACATATCTTTACTATTTTACCCATCTTTAATATTTTTTACAGCTGTGGCTAAGAGATCCTGAGAAGCCTTCAATTTTTTTTTTTTTTTAAATCAATTTCATCAGCTTTCCTCAGTTTCAGTGTTTTCACATTCTCCTTGCTTTCTTTTTTCTCAACCTCTAATCGAGCAGAATAATTCTTAAATGCTGCACAAGCCACTTTAATCATATCTTTGTCAACTTTAAAGTTATTTAAGTCCCCTATTTTGTTGATATGTGACACAACTTGTCTCAAACCATAAACACTATGCGAATTTAAACTTGCCCTATTGTCATGTAGCTTTTTGTTAACACTAAAGCCTCTTTCAACATCGGCATTCCCATGTGATATGCACAAAGGAGCTTTGTTAAAAGAGGATATTTGGTATTTCTCAAATTATATTTCTTCACAATTTAGTTTTTCAATACACATAAATTGGTGCATATTCTTTGAGTCAGGAGAATAACCTTATGGTTCCCCACGTAACCTCGTCCATTCATCTAGTAACAAAGATGCCTCTTCAGGTTTTATATTGGATGGGGTTACTGTTGCCAGATATCTTATTGACTTAATACAAGTGTCTTCCACTCTCATTATAGGATGCAACACTTTAAGATGATACAGTAACCTATTTTCAAGAGGCAATTCTTTTAATAACTTTTTTGTATATGCCAAGTAAAAAGACCTGGCACCTAAATACATAGATTTTTTTTCTGAAGATAAGGATGTTATCTATTAAATTTGAATTCTGCCAAATTTCTGCGTTTTCTACATCTACTGATTTTAAGTCCTTTCCCGACAAACTAAGAAAAGCAGAACTCTTTAAAAAACGCCTTAACAATGCTTTAACTAGAGACACCATTCATCAAACAGCAAGTAAATCAATGGTGTCTCAGTTTGGAAAAGTCCTAAAAATTTATTTAATATAGCCGAAATATTTCTTAAAAAAAGAGCTTTTGGCAAAAGCAATTTAAATAAACTAAATATTGAGTGGCTCATACTATTTTTTAAATTAATAATTACTTTATTTAATTCTGTAAAAGGTAATTCAAAACTAATTAATTTAACTATTGTTTAAGGTTATCAAGTGTATTTTTCTTAAAATTTAAATAAATGTTATTTGTAATAATATATTCAACAAAACATTAACAAGATTAATATTGATCATACCGAATTTATAAAAATATGTAAAGAATCAAGCAAATTAAGGAAACTTTAATAAATTTATGTTACAAATGTAAGTTAGTGAATGGCCCCTAATAAATTTTTATTAAAATTGGTTACCTAGTACAGTATTTATTTAATGAAATGATTAAAAAAAATCAAATAATTTTTAAATGCAAATACAATGAGTATTGGAGCTAAAAACTTTTTGCCTGAAGTAAATTATTATATTGTCCCTACACTCACAATATTTAACAAATCTGTGGTAATTAAAAAATTTTATATCAATTGTTTCAATCAATCAAATCAGTAAGAGATGAATTAAAGTATTTCTGAATGACAAATCTGAAAAACATAAGATTTTTTGCTGCATTTAAAATATTTTAAGCCCCTCTCTTCACACTTATTTAAAATCTTGCCTCTAAATATAATTAAGTTTTTTCCTAAAACAAATTAAGAGCACTGAAAATTTTGAAAGTAATAATACAATAATAAAATGCAATAAGTAAAAAAAATATCACTAAAAAAGTAATAAAGTAAAATAAATGTTTAAAAACAATATGCAATTAGTGGATGGTCCCTCGGAAAAAATTAACTTTTAAGAAACTCAGTTAATACTTATCTTTATGAAATTAAAATGAATAAAAGGGATATGAAAATTTTGAGGTTAAAAAGCTTTGTGATTGCTCTGAGGATTAACATAAAAATATGTATTTAGTGAATGGTCCCCAAGTTAATTCAAAGATCATGGTACTAATCTATAGATAGAATAGCGCAAGAAGGCCATTAGCTTGCCACTGACGAAAACGATGGCACTTTAACAACGATGAAATTAACAAGAGAAATAAAATTTTCTTTTGCTATTAAAATTTGGCAATGTTTAATTGGTCCACGAAAATTCGAGAGAAGTTTTGGCTCCTTTTTCTGAGGAAGAAAATGAAGCCTGGAATCGAGAATATCTTGCAAAATGAAGCAGAGTTGCACATCAGAGTGCAAGAATCCTTCCGACAGAATCCAGAGCAACGACCCACATGGCAGTAGCTTGGTTGCTGCAAAAATGTGACTTGGCAATACCCATGGGAAAATATCCTTTTTGGCGCAATTTAAGCCAAATACTTCAATTTGGAGCAAATACTTGCACCACTGACTCTCCTTTAAATTACTAATGGAAATGGCAATGAAAAGTTTCTCCCATAATATAGCGTCCTCTTAAGGACCAGGGACTAATATAGGGGATAAGGACATTTAACTTTTCCCGGGGGGTTTTAGAAAAGCAACACGCTTTTGACAGACCGGTTTTACGCACAAAAAGTGGCGTTCGTGTCGTCCTAGGGATTATTTTCTGACATCCCCGCCGTACCTTAGCATTGCGCGTAATCAGTGTTGATCATTCAAAAGCAATTTAATTCAAATTCTAAATTTTTTTTCATTTCCGTAAATCAGTATATAATTTTGTATATTGCTTAAAGATGTCTATTCATTACTCATAATTTATTTGTTTGTTTATTGAAGTTTTAAAACCAGAGATCATTCAGATTACGAGCAATTATATACTATAGTTTCGGTTTTCAGACCTTGGGTTAATTAAAACCGAAGGAAGGATATTTGCTTATTCAACCATAGTTATTAGTTTGAAGCGTCTGGTTCTATTATAACTGAAGTATAGATGCTTATATTAGCATTTTTTTATATTTAAAAATTTGATTTAACAGAACGAGTTCAAAACTAAAACCCTTTGAATTTTATAAGTTTACTATTATTGTTTTAAAATTTTTATAATTAAAAATGCACATTAATGACACATTTTTTAAAACAAAATATAAGCCATGCAACCGTACATTTGTTAAATTTTCCGATGATAATTAAAAATAAAAATCTTTTTCATGAAAATAATTATTCGTAGCATTTATTATGAATTCGATTATATTATCTTTCAATTTTCGATCTTTATTATATATATATATATATCCGTATCAAAATCTCCCAATTTATATCTTAATGTCCGCGTAAGACTATCTACCTTGCTAATTAATTGCCCAAAATCAAATGCTCTTCATTTTGTTTTGATTTAACAAGGAATAAAGATAAAATAACTAATAATTTATGTAAATATTTAAACATTGCTGCCTTTATGAATTTTTTTAAAAAAGAAAACAATCATATTTTGCGTTACACGTAAAAGAAAACCACGAAAATATCATTCAGATTACTTGACGCTTAAAGAGTTCCAGCGAAATGCTCAGTGATCGCAACGAATTTTTTGTATATAATAAATCATTTTTTTTAGCGTTTTTGACAGACAGTCAATTATTTCGGTGAATATAGCCAGATGCTCTTCATATTTTTTGTAATTTTAAACTCATTCCAAAAATCAAAGTAACGTGCAATTTAAATATCGGCGTAAAACAATGTTTATAAAAGTTATAAAAATAACTTATTTTGACCAAGATTAAGTTGAAATTAAAATAATCAAATGTTGCGTTAAATACAAAGGAAAACCACGAAAAATTCTTTTTAGATAACTGAACAATAATAAGATTACAGCTAAATGTTCATTATCGCAATGAATTATTTTTTTAACCGTTAATTTTTTTATCATTCTTGACAGAGAATTTGTCATCTTAGTGGATGTTGTGAAATACTTTTCTCATATTTTTAACACGACCCAGAAATCAAAGTAACTTGCAATTCAAATATCACTGTAAAATCATGTTTATAAAAGCTTTTGTAGTAACCTATATATTATTTAAAATTAAATTAAAATTTAGACAAATCAAATGTTGCGTTAAATGCAAAGGAAAACCACGAAAAAGTCTTTTTTAGATAACTGAACAATAATAACATTACAGCTAAATGTTCATTATCGCAATGAATTATTTTTTTAACCATTAATTTTTTTATCATCCTTGACAGACAATTTGTCATCTTAGTGGATGATGTGAAATATTTTCTTATATTTTTAACTTTTAACACGACCCAGAAATCAAAGTAACTTGCAATTTAACAGTAAAATCATGTTTATAAAAGCTTTTGTAGTAACCTATATATTATTTAAAATTAAATTAAAATTTAGACAAATAATAACATTTCTGCTATATGTTCATTATCGCAATGAATTATTTTTTTAACCATTAATTTTTTTATCATCCTTGACAGACAATTTGTCATCTTAGTGGATGTTGTGAAATACTTTTCTTATATTTTTAACTTTTAACAAGACCCAGAAATCAAAGTAACTTGCAATTTAAATATTGCAGTAAAATCATGTTTATAAAAGCTTTTGTAGTAACCTATATATTATTTAAAATTAAATTAAAATTTAGACAAATCAAATATTGCGTTAAATGCAAAGGAAAACCACGAAAAAGTCTTTTTAGATAACTGAACAATAATAAGATTACGGCTAAATGTTTATTATCGCAAGGAATTATTTTTTTAACCATTAATTTTTTTATCATCCTTGACAGACAATTTGTCATCATAATAGATGTTGTGAAATACTTTTCTTATATTTTTAACTTTTAACACGACCCAGAAATCAAAGTAACTTGCAATTTAAATATCATAGTAAAATCATGTTTATAAAAGCTTTTGTAGTAACCTATATATTATTTAAAATTAAACAAATCAAATGTTGCGTTAAATGCAAAGGAAAACCACGAGATTTGAATGAAAATAATTAGAATTTCCATTACACACAAATGAAAACCAAGAAAACGTTTTGCTAGCAAACTAATTGAACGCTAACAGGCAATAATGAGACTATACAATTATTATCATTTTCCAATTTCTTGTGCTTTATATGAAATTTAATGTTTTGACTAGCTTGGAATGTTTACTAAAATGTTCTTTAATTTATTTATTTTTTGTAAGTACATAAATTGTGTTTTATTTTATTTCAAATATTTGAATTTCAGAATGATATAAAGAATTAAATTTTAAGAACATATAAGTTTTTTTTTTTTTTCGTAATTTTAAAATTTACAAATTATAAATCTTTAAAAAAATCTGAAAAAAATGTATCATAAAATTTGCGAATTTCAGATTTTTCTGGCAAAGAGACTGAATGTTATCAATTATTATTAATCATTACAACTTATAAAAATCAAATAAAAAAAGAACAAATTATGTACAGCTGCAATAAACAAACACCGCAGTTCACTAGAGGGCGTGGATATAGAGTACAAACTAGTTCCTAGACCAGTGATGTCAACGTTCGCCGTGACGTCCGTTTATCTATGTAAGGACATACAAGCCTATGATTTTTTGCAGAAAATAAGAGAGTTTAGATATTTTCTTGGGACAAAAAAAGTACCACACTTTCAGCAAGCACTACTGATTTAAATCCATGGTAGTTACAAGAGGGAGTAGTGAGTTGCATTGACTTCCTCAAAATATCTCAGACATGTTCTAAAGGAGTCAAGTCTAGAGACTTGACAAACCTATCTGGTGACTATCACCTTTCTAGAAAATTGTCAACAAAAGGAACACTAAAAGGCAATGAACTGTTATCCATTAACTGAAATTAGAGCCAGCTGCACCTCTAAAAAGGCAAATATAGGGTTTTAAGACCTCATCTCACTGAGATAACAAAATCATGGTTATTTTAGTTCTAGATAACATCTTACAATTTGAAAGACAGAAGAACAATATTTCATTTAGTTATCCAAGGATGAGTAAATTACAAGGCCGATTCCAAAGCACTGGGTAATTTTTCATCCACTGTTGGCAACTCTGTTGCATTCCCCACTACCACCAAGCATGCGCACGGGAAGGTAGGACAACCAGGGGCTCTACCATGAGCTACCGGGAATGGAATGAAGATTCCCGGCTGGAAGGGGAAACTGGGAAAGTTTGGTTCCATGAACGTTCAATTCCGTACCATGAACACTCCCTTGGAATCAGACAATCCATGATAACTCTCTCTCAGGGCGTGGCTAAAATTTAACCAATCACACAATTTCTTTAAGATTTTCTTTGTAAGTTTGGCAGCATTCGCATGAGTAAAACGAAACGAGATTCTGCTATTTAGATAATATTTTTGACGATTTATTGTTTTCTTTTTATAATGTTTTTTTTGTTTTCATTAGACTAAAAAAACATGAACTGCGAATACTTTGAAATATTCTTTAATTTATTAAACATGTAATTTCATTAATTAAAAACTGTCATATTTAACATGTATAATTCATAGAATAAAACCATTTTTTGATAATAAATACTTCTGATATATCCTTTAATACGTTTCACTATTTGTTATAAATATTTTTAAAAAAGTACAACTCTTAAAACAATTATCATATTTTAATGAATTAAGATTCAAAATTTCGTGCCTGAGTACTGCATGTAGATAGATTACTAATTATACTAGTTTTTAAATAAAAACTAATTGCCAGAAGGAAATCAAATTTTATCAGACAAAAAATTAACGATTACCAATCGGTCTCTTAGAAATTAACTTAATTTCAGAAAAGTTCATTAGTTTTCAATTTAATTTGTAACAATATGAATTACTAAAGTTACTACTTTGCTTATTACTTTGGTTTATTTGTTACATTATTAAAGTGAATGTTTTTACTGATAGTTAAATAAATATGTTCACAAGAAATTAATTTATAGATTAGTGTAAAAAATTTTTTTTTGATTTGTAAAATCATTTCACGTTTGAAATACTTAAAAATTATAGTTCAAGGAACTACTTCCACAGCTTTTATAGTATATATTTTAATGGAAGAATGAGAATAAAAAATTTTAAAATGAGTAAAAGAAGAAATAAGTATATATTTCATAAATATTTTTCGAAGCAATTTTAATTCTATTTACTTTTCCCATTATTCTTTTTCAAATTTTTTATTATAAATAAATTGTTTACTTTACAATACATCATGCATGTAAAAAATTCTTTTAAATTTGCTGCTATCTGTGTTTAGTATAAAAAACTATCGTTCGGAATGAAGTTAAATACTGTTGAATTAAAAGTTCATCAAAAGAAAATTAAAAAAAGTAATGATTGGAACTTCATAAAAAGGTATTGGTCAAGTAATATATCCTAGGTAATATAACATAAAAATAGTAACAATTATCATATAATGAGAGCATAATTATATTTATTTTGCCGTAATTTCTTAGTGAACTCTGAAAGTATCTTTTCGTTCACACATTCTAATGAAACAAAACATTTCTCTTTTAATTATCGTCTTGAAAATGGCTCGGACACGTTTATCGTTTAGAAATTTTGTTATCTTCTTTTATGAAATAGAAAAAAATTAAGACATTCATCGGCGAAATATTGTATTTAGTCCTCAAAAATTCATGTTTCCCTCCAAAAATGATGTTTTTCACAAAGCTCTAAAAAACTTTGAACGCGATACAGAGAAATAAAACGTTTATCACTCATATGAAGATCGGAAAATCTCTCAATTTCTCACTTTGGAATTCGATTAATTTCCTCTTGAACGCGAGCGATTAGATTATTGAGCGCCATGTTTAAAATCATAAACAAATCCCTTGATTCCCTCTTGGAACGATGATTGTGCCGGAGACTGGTTGGAATTAGAGTGCCTGTATTGAAAAGTGATGACAAAACCCAAGAGCGCATGCGCTGCCGTCATATTTTTGTCCAAGGGGGTTGCCAGATGATACACCGAAATTGGCGCCACTCGCTCAGTTGGTGTTACTCTGAAGGACTTTCAGCATTTTAAATTTAGATAAAAACAAACTGTGAAAAATTAATTTGAAGGTATCATAAACGTATATTATACACCCCTTTTTCTACTTTTCTGTATAAATGATATAAGATAAAATTAATTTTTTAAAACTTCTAATTCTTATTAATAGAAAAAAAAATTAAACCTTAAATTTTAACAACGGCTTCATAAATACTGAGAAATAGTTTTACATTTAAGTTTTTTGACTTTTTTTTATGCAGAAATATATAAAACTTTAGAAATACTTTTAGAAGAGAAATATAAAACTTTAATATATTATATCATATAAAAATAATGTAAAATAATTAAAATAATATATTGAAGTTATTTCAATCCTAAATGAATATAATTGATTATTTAACTCTATCCATTTGCCTAAGAGTAAATACTAAAGTATCAATAATATAAACTTTAAGATTGGAAAGCACATGATATTACAGATTTTTTAAGAAACATTGTAAGAAAAATTAGCATCTCAAATATGTTCAAAAATTAAATTCAAAGAAAAAAAAGACTGATAAAAAGACTTCAGCTTTAAATAAATGTCATAAATAAAATATAAAAATTAATAATGATTATGTTATTCATTTTAGAAATAATAATTAACAAAATTAATTACTTATTATTATTTATTACTTTTTCAGGAAAAAATTTCACCTAAAAAGGTATTGCTTATTTCAACAAATTGTAAACAAAAATTTCGATAATCAGTTGAAATTTAAAACAAACTAGCATTCTATCAAGTTGGTAAGGAAAAGTAAACAAATGCTACTTGGCGTGCATTGTAACGCGCCAACATTTCAAAGTAATAGCGCCAAACCTGCACTTCTGAAGTTTTGATAAAAAGATGCTCAAATCTTAAAATTTATGGGTAATTTAGATAGAAATTATGTTTATTAAAAGTAAATACATTTATTCTTATGAAATCATTAGTTATTTCATCACCTTGTTCTCTTTACAATGAGATAAACAAAACTTTATATGCACGCATGTAAGTAATAATAAGGATAAATTCAAATAACTAATAGCTATCAAAATTTCCAGCCATAATTTTTACATTTACTGTAACTATGAAGTTTCTTATTGAAAAAAAGTAATTAATGAACTTATTACATGCCTTTATTAATGCAGAACATAAATTTTTTGAGGCAGATGATTTTCACTCCATGTTATTCCAATGGCGAATTTTCCACTCTCGCCTCCTACGATAAAGTTTTTCTTTCCACCAATCAGGAATCGTTTCTCCCTTGTCCACACTCTTTTAATCTAGGCACTCTAGTTGGAATGAAACCGATTCCAACGGAATGAAGTTCCATGAGGGAATGACGTCACGTAAAGCGGGAATTTCTTTTTCCTCACCATGAGCCTCCTGGAAATTGTTTCTTGGCAAGAAACAACCGGTTTTCTTTCCAGCCGGTGTCTACTGGAGCCCTACCATGAGCTCCATGGAATGAGATTCCATCTGGGAATGACGTCACGTTCGAACGGGAATTATTTTTCCCCACCACGAACGCCTTGGAAAGAGTTTCTTGGTTGGAATTGGAATAGGTTTCATTCCAACCGGTCTCCGGCACCTAGAATCGTCGTTCCAAGAGGGAATCAAGGGATTTGTTTATGATTTTAAACATGGCGCTCAATAATCTAATCGCTCGCGTTCAAGAGGAAATTAATCGAATTCCAAAGCGAGAAATTGAGAGATTTTCCGATCTTCATATGAGTGATAAACGTTTTATTTCTCTGTATCGCGTTCAAAGTTTTTTAGAGCTTTGTGAAAAAACATCATTCTTGGAGGGAATCGTGAACTTTTGGGGACTAAATACGATATTTTGCCGATGAATGTTTTAATTTTCTTCTATTTCATAAGAGAAGATAACAAAATTTCTAAACGATAAAAGTGTCCGAGCCATTTTCAAGACGATAATTAAAAGAGAAATGTTTTGTTTCATTAGCATGTGTGAACGAAAAGATACTTTTAGAGTTAACTAAGAAATTAAGGCAAATTAAATATAATTATGCTCTCATTATATGATAGTTGTTACTATTTTTATGTTATATTACCTAGGATATATTACTTGACCAATACCTTTTTTTGAAGTTCCAATCATTTTTTTTTTAATTTTCTTTCGATGAACTTTTAATTCAACAGTACTTAACATCATTCCGAACGATAGTTTTTTATACTATATACAGATAGCAGCAAATTTAAAGGAATTTGATACAAGCATGATGTATTATAAAGTAAACAATTTATTTATAATAAAAAATGGGAAAAGTAAATAGAATTAAAATTGCTTCGAAAAATATTTATGAAATATATACTTATTTCTTCTTTTACTCATTTTAAAATTTTTTATTCTCATTCTTCCATTAAAATATATACTATAAAAGCTGTGGAAGTAGTTCCTTGAACTATAATTTTTAAGTATTTCAAACGTGAAATGATTTTACAAATCAAAAAAAATTTTTTTTACACAAATCTATAAATTAATATCTTGTGAACATATTTATTTAACTATCAGTAAAAACATTCACTTTAATAATGTAACAAATAAACCAAAGTAATAAGCAAAGTAGTAACTTTAGTCATTCATATTGTTACAAATTAAATTGAAAACTAATGAACTTTTCTGAAATTAAGTTAATTTCTAAGAGACCGATTGGTAATCGTTAATTTTTTGTCTGATAAAATTTGATTTCCTTCTGGAAATTAGTTTTTATTCAAAAACTTACTTAGTAACTTTAGTCATCTTAGTAACTTTAGTAACTCTTAGTAACTTTAGTCATTCATATTGTTACAAATTAAATTGAAAACTAATGAACTTTTCTGAAATTAAGTTAATTTCTAAGAGACCGATTGGTAATCGTTAATTTTTTGTCTGATAAAATTTGATTTCCTTCTGGAAATTAGTTTTTATTCAAAAACTTGTATAATTAGTAATCTATCTACATGCAGTACTCAGGCACGAAATTTTGAATCTTAATTCATTAAAATATGATCATTATTTTAAGAGTTGTACTCTTTAAAAAATATTTATAACAAATAGTGAAACGTATTAAAGGATATATCAGAAATATTTTTTATGAAAAAATGGTCTTATTCTATGAATTATACATGTTAAATATGACAGTTTTTAATTAATAAAATTATATGTGTAATAAATTAAAGAATATTTCAAAGTGTTCGCAGTTCATGTTTTTTTAGTCTAATGAAAACAAAAAAACATTATAAAAAGAAAACAATAAATCGTCAAAAATATTATCTAAATAGCAGAATCTCGTTTCGTTTTACTCATGCGAATGCTGCCAAACTTACAAAGAAAATCTTAAAGAAATTGTGTGATTGGCTAAATTTTAGCCACGCCCTGAGAGAGAGTTATCATGGAATGTCTGATTCCAAGGGAGTGTTCATGGTACGGAATGGAACGTTCATGGAACCAAACTTTCCCAGTTTCTCCTTCCAGCCGGGAATCTTCATTCCATTCCCGGTAGCTCATGGTAGAGCCCCAGGGCGCTCGTGGTAATGCAATACGCAAAAGAATCGGGAGATTGTCAATTTTGTTGGTAAATGTAAACAAATGGATGGGCAGTGTTTTCCTCTTTGTTTTCACTTCCAGTAGGAGGTTGTGTCACTTCCTGGGGGAAGTTGAGTCACTTCCTGTTGTCTCAGTTTGAAGGAAGTGGGTGTTTTTATATTTAGTTAGTTATGTTTTGCTTTGTACAGAGTATGTTCTTCTCTTGAAGAGTTATGTTTAGTTTTGTTGAGTGTAGCTTTCTTTCTTTATATTTAAAGTTTTATTATCTTCAATAAATAAAGTTGTACAGTTTTCTGTAAAGTGAATTCTTTATTTATAATAGATGTCTGCAATATTTGAAACTTAATAAGTTGGCTCCTGTTTTTCAACAAATTTCTGAAAGGCAATTGCAAAGATTAGGTGAGTCATGTATCGGGATAAACGAACCACACTGGATTTATACATTTCAGTTCCAGAACCACCATTTAACGGGTTTTCACAGAAAAGTTGAAATATCGGAAGGTTGCACAAGATGAATGCCGCCAATGCTCACAGAGGACCACAAACAAAGAGAGTTGACTCCTCCCCTGAATTTCTTTGCCGTTATGCTAAATGCTAATGACAATTTTTTGAATTCAATTGTCACAGGACTTGGGTGTACCACTCAACACCTGAGACAAAACAACAATCACATCAGTGGTGGCATTCTTCTTTGACTCAAAAATTCAAGCCCACAGAAACATCGTTAATAGTTTTATATTTAGGAAAATATCTGAATAATTGTTCAGTAAAAAAGGTGTTAGAATGAGTTTTATGTATGCCTGGTATTACTTGTTAAAATGATGTGTTATAAATACAAAATAATTTTGTTGTTTAATTTTTTTAACCATATTAATCTTAAAGTATATTTAAAATTCATTTCGAAGATTTATTTTCATGTGAAGTGAAAGAAGTGTTGAATCAATTTTTTTTGTAAAGAATAGTTTTATATTTTAAGATGTAGAAGAGCTTAAGTTATTGATATTTTCTATTAATTTATTCTAGCGTGAGTTTAAAGTAGGAAATTGTCTTCAGCATAGCAGAAGCCTTTTAAAAAACTTGTGATCATAGCAAAACTTTAAAGTCATTCTTTCAAAAAATAAATTAATAAATAAAGTTAAAAGAAAAGAAAAAAAAACAAAACATATTCCAATAGATTTCATTAGCCTTATATTAATTGCATTAATCTATGATATAAAAGTTTTTGAAATCAAGAATATACATTTATTTAATTATTTAATAAATAATAAAGAATGTGCATTAGAATTTTTTTCATTTCATATAAGTTTATTTTTTATTACTATTCTATAGCTTTAGTCAAACAAAAAATCTAGCTTAATAATATTCGCTGAAATTATATGGATCAATTTAATAACATTAAGAGAAAATTTAAGTGTAAGTAGACTATGTGTCGATGATAGATAGATTTCAATGTACTAGATTCTTGTAAGTGCTGATTTGTTTTGGCGATACCAAATGCTTAACCAGAGATTTTTAAATTATTTTAAGATTTTTTTTTTTTATAATTCTTCATTGCAATCACTGACAAAAGGTTTGCAAAAATAAGGAGAGAAATTACCAATAACCATACTTTGTAACTACTATATTGCAGAAACAGGAATTAAAATTTTTAAATAAAAATTACTCAAAGACTAATAAATATGAGCGTTAATGTGTATTTAAATATATAATACATAGTAAAAAAAAAAGAAGACATAAACTGCATTAGGAAATATTTACTTAATAAGAAAATTGCTCAACTCGAGTAAAAAAAAAAAGGAAGCGAAATTAAATTACATTATTTGAATTCTTGAATATTACCACATAGATTGTAACGATAACAGATTGACACTTTTTAATAGATTAGATCTATGAAAATACTGATTTGTTTTAATGCAATACCGAATAATAAAATCATTCATCCTATATCTAATTGTATGATATCTATCTAATCTATGACTGATTTTAATTAAATAATTAGACTGTAATGGAGTATTATTTTAACTTAAAAATAAGTGAAATAAAATATTTTCTATGAACTTTAACACAACTGATTTCTGCCGAAAATGTTGATTTGTTGTGAAGAGCTGAATAATCATTTATTCAGATATTTTATTGATAAATTAACAGTTTGAAGTTTTAAAATCTTTCTTTCATTTTAAACATACTCCCAAAACCATAAATTTAATTCATAATTTTTTTACTAATAATTTACAAAGGATGTTCATACGATATAAGTGATATCAAAACTAAAGAGCATAGTGGATGGAGGTGGCACACTTCCTTTCAGCACATGTGGCATCATAACCAATCAGAGATTGTTTTTTATTGCATCACTTACGGAAGGCTTTTTGGGCAATTCAAATGTTTAATAACTAAATCAATAAGCATTTGGCGAAAAAAACAATCAGATTTTCGGTTTCAGGATAGAATTTCTAATAAGTTACTAAAAAAAATATAAGAAAGTAAAATTAGAGAAAGTAAGTTCTATAAGAAAGTAAAAAAATTTAAGAAATGCAGTAATTGTCCATAGATGTTTAAATGTAGTGTGTTATTGCTTTTATTTGTTGGTACTATTACAGGCCTGGATAGCCTGGTAGGTAGGGGCGCTGGAAGAGAAGTTCGATTAGAAGTCGAGTTCGTGGGTTTGAACCCCGCCGGCCGAAGACTCCCCGTGTAGTTGGTGACTGATGCATGTTAAAATTCTGTCAAGTCGCAAAGTCCAACATGTTCCAATAACAAATCAATACTTCTGGGGGTACTGTATTGGAGATTGAGCGTTCTCTGATTCAGTTCAAAATTACGATCTGTGGATGAATGAATGGGTCTGCCTTATAAACAGGCGAGACGTATGGTGTGGCAGAAGTCGAATTCTTGGCCATAGATGGCGCCACTGAAAAACAAGAATTGCGAACTATGCCTTAAATTTGCTCACTTAAGTTGCCACACAGGAAAGCAGGCTTGCCCGTGTTGCAAGTGGCATTAGAACCAACCATTTGTTGGTGACATTGTAATTTTTGGAAAAACTCAACTGGATTTGATTGTAGCCAAGATAAAATAATAATTTTGATGTTAAAATTTTAGGCAAAATTCAAATGTTGTTAGGTATTGAATTTTATGAGAATGAAAATGGTCATTTTATACATCAAGTTATATATTGATAGAATTTGTCTAAAATTTTCAAAGTTTAACTTTTCCTATTCACCACTACCTATTGCTTAAGGTGAAGTTCTAACGAAATTAGATTGAAAAAAATATTCCATAGATTCCAAAAAATAGTGTAGATAAAGATGAGATGTTAAAATTTCCGCATAAATATCACTGAGATGTTTGGAATTCATTGCATATAGAACTAGACCAGATTTGAGTAATGCAGTTAATATGTTATCACAATTTCAGGAAAATCCTGGTGTTAAGCATTGGAACATTTTACTTAAATTTTTAAGCAATTTAAATGACACCAGAGATTATAAGTCAAATTTAAATAAAACTAGTTCTATAAATTTAAATTGTTTCAGATGCTGATTTTGCTACAAATAGATATGACAGAGTCTCAATGAGTGTAATGATAATTTTTATTAATCAGGTGCCAATTTCTTGGAGATCAACAGAGCAGAAATGTATGAACTTGTCTACGATGGAGGCTGAATACGTAGTAATAGAACTGCAAAAGAACTAATTTGGATTATAAAATGAAGATGTTAGATGAAGGCAAAACTTCAAGTTCATTATCACCTAAAATTAAATTGTTTTGTGATAACCAAGCAGCTATAAATTTTTCACGTTCTTCAGTAGAGAACCATAGGACTATGCATATTGTTGTTAAATTTAATTTTTTTTTTTAGAAATTTAGTTTTAGATAATGTAATAGGTATTAAATACATAAACATTAAATTAAATAAATATTTTTTATTAAACCATTAGTAAGAGAATCACATTAGAAATTTTCAAATTTATGCAAAGTGATTAATTTTCTGGAAGATTTTAGGCAGATCCATCTGAGGGGGCCGTGATTGTTGGAAATAGTTTGACCAATTAAAGGGATCTACCTTTGTATAAAGCCTTTTCATTACTCACCATAATGTAAAATTAAACTTCAAGATTATGGCATCTTTATAGAGGAGTAATATTCCTTATGTATAACTCATTAAGTGATAATTAAGGAAAATGACGTATACAACTAAATTTGTTACTGTATCATTTTAATGATATGCAGAATGCCCGGTTATTCTAAATTGGTTCACAACACAATCGTATTATAAATATATATGTTGGATGTTGTGATATAATTGCTGGTGTTCATGTTATTGTTGTTTTCATTAAACTGAGGTGTGCTAGCTTGTTTAATTTCTGAGAAGTAAGTTTCCAAGGGAATTCTGTGCTTCAGCACATATTTGTATTTTCCCCCTTATTTTAACAAAGTAAAATAAGGGAGTAAATATTCTTCTACATACTTTGTTCAAAAAAAAAAGATTGTTGAAACTGCTAGCAGGTAATCTTGTTGTTTCCTCATCACTGTGCTTAAATAACTCTGCATCCGATCCAAGAATTATTAGAAATCTTGATGTTACAAAGTGACTTAGCATACCACAAGTTTCAAACCGTGCATTTGAATAATCACTTTTTGATGCACTCAATTAGCCATGATTATGCTATAAATCCAGGTGTTTTAGTCAATCACTTTCTTGGCAGTTATTAATATGGATTTTCAGATGGTTTTTTGAATTTCGAAGTTTTAGCATAACCCTAAAACTTACAATAAATTTCAAATTCCCCATTTGATTACACATGGTTTGACGCACTTGATTAGCAATGACTTAATCACAAAATCACATTTTTTTGTTGACCGCATTTTCAGCAGTTATTACTAACAATTTCCACATGACATGGTCTTCAAAATCTCGATCTTTTAACACATTAATTCCTCCGGCAAATTTCAAATCGCATATTTGAGAAATCCCTTTCTTATGAACTCCTTTAACATGACTCAATCATAAATTCAGGTAGATTGCATTTTTAACAGTTACTGTTAAACCGATTTTCAAAATCTCCATTATTTTAAAACTATCTTATTTTGTACTTTTAAATTTCGAATTGCACATTTTAAAAATCCTTTTATAACGAACTGTAGAAGTGACAATTCCATCACAAATCTGTGATAAATGAATTTTGAAACATAGTGCAAAATTTTTTGATGGTAGTTATTCGTTGAACCAGGGGAAAATATCTCGGTAGAGTAAATAATAAAGAATAAGGTTTCCTCAATGCAATAAAATGCCCTCACAGCCACAAAACCTCAGATTTTACATTTGTGATGTTGATTTTATAACAATAAAAATCAGGTCAAAACCATAAGAAAATAGAAGTCTGGTAAAAATCACAAGAGCAGAAGATTCTCATATTGTGAATATAGGGATGAGGTGGTGAACATACTTGCCTTTTTAAGGATGTAGTTTGTTTTGATTTAAAATTATTTTTTAAATTTTTTTTGGAAAGTGAATGCGCAGATTGATATCTGCGCATTTTAAAAGAGGGCGTTGTTTTCCTTTGGTTTAAGTGATTTCTTTTCATTTGGTTTGCTTTAGAGCTCGCTGTCTGACCTTGTTTATGTAAGTTTTTATTTTCTGTTGATTTTTATTTTCTGATGAATTTGAGTTTCTGATGAGTTGTATGAGTTTCTTTTCTGTATTAGTTTTATGTCTTGCATGTTTTTTTCTCCTGGACTTTTAAACAAAACCTTCGGGGTACTGAGGAAGCTTTTTAGGCTTTTGCCATATTCCTCAATAGAAAAGGTTTTGTTTTTTGGCCACTGGGGCCGGTACCCCCTGAAGACGTCGGCTTCAGTGGTCATATTTTTAATTTTGTTTTATTTCCTTTGCTACATTTATTTCTATTTTTATTGTTGCAGAATGTTACAGAGTTCTTGGAAAAAGATTTTTCTTCTGAAAAGTAAAAAAAAAATTCTTTTCTACAGAAATTTATGTGTAATACTTGGATCATGCATTTAGATTATCACTTTTTGACGGGCTCAATTTATGCTGATAGTATCGTAAATCGATGTAATGTTTTGATTGCATGTTCAGCAGATATTGCTATTGATTTAAAATATCCCGTTATATTTCAAACAATATGGAAAATTCGAGTGGCGTATTTGAGTATTTACTTTTGGAGGCAATAATTTTATCGAATTTTTGGCAGTTATAGCTATTGGTTTCTCCATAATTTTTCAATCTCATATTTTTACACGATATTATTCATTACAACAACCTAATCTTGAAACAAAACCCGCATTTGAGGAGTCCGATTCATGTGATTTCGCCGTCGATCTTTTTTCGGCAATTACTACTACGGATTTCATGATTTACATATATATATTTTTTTGTGATGGTTATTTACAAAATGCGAAGAGGGAAATAAATTGTGCACCCCACCCCAACAAAATGTGAGAATATCACCCATAATATAAGAATAAAATATTATTACATGTTCAATTAAAAAAAATTAGATAGTTTGTTTTATAAACACAGTGCTTTTGTAATTTTAAATTAGTAACATATCTGTTTGTTATTATTAAAAGTATTTTGCAGAAAGATATTTGTGCAAGAGAGTTTTGTCACAGTTAGCTCGTAAAACTTCTGCCACAGGAACACTGAGCCAAAAGGGAGGACAACTATAACTAATAACTCTCTCAAGCAACCATACTGTACATGAAAACTGCACTGTTGTATAAGTTGTAGAGGCCTATATAGCATTGAAAATAGACTAAGAGAGTGCCATCCCTAAATCTACACATTTTATCCCACTCTGTAACCACTGTTTTATTCCAATGAGTGTCACTATTTGGTAGTTATAATATGCTCAATTGTGCATGTTTAGAATGATTCTTTGTATTTCATCAACCTTAATTCATACCAGGCTCCATTTAAATCATGTAGTAGTTCAATAGATAATATATATAGAGAGTAAAAATTACATAAAACTGTTCAATAATCAAAATAACATTTATAAATCACTTCAGAATGAGGTACTTTTTGCAGATGATGAATCAGTTTATAGTTATTCATTTAAAATAAAACTTTAAATATTAAGCATACCTTCTAAAAATATTACAATTACAATAAAAAAGTAAGAAGAGACTACTATACACTCACGTTAGAGCAGTAATCACAGGCATTACAAGCATGATTTGAAGAGTTGGTCTAGTATCAAAAAATGCTTTTAAACTTGCATATGATAAAGCACCAATAACACCAGCACCACCTTAAAAAAATAACATAATAAAATAAGTTAATGAGAAAATTTTTGATGCCTACACATGCCGGGTTCAGAAAATTCTTCAAGTATAATATTTTCCTAGAACGGTTTTTTTTTATTTTTAAATTTCCTCTAAAATTATAGCTTTTTTTTTAAATACTTAAAATTTTTTGATAACAATTACAGTGGTGCAAGTGGCAAAACATGGTTTTGGAACATCTTTGGAGCAAAAAAAAAAGCAATTTTGGAGCAGCAAAACAAAGATTAGGAGCAACTTTAATAAAAAAATTAAAACAAGAATTTTTTATTTTGTTCACTAATAACCTATCTTATTTTTTACATTTTTTTTAAAGGTCCCTGAATTAACAAATTAAGTTTCTTTTTGGTATCTTCCAATGCTGTTAAATATTCTGCTATACTCGACTTATCCTCAGATAAAAGGATTTGTCAGCTTTCTATAATCGACATGTCTTTATTATTTTACCAATCTTTAATATTTTTATCAGCTGTGACTAAGAGATTCTGAGAAGTCTTCAATTATTATTTTTTTTTTGAAAATCAGCAGCTTTCAGTCTGCTTTCCTCAGTTTCAATGTTTTCACATTCTTTTTTCTCAACGTCAAATCTAGCAGAATAATTTTTAAATGCTGCATGAGCCACTATAATAATATCTTTGTCAACTTTAAAGTAATTTAAACCCCCTATTTTGTTGATATGTGACACAACTTGTCTCAAACCTTTAACACTATTCGAATTTAAACTTGCCCATTTGTCAAGTAGCTTTTTGTTCACACTAAAACCTCTTTCAACATCAGCATTCCCATTTGGTATGCACAAAAGAGCTTTAAAAAGCTTTGTTAAAAGAGGATATTTGATATTTTCCAAATTACCTTTCTTCACCAGAGCTCATTCTAGGCAGGGTAAACAGGGCGCAGCACCCTGCTGCCCTTTTAGTCAAAAGAATCCACCCTGCTGCCCCAGAAGTAAATTAGTGCCCTGATGTAATAAACTCCATATCCTTTTTGCCCTTTCTTTCCTCAACCCTTATTTATTTCCCCCCCCCCCCAAACTCTACAATGGATTTCTTAAACTTTTGCTATTTTCAACTCTTTTTATTTAGTTTGTCATTGCTGTCAATACATAGATTTATATGGGAAAGGAAAAATAGCAATCACACCCTCTTGTTGCACTTGTCTTTGAAAGTTTGCAGTTACTTCCACTACCATTAAATCATAATTATTATTAATCATTTTAATTATTAAATTATAACTACAGACACTTAAAAACATAAATTTATTATTTTATTAATATATGCATGCATTTTAAATAAATCACTAAGCTAATTAGCTCATTAACTCGATATATATGTTAACTTATTAATAAAAATTAGTAATTAATATGATTGCTTTGCTATTTTTAGTAAAGCAAAAACAAATTTTTTTTTCTTTTAATAATTGACAATGTTTTTTAATAGAACGTGTAAAGCCCATAGAGAGAAATTATTGCCTTTTTAGAATAATAATGCCATTTTTTTAAGCTTTTGCACCCTGTCCTTTTTTCTGCCTAGATTGAGCTCTGTTCTTCACAAAATAGTTTTTCCAAAACACATCAATTGGTGCATATTCATTTGAGTCAGAAGAATAACCTTCTGGTTCCCCATGTAACCTCGTCCATTCATCTGGTAACAAAGATGCCTCTTCAGGTTTTATAATGGATGGGGTTACTGTTGCCAGATATCTTATTGACTTAATAGAAGTGTCTTCCATTTCCATTATAGGATGCAACACTTTAAGATGATACAGTAACCTATTTTCAAGAGGCAATTCTTTTAATAACTTTTTTGCACATGCCAAGTAAAAAGACCTGGCACCTAAATACATATTTTTTTCTGAAGATAAGGATGTCATCGCATTTGTGGTATCTTGTTCAACATCTATTAAATTTGAATTTTGCCAAATTTCTGCGTTTTCTACATCCAAAGATTTTAAGTCCTTTCCTGTCAAACTAAGAAAAGCAGAACGCTTTAAAAAAACGCCCTAATAATGGTTAAACAAGAGACAAAATTTCACCATACAGCAGGTGAATCAATGGTGTCTCAGTTTGGAAAAAGACCTAAAAATGTATTTAATATAGCCGAAATATTTCTTAAAAAAAAGAGCTTTTGGCAAAAGCAATTTAAATAAACTCAATATTGAGTGGCTCATACTATTTTTACTATTATACATACTATTTAAATTAATAATTGCTTTATTTAATTCTGCAAAAGGTAATTCAAACCTCTAATTAATTTAACTATTATTTGAGGTTAGAGAGTATTTTTCTTAAAATATAAATAAATGTTATTTGTAATAATATATTCAACAAAACATTAACAAGATTAATATTAATCATACCGAATTTATAAAAATATCTAAAGAATTAAGCAAATTAAGGAAATTTTAATAAATTTATATTACAAATGTAAATTAGTGAATGGTCCCTAATAAATTTTTATTAAAATTGGTGGTTACCTAGTACAGTATTTTGTTAAGGAAATGATTAAAAGAATTAAATAATTTTTAAATGCAAATACAATAAGTATTGAAGCTCAAAAATTTTGTCAGAAGTAAATTATTATATTGTCTCGACACTCATAATATTTTTACAAATCTGTGATAAATTTTTTTTTTTATATCAATTGTTTCAATCAATTAAATCAGTAAGAGACGAATTAAAGTATTTTTGAATGACAAATCTGAAAAACATAAGAGTTTTTGCTGCATTTAAAATATTGAAAGCCCTTCTCTTTATACTTATTTAACATCTTGCCTCTAAACATAATTAAGTTTTTTCCTAAAACAAATTAAGAGCACTGAAAATTTTGAAAGTAATAATACAATAATAAAATGCAGTAAGTAAAAAAAAATATTACTAAAAAAAAGTTATAAAGTAAAATAGATGTTTAAAAACAATATGCAATTAGTGGATGGTCCCTCGGATAAAAAATTACGTTTACGAAACCCAATTAATTCTTAAATAAATTAAATGAATAAAAGGGATATGGAAATTTTGAGGTTATAAAGCTTTGTGACTGCTCTGAGGATTAACATAAAAATATGTATTTAGTGAATGGTCCCCAAGTTAATTCAAAGATCATGGTACTAATCTATTGATAAAATAGCGCAAGAAGGTCATTAGCTTGCCATTGACGAAGATGATGGCACTTTAACAATGATCAAATTAACAAGAGAAATAAAATTTTCTTTTGCTATTAGAATTTGGCAATGTTTAATTGGTCCCCGAAAATTCGAGAAGTTTTGGTTCCTTTTCTGAGGAAGAAAATGAAGTCTGAAATTGAGAATATCTTGCAAAATGAAGCAGAGTTGCACATGAAAGTACAAGAATCCTTCCCATTGTATCCAGAGCAACCCCCGACATGGCAGTAGCTTGGTTGCTGTAAAATTGTGACTTGGCGATACACGTGAGGAAATATCCTTTTTGGCGCAATTTAAGCCAACTACATCAATTTAGAGCATGTAGGCGCAGGTTTCTGTTATTTTAACCCGCAAAGCAGAGTACGCTAAAAATGATGAAAACACAAGTAAACTGGAACACAACATTCATTACTTTAAATGTTTAACTTAAATCTTAAAATCGTAATGTTGAATAAATACATACAGAATCATCATTATCATCTACAATATTAATCCTATGACGGATATCAGGCCATCGGCCAAAGACTAAAAAGAAGAGTGGGTTGTTCATCCCATGCATGAAAGAATTGTTCTTTTTTTATAGAACAAGATGTATTACGTCACATTGATTGACTGATTATTTCTTGACTTCTCTTCACTTCCATCCTGGAGACGAATCTGTAAAAGACTAAAACACTAAAGTTTATAACTTGAAATTATTTATTTCCACATTCGGCCCCATTATAAACTTTATCAATAAAATACTGAATTTTTCTTTACTTAAAGGTTTCGTGAGAAAATCTGCTAAGTTGTCTTTACTACATATGTACTCCAATTTAAACAAGTTTTCTTCTCACATATTTCTAATAAACTGATATTTTACGTCTATGTGATTAGTTTTCACATTTACAATCGAATTTTTGGAAAAATAAATTGCAGCTTTATTGTCACAGAGTTGAATTGGTGCTTCTATATTTTCTAATACATTCAACTCTTGAAAACAAAATCATCTCTTTAACATATTCTATAAGTGAGATAAATTTGGATTCCATAGAACTAAGAGCTACACACTTTTGTTTACTTGTTTTCCAAGTAAATGGTATACCAGTAAAATATATTATATGTCCACTTAATGAATATCTGTTGGTTAAATGGCATCCCCAATTAGCATCAGAAAAAGCTACTAAGTTATTTTGATTTACACTTGACAAGTTAATTTTTAAATCTTTTGTATTAAACACATAATTTAATAAATCAACAACTATATTCCAATGTTGATAAGAATAATCATTACAATATTGCGATAAAATATTAACTGAAAATGCTATATCAGGTCTACTTTTTTTAGCTAAAAAAGAAAGACATCCAATCAGAGTTCGATATGGGAATTTTTTCATTAAATCTGTTTCAAAAATTTCTTCTTCTTTAACTTTAGGTGGTAATTTAATTCCAGGTTTTAAGGGCAAATTTACAAAAGTTTCAGGCAATTCTTCAAATTTCTTCATTAACTTTTCAATATAAGTTACTTGATGTAAATAAACACTATCATTTACGGTCTCAAAGTTTACACCTAACAAATATTTCAATTTGCCTAAATCTTGAATTTCTAATTTACTTTTATCAGCTTCATCAACAGCTTCATCAATTTTGTTTTAATCTTCCCCAAATAACACGATGTCGTCGACATATACTAAAAGAATAACTTTAGATTTCAATTTATAAACACAATTACACCAAAGTAGTTTTTGAAAACCTAGTTGTTCTAAAGTATTATCTAACTCAATATTCCACTGTCGTCCACTTTGTTTTAAACCATATATAGCTTTATTTAATTTACAATACATATATTCTTTACCTTTAACTTCAAATCCTTTTGGTTGAGACATATATAAAGTTTCAGTTAAATTTCCATATAAGTAAGCACTTTTTGAAAGAATGTAAATACCAGGACCGGAAATTATTGATGGAATCAGCAAATCGAGGTTGTTGTAAGCAGTCTGACTGATGCATTGCCTTGCTTTATTTGTTCATCTTTTGCTTGTGGCAACAGTTTTTTTTGTAATTTTAAAAACATCAATAGAAGTGTTCTTTTTCAACCAAGTTTGTCTCATGTTATAATCTTTATTAAAATATTTTCTTTCTCTAAAATGATCTGTTTATTTACAATTATAATTTAATCTCAACACGTTATCAGCACGACGCTCTGTGTAAATAAACATTAGAAATTCGGATGTAAGAAGATAGGCAACAGAATAGCACAATAGTAATCGCCGCCATGGAAGAATACAAAATTTATCATGCATGGGCAATACGTGCCCGTGCACTGATGGTGCAGAAGAAATGCTGGGAGGCAGTTGAGCCTGGCTATGGCCTTGCTGAAATGTCCGAAAATGAGAGAAAGAAAAATGACGAAGCATTAACCCTAATTTTCTTGATTGTAGAAGATACGTTTTTGGATGATATTGGCGACTGCGCCAAGGCGAGGGACGCATGGGTTGTATTGAAAGATATGCATACTAAATTTGGATTGCTGCATGTTTTGCAGTTAATGAAGGATTTTTTCAACATTACCTTGAAGCCTGGTGAAACAATTCAATCATATTTAACCAATTTGATTGAAATACACCGAAAACTATCGAGTGGTGGTTACGCTTTCACCGACAGAGAAGTTGCCCTTGTCATGCTAATAGGTCTGCCAAAATCATATAAAAGCTTAATCCTGAACTTAGAAAAGGACGAACACAACTTGACAACAACCATTGTGAAGTCTAGACTATTAGTCGAAGAAAGAAGAATATATAGAAATGTGCCCATTGCTGAAGAGCAGGAAGAACGTGCACTTCAAACAAACCACTATATTCAAAAAAGACCAATGCAGACAAACACTGTGAAGAAATGGACAGCAAAAAGAAACAATGAAACTGCTTCAAATTGTAAGAAAACTGTCAGGTGTTTTAGAATGGGGTCACATCTCCAAAAATTGTGAAGAAGCACAACAAAGAAACCAAAGCAGTGCCAAGACTGCTATAGATGTAAAAACAAACTGGGCCTTCCTAACAAAAAAAATTAAAGCCGAAGAATCAACAATCTGGATTCTAGACAGTGGTGCTACAGAGCACATGACGTCAGATCGCAAGAAATTCGAATCGCTAACTGATTACACCTCAGAAGTAGAAGTGGCGAATTCTGATAAAGTTCAAGTAACCGGAACAGGAAACATCACTATTTTAGTCCATGAAGATTCTACCAAAAGTAACATTAACCTTGCTAATGTATTATATGTACCAGACTTGGGTGGAAATTTGCTATCGATTGGCAGGATTGAAGAAAAAGGTTTTAAGATTGAATTTGCCCATGGTGAAGCAAAAATATTATCAGAAACTGGTGAAATAGTTTTGAGAGCTAGAAGACAGGGAAGACTATATATTAAAGAAGAAGATTGTCCTGCAGCGTACATTTCAACCATCCAGTCGAAGGAACTCTGGCATCGCAGGCTAGGACACCCTTCCCCAGACACTTTGAGAAACATAACAATCACTAAAAGTAAACAAGAATCAAATCTTGAAACAAACAAGCCATGCTCTGTGTGCATTCAAGGTAAGATGAAACGCAAGAAATTTCCAAAACTCTCTAACACACGGGCTGAAGAAACATTAGAAATTGTGCACTCTGATGTAGTCGGAAAGATTTCACCGCCATCACTGGGAGGATCAAATTACTTTGTTGTGTTTACCAATGATTTTTCTCGTTACTCTACAGTGTATCCAATCAAAACTAAAGATGAAGTCATAATGAAGTTTGATGAATACAAGAGAATGGCTGAAAATTTTCACAGCAAAAAGATAAAAATTTTAAGAAGTGATAATGGAGGTGAGTTTAAGTCACAAAAATTTAACAACTATCTTATCAAACATGGAACAACTATCTTATCAAACATGGCAGCTAACTGTGCCGGAATCCCCTCAACAAAATGGAATTTCAGAAAGGATGAACCAGACCTTGATCAACATAACCAGATGCCTTCTCATAGAATCAGGAGCAAAGCCAGAATTCTGGGCTGAAGCTGTGTGCACAGCATCTTATCTCCGAAATAGACGCCCATCTACTGCAATTGGAAGAAGTACACTAGAAAAGTTATGGTCAGGTAAAGAAACGACCTTGGATCACTTGAAAGTTTTTGGATGTCGGGCCTGGAGCCATACACGCTCATTTCAAAGACGGAGCAAATTTGACCCAAAGGCTATAGAATGTATCCATATTGGGTACCCAAGTGGTATCAAAGGATGTAAACTCTGGGATCCAGAAAGAAAAAAGTTTTTTATCAGCAGATATGTGCTCTTTGAAGAAGATGTGTTCCCTTTCAAGTTGACCAAAGAAGGATGCTATGAAGATAAGATTTCCTTATTAGTTGAAAATGAAGACACAGAATTTATGAACTCAAGTGAAGAAGAATCAGTTGAATATCCAAATTCTGTACTACATGAAACATCGCCAGAAGAAAAATATCTGAATCCAGACACAAACGCCATCAATCAAGATGAATACCAAAATAATGTTTGTGGAGATCAGACATATCAGCAAGATGAAATGACAGAGGAGTTCAACCAACTAGAACATGATCAAAAAGATCCAAATAGTCAAGTCTGTCGAAGTGATTCTGCCAGAAGAAGCACAAGAGCTATTAAAACCCCTGCACACTTGCAAGATTATGTACTTTACAAGGCAAAAGAAGCATGTTCCGCAAATGTAAAGAAATTCCATAGGGACCCTATAACATTGGAAGAGGCTCTAACATCACAAGAAGCAAATTTGTGGCAAAAGGCCATAGATGAAGAAATTAAAAACTTACGTTGTGCCCAAACGTGGGAGCTTGTTACCAAACCACCAAATGTCAAGCTTATCAGTTCTAGATGGATATTTCGAAAAAAGAAAGCTGAGACAGGAGATTGTGATAAATTTAAAGCTAGACTGGTAGCTAAAGGTTACATGCAAGTTCCTGGAATTGATTTTCAAGAAACATTCTCTCCCGTGATCAAATTAAAATCTATTAGGATCTTATTGGCACTAGCTGTAGAATGTGAAATGGATATTCATCAAATGGATATAACTGCTGCTTACCTGAATGGCACTTTAAAAGAAGACATTTACATGAAACAGCCTTAAGGAACCATAGTGCCAGGCAAAGAACATCTTGTATGCCATCTTAAAAGAAGCCTATATGGATTGAAACAATCTGGAAGAGAGTGGAATGCGTGTTTCGACACCTTTTTAAAAGATTATGGATTAACACGTTCTAAAAGTGATCCATGCATTTACTATCATCCAAATAAAACACTGTATCTTGGCATATATGTTGATGACATGCTGATTTTGGGCATGCCAGAAGATATAAGTGCTTTCAAGCTCCAAGTGAAACAAAGATTCAAAGCAAGAGATCTTGGTGAAGCTAAAGAAATTTTGTCTATGCAAATAAAAAGGAATAGTGATGGGTCCTCAACCTTAGATCAATCGCCATACATTGAGGAAATCTTGGAAGCCTTCAAAGTTGGCTCAATTAAAGGAGCTGCAACTCCTTTAGACCATTGCGTAAAACACCATAAATTGAGCGATACAGAGTGGAGCAGTATGAAGGAAGAAGCTGCCAATATACCATACAGACAAGCAATAGGAAGCCTACTGTATCTTGCTTGCGGTACTCGCCCTGATATTGCATTTAGTGCAACTTACATGAGCCAATTCAACGAAAAGCATTCAGACTTGCACTGGCCAAGTGTGAAGCATATCTTTCGTTATCTTAAACAAACAAAACATCTTTGTTTGACATATAAAAAAATTCGAAAGAAGCTAGAAGTATTTTCCGATGCAGACTGGGCTGCAGATTGCACTGACAGAAAATCATTTATAGTGGTTATGTGGTCATTCTTGGGTGTGCTGCGGTGTCTTGGTCCAGTAAAAAACAACATTGCACTGCATTGTCTTCCGCAGAAGCTGAATACCTGGCGATGGCCCATGCCACCAAGGTAGTATTGTGGATAAAGAGTTTACTGTTTGAGCTCGGTAAAGGAATGTTTGTACCACCTCCCGTACCAATAAATGTTGATAACCAGGCAGCTATGTTCATAGCTAAAAATCAAACTACGCCTGATCAGAGTAAACACATAGATCTTAGGTATCATTTCATACGTGACAAAGTAGATGAAAAAATTGTTGAGTTTCAATATACTAATAAAATTAATAGAAATCGTATAGTTGAAAAATTTACTACAGGTGAAAAAATGTCAGAAAAGTCTTTTCCTTTTACCTGTTTAAATCCTTGAGCTACCAGCCGGGACTTGGAACATCTTTATCTGGTTTTTATCATCTCGCTTCACAATATACACCCATCTGCTTCCGATGATTTTGGCATTTTCTGGAGGTTCAACCAAATTCCATACTTTACGATTTTTCATCATCTGAATTTCAACTTCCATGGATTTATTCCACTTATCCTTGTCGGCTGATTCTTGGGTTTCCTCGTACGTTCTAGGGCGATTCCAAGTTGTATACTTCGCCTTCGAAATCTTGAACTACACAATCAGTCGATGAATCTTCGCTATCTTCTTGCTTTGAACTTATAGCCTTGAATGAAAATAGTTCAGGTTGGAACTTTGATCCGTTTTTGGCACAAAATCGTTCTACTTCGATAGTTGATCGAAGTCTCTCTTTGCTTGAAGGTGGGTAATAGTAAACATCTATTCTTGAACTTAATTTTCTGGGTGCTTCAATTCTTTTCCACTCTTCAATTTTTATTGGTAGCATTTCTTCTTTCTTCATAACAGTTTCTTCGTTATTGTCTAACACTTGTTCTTGGTAGCTGTCTTTATATCTTACGTATTCACACTTCTTATTCTTCCCAAATAATGTCTCTACTCCACTTTTCGTTTCGTCAAAACTAGCATGAATAGTTTACTACTCTTCTTTCTTCTGGAATATAGATACTATAACCCTTCGTTCTTGTTGCGTAGCCAACTAAGATTCCTAATTTTGATGTCTAGTTCAACTTGTTGCGTTTTACTTTGGGTACGTGAACAAACGCCAAGGAACCAAATATTCTTAAATGTCGAACTGATGGTTTGTATCCATTCCAAATTTCAAAAGGTGTCGATTTGTTAACTTGTGTTCACTTCGGTTTCGTACATGAACGTACATATATAGAGCTTCAGCCCAAAATCGGTCTTTCAGACCACTATCATAAAGTGATGCGCGAATAGATTCAACTGCGTCACGGTTGAGTTTTTCAGCAATCTCGATTTGTTCCGGAGAATAAGTTGAAGTTCGCTCTATTCGAATTCCCAGACTGTTTAAATAATCTTCAAACTCGGCGTGACAAAATTCCATTCCGTCGTCTGTTCTGACTGACTTCAATTTGCAGTTTAACTCTCTTTCAGATTTTACGAGATATGTTTTGAAACATTTAAAAACTTCTGTTTTCTTCTCTACAGTAAAAACTTCCACTTTTCTGGAAAAGTCATCTATTATCAACAAAAAATATCGACTTCCACCCATTGAAGGTGTTGGAGAAGGTCCCCACAAATCCATATGCACCTTATCCAGTACTTAATTTGTTAGACGTTTATAATTCCTTTTAAAAGATGCTCGGGTAGACTTTGTCACTTTGCAAGTAATACAAGTTTCAGATTTACCTTTCAGTTGCTCAATTCCTTTTACAACATTGTTTTTACTCATGTGCTTTATCAGATTGTCATTTAGGTGACATTTAGGAGCAAATCTCTGATGACACAGTTTCACGTCTAATGCAGCGTTAATTTCATTTTTAAGTATTTCAGATTTACGTTTGTCAGGTAAACCTTTCACAACGTACAGTTTATCTATTCTAGGTACACTGAAGAAATATCTGCCATGGTTATCGTAGATTATCATTTTTGAATTTTGCCAAACAATTTTATATCCCGCTATATCAGTATTAGATACAGCTATT
Organism: Parasteatoda lunata; assembly: GCA_949128135.1. NCBI lineage: Eukaryota > Metazoa > Arthropoda > Arachnida > Araneae > Theridiidae > Parasteatoda > Parasteatoda lunata. The sequence continues at coordinate 215,779 of OX421980.1, read as the reverse complement.
AAGTTACGTCGTAGATTTGAAGCATAGTATATGTCCTTTAATATTAGCTTTACGAATCTGTTGTTATCTTTAACATAAAAAATTATGTCACCTACCCCTTCTACTTCTGATGTACTGTTCTTGTCCCCAACGAGAACTTTTGCTTTACTCAGAGGACTAAACGTTTTGAACCATTCTCGTCAGTTCGTGAAATGGGATGTTGCTGCTGAGTCAATAAGCCATTCTAATAAATCAAGTTCCGTGCTGTCGACCTCGGCAACTTCCTCATTAATTTCAATATCCGTATAGAAAAGACCAGTAGCGGGATTTTGCTTCGCACTTTGACGATCTTGCATCTTATTTGCAGTTTTGCTTGCTCTACAATCTCTTGAATAATGACCTTGTTTATTGCAATTGAAACACGGCCCCATACTTTTATGTCGATATTCTTTGCTCTGCAAGTTTCATCTGTATCCAGTTTCTCGTGTATTTCTCCGGCCCAGACCGCTTCCGCTGTGTGTAATGTCTTCGTTCTTCGACCAATTCCTTTCTCTTGATGATTTTATGTCTGTTTTAGCTAAGTATGCATTTGTAACTGAATCGAACCCACTCTCAGTATTATCTATTGTAAACTCAGGATCCTTTAAACGATATAAGATCTGTACTAAATTGTCATATTCCTCCGGAAGTTTTCTTATTATCTGGAAACACACTAATAGTTCGGGAATCTCGAACCCAGCTTCATTAATCTGTGCACTTTTATCTCGAACTCGTTGACAGAATATTCCAATCACCTCTTCATTAGGCTGAAATTTCAATTCGTAAAATTCATCCACCAGGCCAGCAATTCTTGCTCTTGATTTAGGTTCAAAATTTTCTTTTAGAATGTCCCAAGCTTTCGTTCCATCTGTCCTCTACTGAATCAACTTAAAAAATTGACGTTCAACACCTTGATATAATGTAGAATAAGCTCTAGCTTTCCTTATTTCAAAATTCCGTTTAACTGATTCTGGGGCAGTGACTGAAGGTGGTGATGGTGGTTCAGCTCCACCAACGAATTTCCAACTTCCACGATCCATCAGAGCTACTCTCATGTCACACTTCCAACTCTCGTAGTTGAATGCTCCAAGTTTAGGAAAAGCTAAATTCGTTGATTCTAAGTTTCCTTCCAAATTCAAGATGGTTTCTTCCTGTTATTAAAATAAATATTTCAACTCCCAGATAGAATTTCTTCTGAATCTATATCATTGACTTGTGCATTGGCGTTGACGTGGGCAAATGGCGCATAACCTTTGTGGTTTTAACCCGCAAAGCAGAGTACGCTAAAAATGATGAAAACACAAGTAAACCGGAACACAACATTTATTACTTTAAATGTTTAACTTAAATCTTAAAATCGTAATGTTGAATAAATACATACAGAATCATCATTATCATCTACAATATTAATCCTATGACGGATATCAGACCATCGACCAAATACTAAAAAGAAGGGTGGGTTGTTCATCCCATGCATGAAAGAATTGTTCGTTCTTTTATAGAACAAGATGTATTACGTCACATTGATTGACTGATTATTTCTTGACCTCTCTTCACTTCCATCCTGGAGACGAATCTGTAAAAGACTAAAACACTAAAGTTTATAACTTGAAATTACTTACTTCCACAGTTTCCACAATTGGCGCGGATCGGCGCAGAACTTGCACCACTGTAATCAATTCTTTAATAAATTAGCATATGTCTTAAAAATAATAGAAAAAATGGATTGAAGTAGTAATAATTTATAAAATTAAATTTAATGTCTCAGTCATAAACTTAAAGAATTCAGAACTAATAAATAAGTAAATTGACATATGAAGTTATTTGTATTACGTTTCAACATTAGAGATAATATTTTTTCTTCTTCCTTTAAGACTAAGTTAAAACAGCACAAGAAGTTAAAAAATATATTAAAATAAACTTTTATATGTATATTATATTATTTAAATTAAGAATTAGTTTTTAGTTTTTCTTATGCCTTACGTGTCGAAATACTACATTTTCAATTTAGTTATAAGATTTAACAAGTCAGGAAGTCAAGTAGTATAATTTGTCTTAGTTAAAAAAGAAAACACAGAAATGTTAACAAGTTGTTAAGAATAAATGCTTATTTATTATTTATAAATGACAACCTTCCTTTCTCCTTATGCAGGCTATCAATGATGTTACAGGTTTACACACAATGAGATGTTTTACACATAAATACGAGGCGCATCCAGAAAGTAAGTTTCCCAAATTTATAAAAAATAAAAAAAAGAAATCGTACTTTCAGGAACATATTTATTGGCAACAAGTACAGCAAAGTTTCAACTATTTTTCAACATAGCCACCACCAGAATTGAGACACTTGTCGTATCGTGGGATCAACTTCCTAGTACTCTGCCGTCTGTGAATAGAACCTTCGTGTGACAGACGTATTCAGCATCTCGTCGTTGCCAAAATGCTCACCCGAGGACAGGAATTTCTTGAGGTGCAAGAAAACGTGGAAATCGCGGGGAACAATATCAGGGCTGTAGCATGGATGATCAAACAACTCCCAATCCGTCAAAAGAGCTGCTGTGTGTCTTGCTTGTATGTGGACAAGCATTGTCATGGAGGAGCGCAACACTTGCAGTAAGCATTCCACGACTTTTGTTTTGAAAGGCATCTGACAATTTCTGCAGTGTTTCACAGTAACGGTGGACGTCTGTCACACGCTGGTTCCATTCACAGACGGCAGAGTTCTACGACAGAGGGATACAAAAGTTGATCCCACAATATGACAAGTGTCTCAATTCTGGTGGTGGCTATGTTGAAAAATAGCTGAAACATTGCTGTACTGGTTGCCAATAAATATGTTCCTAAAAGTGTGAGTTCTTTTTTTAAAAAAATTCGGGAACTTACTTTCTGGATGCGCCGCGTAGATGTTTTTACAAAATCAAATATTTCTTTTACGAAAGGATGACGATTCTAACCTAGTAAAATGTTATTTTTTACCGCAAAAATGTCTGTATAAGGACTTTTTTAAAAGGGTTGAAGTTTAATAAATTGGAGGTCCATTGAAATTAACACCTAATGGAAAAATCTGTTGAAATTCTGATTGCGCAGACACATAATTTCTGGAATGAGAAAGAATTTGGAAATTTTTAGAAACATAATTGATAGTTTCGCTTTTAAACAATTAAATAGCTTTTTAATGCTATCTTTTTTATGCACATTTCTATTATATATAAATTAAAATTTAAAAAGATATAAATTAGACTATAATTTTTATACGCAAAATAAACATTTATAAAATCTCAAGGGAGAAAAGAAAGTGTGTTGTTGGGGAAAAATGCTGTTTTCTAATAATTTCTTTCTTCTCATCACCATATACAATATAGATAATTTTGCTTTTGGAAGAAAAAAGCGGAATTTAAAAAATTCTGAAATCAGCGGCAATATGAGGTTAGCTGCTGAAAAAGAGATAGACCTTAAAACAAGATTTTTGACACTCACATGAAATGACAGTGTCAAAATGTGATTATTCAAACACCAGATTCAAGACTCCCACATTGTATTAATTATAATATATTAAAAATATAGAGATTAAAACAAACTTGCATACATCAGAAGCAATAACTGCCAAAAACATGACGTCAAAAAAAGAAGATTCAAAACATTAATGAGATTCATTGCAATGGTGAAAAATTATTTTTATATCAATTATGAAATTTTATTCCAGTATTTGTAATGTAGAACTAAACAAATGCATATGCTTGACTTCAATACTTTTATAATATAGATTAAACATTTATAATATAGATTAATATAGTTAAAACTAAGTTAAAAAAATTCACTAGAACATATTAATTTCTTTTTCCTTTAGCTTAAAATTTTTTTTAAAGAATTAATTAAAAGTTTTGCCGAGATCAATTGTTTTAAAAGGCTACTGCTATGCTGAAGACAGTTCTCTGCATTAAATTATTTAAGCTAGAATAAATAAATAAAAAAATCAATAACTTAAGATTCTCAACATTTTAAAAATTTTAAACAATTCCATATAAAAACCGATTCAATATTCAACATGAAAATAAATTTGAAATATACTTAAAAATTATAATTAAACATAGTTAAAAAAAATGAAAAAAAAAATTATTTTGTATTTATAAAAAGTAATATCAAATCAGGCATTTATAACTCATTCCAACACTTTTTTTACAGAATTAAAAAATCTTAAATAATCAGAACTAGAAAATTTTGTCAACTATTAATAATGTTTAGGTGGGTACCATTGAAATTTATAATATTATAGAAATATTTCCACAAATAAAGTCCACATTTCAATAGTTTCTAAGAAAGCGAGTTTTAGACATTTGACTTTTTTAAAATTTAATTTAACAGGGCTTATTTGTTCAAATCTTGTAATTTGCCATATAGAATAACATTTTTTAAAATGATGTATACCATAAAATTCAAAAATATTTTTTGACTATAAATTAAAAAATAATAATAAATAATTATTAAAATTTATTTATTGCTTAGAAAATCTTTGGATAAATAAATGTTATAATTGTGTAAAAATTTTTTTGACTTCGCTTAAATATTCTTATAGCGTAATATGCAAAAATTAGCATTAAGGTGTTCAAACTTTTGACCAAACTAATGGAACCATATTTCTCAGATTGTGGCTTCCCCTATATTTTAAGGTTCAGGAATCGTAATCTGTTGAGAAAAACGTATGTTTCCTCAGAAAACGGGCATTTTTGTGTCTGATTTCATAACTTAAATTATGGTCAGCACTAACTAATTGGCATATCTCTGTGAACGATTAAGATTAAGTCCTGGTACTTGAAAGTCCCATTATGTGATCAAAAGTTATACAGAAAGTTTCATTTTTTATTTTGCGCACTGCACATTTATGACTTTAATGTTGGTGCTTTTTTAACATATTTTTTTTTTGAAGTATGAAATATTTATCTACATAATTTACTGATAAAGACAAATTTTAACCGTTCTTATGTTTGAAATGAAGTATAACAATAAATTTATAATATTTTTTTAAACAATGCACATGCATAAGAAAATTTAATAATCCTATATGTTCATTTGAAAAAAAATTTTATATCACACTTATGAACAATATAATTTAGTATTGTTATACTATTTGCATAATTTCAAAAACAAAATTTAACTTTTTGCTATACTAAATCATAAAAATAATATAAAATGTTTGTGCTTCTAGAAAAAGAAATCAGAATTCCTTTAAAGTTCTGGCAATTTTTAATTAAATAACAAACAATCAAGATAATTGTTTAAGTGAAAATAATATATATAAAAAATATCAACTTATAAATAAGATAAGCACTTATTTTAAAATTATTTATAAAAAATTGTTACGATGAAATCCAATGCAGACAGAAAAGGTTCAATTTCTTGGACTTCTTATTGTTCCTTAAGGAAGTCATTACTTATAACTGATAGTAATTAATGATTATTTTCAGAATTTCTTGAAGTATAGCATGTAAAGAAAAATCACCTTCTTAATTTTGAGAGGATGCTTTCATATAGTATTTATATTGAAATGGAATTATTAATTAGCCTATTCTATTCTAGGGACTTTATTCTACCATCCTAAGTCATGAAACTTAGATGATGAAATTCACAGCTGATTAAAAATTACGAAAAGCAATACATTATTTTTGGGTGCAGTTCAATTTAAACAAATTACAAATGAATTTAAGAAATAAATGAAATTTTCTTTTATTTCAAGAAATTTTTAACATTATAATAAAAATGGTTTCTAAATATGTAAGTAAAAATAAAGTTATATAACATATAACCTGTTCCAGATGACCATGTAGAAACAACATTCCTGGAAACAAATATTGTAGTAAATTGAAAAATATTTAAAAGAGTAAACAAATTTAAAGAAAAAAGTTTAATGAGTAGCAAAAATTTTCAACAAACAAATTTTTAAACTTTACATGAAATATTTAAAATTTTACTTAAATGCCTTACAACATTTTAATTCTACATATTTTACATTAAAACTTACGAAAGAATTTAATAATGTGAGAAAATAAATGCTAATCTGAACGTTGATTTATATCAATTAAGTTATCACATTAATTTCTAATTAAGCCAATTTATTTACTTAAGTCTATTATTTATTACTTATGATGTCCAACTATCAGATAAAAGCTCTACTTGGGGGTACCCCAGGATTACCACCACAGGTTTCCACAGAGCCTAATCCTTTGGTTACTAATTGCAAATACAATTTTAAATAGCCAAAGACACCCACAAGAAACAATAATGCAGATGACTTTTTTATTTTGATCACTGGTACAATATTAAACCATCTTGGGACCATTGGCTTCTTCCATACTTACAAAATATCTCGTTTGGGCAAAAGAACAAAGTCTCACATTCAGTGCACTAAAAAAGCAGTAATTATATTTCCCAAGTACAAATACACAAGAAGACCAAAAAATAAAATGGATGGCCAAAATAAAAGGATTCAACACACAATTAACTGCTTGGGAATAAAGTTTAACACTCAGCTATCTTGGCTACCTCATATAAACAATGTTTAAGCTAAAATTATCAAATTTCAAGCTAAATTAAAAAGAATTTCTGGAGTAGACAGGAGTATTGGCCTGGAGATCAAGAAATTTATCTATCAAAACAGTATGCTTAGAGTAATTTCATACGGAGAGGAAATACGGTATAACCAACAGGGTAAGACGTTAAACAGTATCAATAAAATTGTAAGGGTAGTTCCAGGGTTGGAGTTTTTGCCGGGACAGTGGCAAAAACCTGGTAAAAACCGGCAAAAACCAAACTATTTAAATTGCTGATTAAATATTATTACAAAATACTTGAAGCAAATTTAAATCAATCACAAAGAATAATAATTTTGATACCTTACATGAAAAAATTATTTTTAAAATATTAATAATTAATATAAGGGTAATAATTTTTAAAAGATTGAAAGTTTTTGACCTCTTTTCATTTTAGAATCCTGAAATAAATGTTTTTTCAACAAATTGTATTTTTTTTTTACTTCTTCATAATAACTTTTGGTATGTATTATTTTACATATCACTCTTACACTATATTTAAAGAGAGACATAAGAAAGCTGAGATGGATGTTTTATTAGATAGATAGACACAATTTAAATTCTTGTGAAATTTCCAGCGAATTTTGGGAGTTAATGTCTCATTTACACTCATGTCCTTCTAGTAGTACGGCCATGGAAAGAGTGCTTTTGAATTTTTCATTTGTTCATTCTAAAATTCAGAATAAGTTGACTCTAAATAATGTTTCAAAGCTAGTGTTCTGTTATGCTATGTTGAGACAGCACAAATTGTATTGCGATGATTAATAAAGTATTGAATCTGGGCAAATTTAAAAAATTGCATTGATACTTGTATATTTTAATTACTACACATGTTGACAGATATTTTAAATTATAGTTATATTAATTTAAAATAAGTTCATTTCACTGGAAAAAAGAATAATCACTAATTTTCCGATCAATAATGTTTTAAACTACTAAAATGATATATTAATACATTATGATTTAATTATGGAATAATAATTTTGTTAATTTTTTTAATTATATATATTTATAGTATATATTTTAATTTTAGGAATAATTTTGTATCAAAAATGTGTTTTTGTCCTCTCATTTTGGAAAATATAGGTTTTTGCCACTTTGGTTGGCAAAAACCTGTTTTTGCCAGGACGGTTTTTACCATGGTTTTTTATACCTGCGGCAAAATCTTGCCAACCTGGGTAGTTCCATAGGCTATAACAAAGGCACAGAGAACAACCTCAACCGAAGCTATGCAGTACTCACAGGAACCATATCACTAGATCTTATATTAGAAACAGAAGCAACTTTATCAAATCTCTTTCTACCTACCGAAATAGATATTAACCTGAGAATACCATCTAAAGTATCTATACACCACCTTGCTGAAACAATTTCCATTCAATTCCATTACCACAAACTACAGAACTGAAAATTTACACGATTGATGGTTCAAAGCTTAAATATCTGAAGAAATTTAGAATAGGATGTGCCTTCGTGATCTACTACAATGGAAGCGTCATTGACAGCAGATAATTTAGATTATCAGACAATTCTTCAGTTTTTAAAGCAGAGCTCTAAGCAAGTCACCGGTATATCTCCTGGATAACCGAACAGCAAATCAATGATACTGCTCTCTCTCAGGATTACAGACCCTTTTTAATGCACATAAAATGTATTACATTATTTCAAGTATAAAAAACAGATCAACTTCAAACAGCCAGCTAAATTAGATTAGAGCCCACCAGGTCACATGTGGAAATGAAGAGGCAGATAGATTGGCTAAGCAGGCTTGGGAAAGAGAAAACATCAACTTTTTTGATGAAGAATCAAAACATACAATTAGGAAATGACTAACTGAAGAAGGCATAGAGTCTTGGCAAATGAGATGGAGCAACCCGCAATAAAGGAAAGACATACTCACAGAATTTTTTAATGGAGTACAGACCAAATATAGGTTCAGAAATTTTCGCATAAACCAATTTCTAACCAAGCATGGAGCAAATGCATCACATCAAAATAAAACACTTGGAAAATCTAAATACTGATAATCTAAATACACTAAATGGATTTCTAGCTTGCGATCTTTCTCAGGGTTACCACTCAAATCAGGAAAAAAATTTCCCCATGTTTTCCCTGTACATATTATACACAATATATTAAGAGGAAACAAAAATTATTGTGTGCTTGTGTGAGCTATATTGAGTTGACTATATTTATTAGTTTTAATTGCTGGAAAAACAGCTGAAAATACTGAAATAATGCTATAATAAATGAAATACAGTGTAACGTCTCATATCCGGACGTCCCTTTTCCGGAAGAGTCAATTTCCCGGACACTTTTTAACAATCAAAATAAACAAACATTTCTTCACCTTCCTCTTTCTTAAAAGGGGAAAAAAGGGAAAAAAAAAACAAAAAAAAAAAAAAAATGAAAAAAAAAAGAGATTTTTTGACAGGTTTTTTCCTTTCTTAGCTTCTAGTGATTTATGCATAGAACCCATAAATAAACAGAAAGGGGAACAGAAGATCTACCAAGACCATACCGTTAGTGACGCTCCTCCTTTGGAATGCAGGAAAGGGGGGGGGGGAGATTTGTTTTCAAAGGAGCACAACTGAGTCCTCTCCACCTCTTCTTTCCTATGCAGCTAGCTAGTAAAAGAGGCATTTCCTGGAACCTTTTTATTAAAGTGTTAGGGAAAGAAAAAGTACTGTGAAAAAGTGTAAACACAACAAACGCTAAAGTGGAAGGGGAATCCCCTTTAGTCACACAAGAAAAAATAAAGAGAACCCAATCAGCATGCCACGCCTTTATGCTTGATTGATAGCCACTGATGGGAGAGAAAATAAGAATTTGTCACTGCCCCGCCCTCAACTTGAATGAGAAATAAGGAGGAAATGAATTTTCTTCTCCACCTACCCACCTTAGTAAATGACTCGAATTTCCCCTTCTTGCTTGAATTGTTCTAGTTCAAAATGGCGGAGAGAGCAATTAATATTTTTCGTTTTCTATATTTATTTTTATAATAGCAATAATTATTTGTTTTCTAATATTTTGTTTTTGATTGATTAGATATCATTCTAACACTAAAACATTATTGCCCGAAAAATGTTTAATTTTTTGCTTCTTAGATTCAGATCATTTTAAGTTTTGTTTACCTTGGGGGTCTATTATAGGGAAAAATCGAATATACGGACTTGGGGAAGTCCCGCCGATTCCGGATACGCGACTTTCCACTGTAGTTTAGTAAAGCTGAAATATCATGGTTACATATCCTATAGATTACACTTTAAGTGGTAACCATTTTTTAAAAGACAAAAATAAGAAACAAAATTCGCTATATTTTTCCAATTTGTAAAGAGAAAACCAAAATTCTCTGTATTTTCCAGGTTTTCCCTGTTCTCCCCTCGGAGTGGCAACCTTGTTTCTTTAAGCCGGGAGATGATACCAGATACATACCCTTCAAATTGGTCTCCTTATACAATGATTTTTTAATCATTATTTTGTTTATTTATTTTCTTGCAGGTTGCTGCCGAAAATTGCCAAGAATAGGCGATTGTTCTACCACAGATCACGATACTGTTGGCAATAAGTATGTAAATCCCATCCCCTGTCTTTTATCTTCCTATTAAGAATATTTTAAGTTTAATTCAAAAGAATATTGAATTCATTTCAACATCTTATGCTACGGATGTTTGTTTATGTTTCGATCAGCATGGATAGGGCGTGATGTAACTCATGACATAGTCGTGATGCCGGATGGCGGCCATTTAATTCTTAGCCTATCAGCGATCAACACTTGTTCTGAGATTTGCTACTCAGTATATAAGGAGGTGTTTCCAAAGCAATCTCCTCTTTTGGTCTTTCCTTTTTACTTTGGCCATACCATTCACAGCAGATTAGCTAACGGGATGCCAGAGGGCAAATATGTAGTTAATTGTTTGAAAGTTTTTGAGATGAATAAATTTGTTTTAGATTTTAAACTTAGTCTTCAATCTTAGTATGTTTTCACCACTGTGTTCTTTTCCCGATAACGGAAAACAGATGAAGACAAAAATTTTATCAACTTCGTAATTTATTTCGTTAGTAAAATGTTTTGCTTAAAAAATCATTTCATCGGAAATTGTATTTCTTGATAAAATTTTTTTGCTACCAAAAATTATTTCATCAGAAGAGCCGCATGTAGGAAAGAACTTCTTTTCAATAGCACAGTGGCACTTAAGCGGAAATATACGGTAAAGTATTTTTCTTGATGACACAAGAGTTGAAATCAGCTCTACTGTGTAAATGTCGTTACACGTTCTAGAGTATCCAATGTTCATGGAACTCATCTTTACCTTAAAAACATAAATAAATCCCCTTGTGAGTGGATGGATGAATTATGAAAAAAAAAATTTTGTTGTGAGGGAAAATAAACAAGTTTGACTCAGAACTAAGTTTTTCCATAGTTAAAAACATTAAAACAAATGAATGAAGCCCTAATACTCTCATTATGACTAGCAATTTCTAAAAACCAAATAATTGATAAAATAATTGTTACCAAATAATCGATAAAATTAATAAATTATAAAAGTAGAAATTTGAAATAGAAAGTTCAAAGACTAACTTATCAAAAAATGATGAATAAGATAAAAATGTAACTTCTCCTAATCCACTGGATAGAGCAGCACAAATAACACCTATGCAAGAGATTGATTCTTTCAGTAATTCAAAAGCTTTGAAATAAAAATAATACTACATACTCAATAATTAATAATATTTGCATATTTTTATTTTACCTAGAAACGTCATCCAATGGCTAACAGAAAAAGATGTTATTATAAAACTCATGGCACATAATGTAACAGCAATCATAACTCGTGCACTAAAAAGTTAAAAAGTTCACAGTTAGTTAAAGTTCAGATTAATTATTAAGTTTTCAGAGGAGATGCATTGAGATAGTTAAAGGTAAAAGTTCAAGTCCATATACACATTAAACAAACATCAGTTAAATTTAAATATGTAAAATATTTTAAAAGTTATTTCATATGAGAGAAAAGTAGTAATTACAATTCTTAGTAATTACAATTGGTTTATTAAATAGGTTGCATGATTCTCACAATAAGCAAAGGGAAAAATGCCTTACTTTTAATTAATGCATGCTGGAGCCTAAAACAGATTTAAGGCCAGGATAAGTGTGAGAAAGAGTTTTGATTAGAATAATAAATTAAGGAAAGGATTTACAGAAAAGAAATAACTTTTAATGTGTTACGCATTAATTAAATTAACAATTTTTAAATCTATAATATTTTATTTAAAAAATTGCCAGAAATTAATTTTTATTTACATAATATTCTATTAATTAATTTTATGAATAAATATAAATTGATCAATTACTAATTTACATAAAAAAATATAATTTAATATCAAGAATGTGCACAGGATGTTTGTAAAAGTAGAAATAATTTCTTAGAATACTACATTTGGAATTCAAACTTAGGGGAAGTTTGAAAACTTAGTTCGTTTTGAACCCTCTTTCTCCCCCCCATTCCCTGCAAAGGGTTTATTTGATTGACGAAACAATAATGAAGATAAACAAATTTGTAAAGGGTCCGATTAAAAGATAAATTATTTTGTGAGTTTCTTCTAAACAGACCCCTGAGATGATAAAATTTAGAAACATTTTTAAAAATGTGCAAGTTAAAATGTAAAACACAAAATATAAAAAGCAGTTTTACTGGAAAAATTTCAATCTGAAATTAACAGAGGGAAGGAGCAGGGCTAAAGAGAATAGAAGGCTTGTTCATTCCTCTCTTAGAACTACGATTTGCCTCCTCATGACGTCGAACAGCCCACAGATCTCGGAGATTGCAAGCAAAGATATTATGAAAACTTTGCATTATTCTCTCTGTAAAAATAAGTTCGACTTTTTCTTGATATTAGATTTCAAACTTTATACAATTAACTCATTATTTCCTTTGAAAAACATAGTTTAAAAATATTTTCTTGGCCAAAATATTAAATTAAATACCATTTCAAACTAATAGAAATATTTTACTAGTTGGCGTAAATGACGCGATAAATACTTTATTTTAAAATTTACAGTTTTCACTTTTATTAAACTTTTATTTTTTAGTTTTTGTTTTTATAAACCTTTATTTTTATTATTATTTTACTATAAAAAAAGGTTAATGCATATATCAACACTTTTTTAGTTACATATTGTTTGATAAATAATAATAATTTGTAAAGTTGGGTTAAATTTAGAATCCTGATTTTAAAATATGCTGTTAATGGCAATTTGTTTATACTTAGTCATTAGGAAACAATAACCTTAAATGCTAATTACTGTAACAAAATAATAATTTAGGTTCATAATAATATTAGAAATTTTACAATTGTTGATAGATGTTTAAGTTTAAAAGAATTTAATAAAAAAAGATCATAAATATTTAGAATAACTACATTAAAAACTACGTTATGAAATTCGGAGAATTTTAACTATTCATTATTTATACTTTTCATTTAAGTTTTAATTTTCTTTGACTTCAAGCATTTTTCAATTTTTTCGCCAGCCTTTCTTTTTGAAGTAACTGGGCGGTTTCAATTTAGATGGCGAATTCTTATAAAGGTTCTGAAACACAAAATAAGCGTACTGCTGTTTTATTCACTGTGGGATATCGTCCCTCTAATTCATTTATAAGTTCACACTTTTTGATTTTCTGTAAGATGCACACACATTGAAAAATGTTCTCAAATTCCAGACACACTTCCATCCATGCTGATGACGGAACAATTAATCTTCCCTTAGATAAGAGAGCACTTGATAGAGGTAGGACAATTTTAAAATCATTCTAATCGGCAATCCAAGCACACAATTTCTCATATCAATCTTCTTTCACGAAATGCTTACTGCATATTCATGCATGTTTTATATTAACTGGGACATTTGTTTGCAACATTGAAGACATTCTTTACATAGTTGTTCATTTACTTTAGGGAACATGTGGAAAATTATATTTTTGCCTTTTGTGTTTTTATCAGAATTTTTGCAAGTTGTAATCACGCTAAATGGCATTTCGTTAATAATTTTAATTTTTGTAATTCACATAAAAAATCATTATAGAAAACAACGAATGTCTTGGAAAATGTCACAAAGAAGAATGCTCCAATAATAGTTAGAACACTCTGTTCTTGAAGTAATAGTTCAAGCTTTGCGACACTGTGAATCACAGGCGAAAGTTGGAGGTTTGGCGAGAATTTCTTCAAAGAAGTGAACTAGCCCTTCTATTCTCTTTAGCCCTGGGGAAGGAGGGTACAAAATTTATTTAATAATTATTATACAAAGATTACGTTTATCAAAGTGTGGTCATGAAATGTTGTGCTCTTCGATATATGTTAGGGAAAATCTTGCAAAGTAAATCCATAAAATGCTTTAATTTAGGGAAAGAGGAAAATGTTAGTAATTACAATTGGTTTACTAAATAAGTCGCACGATTCTCACAATGAGCATAGGGGAAAATGTCTTACTTTAAATTAATGCATGCTTGAGCCAAAAATAGATTTAAGGACAGGGTGTGAATATAAAAGTGTGAGAAAGAGTTTCGATTAAAATAATAAATTAAGGAAAGGATTTACAGAAAAGAAATAACATAAAAAGATTAATTGAAGCTTTTTAAGTTACATATATATTTTTACTAAGTAAAGATTTTGAAGTTTTAACTACTATTACAAATAGGATGAAATGTTAGTGCAAAATTTTTTAATAGTTTTCAAAAGTTAAAAAAAATAAAAAACTTACTGTGTATTTATAGCAATGAAAGGTGCCACAACCTTGATAAGAAGTGAGGGTATTATATCAGCAAGTAATATAGCCTAAAATATACAGAAATAATAAAAAAATTATTATTTTTTGAATCAATAAGTTAAAAGACTTGCAGTTTACTTTTCTTACGATGATGCATTAACCTTTTTTAAAAATATCCAATTATTGAAAGGTAAAAACTAAATTAGTTACATGAATTCTGCTTATTTATGTATTATAAAAAATATTTATGTTTTTTCCTCTTATATAACTGTGTGTGTTTTGACACTCCTACAAATGAGATTATTAAAAACAACAATACAGTATGGGACCCCTAATCCGGCATCCCGAAATTTAGCACTTAATCCGATCTAAATTTTTTTTTAAAGAAATTTTTATTGATAAGAGAAAAAAAATCAGTTATATTCTCTTTTTATTTGGAAGTTAATTCTGTTGAAGTAAGTGATTTTAATTTAAAAAAAAGAAGTGTGATTTTATTTTAAAAATAAAAAAAAGCACGAAAAAAAAATCTGTGTCAAAGGAAACATCTGCTTCTAAAGCAGTTTAAAATAAAGTTTAAGGGGAAAATAAAAACACCTGCATTTTCAATGAAAAAAATAAAGAAATGCATAATTAATGAAATTAATGAAAATGAAATAATTAATTTTCTGAAATTAACAGTATAATTGAATTATCATAACATATGGGCACTAGGACTGGGTGATGTCAGAAATTTTAAATTGTGATACATTGTCAGTTAGACATCGCGATATAGCGATGTATCCCAATTTAGCATATGTTCAAAAATTACCTAAGGGAAATCTTTCAATCAAACAAAAATAAATAAAAAGGAATAAATCTATGACAAAAGAAAATATTAATTCTAAACATATTCTACTATGACATCAATATCATTGCTTAATGTTTTCATTTAAAACAATAAATAAGTGACAAATGAAGAAATTAAAATTAAACTACTTGCACTGATATGGTAAGCTTCAATGACGTTTGAATTACATTTAATTAATTTCGAAGCGAATCTAATGCCTCTATCACACAAGAAAGAATAAGTGCAACTGCAACTCTAAAGGCAATTTCTCCAAAAATTGCTGGTAAATTCCTCGTGTGATATAGAAATCACGGAACAGTTTTTTAGTTTAATAATGACATTTCCTTTAAAATTAAGCCATTAAAAATACTTTCACATGATGAGATGACCATCTCAATGGAGTTGATGTACTACCATAATAGGAACCTGCACATCATTTTAGTATCGGTGAGTTTAGTACACTATTTTCTAGATAAATTTTCTTTTAAAATATTTATTTATTTATTTTAAACTAATAAAATTAAAACTTTTTATAATTTGTTCCCATCAAAGTTTTAATTACTTTGGATAGAAATAATTTCAATTTTTATTTATATAAAGATTTATACTGGCGAAAAGCTTTACTTTGAAATATTCGCCAAGCAACTCGCCAAACTTTGATGTATTATTATAACATAAAATATAATAATGATTATATTTCTTTATTTTTTAAATTTTAATCTTTATTTCTGTAGATTGTAAAAGCATGTGCCTGATTATATGAATTATTTTTTTTATTATTTGTGAAATAATTATTTTATTCTTCCCTAAGAATTCTTTTAATTTTTGAAAAGCTTATTTTAAAACAAGGTAGAAAATATGTGTGGCAAATATTTATCTTGCCTCTTACAAAGTTACCCAATTTTTCAGTAATTATTGAAAAATATTAAAAAAAAGGTAGCAATATTATATATAAGAAGTAATTATTAAAAATGTAAATTTCCAATTTCCTTGTCTGTTTCTACAGTCATCCCTTCAATTTTTTTTTATTTTTTGGTGTATGATGATTTACATAATATTTTGTTTATAATTATTCAAAGTTAACTATTGATACTTTACTTTTCTACAACGATAGTAAGTATGTAAGTGTACCTTACTAATTTTTCAATATACTTACATTTTTAATAGTCTTCGTTTATAAATACAATTTATTTTTCTTAAAACAAATTTCAATCCACACATAAAAACCAAAGCAAAGATACCTGCCATCTCTCATTAGTGTATAGAATAATCTTAGAACTATAATCAAAATATCTGTCAAACTTAAAATAAGTTAAAAAGGGATACCTAAAGACTTAAATGATTTCAAATTAATGGTATTTAAGCTCCCTTCTAATAATATGTTGGTAAAATTTTATCATGATAGTGATTTCTTTCTTTTATTTCAGATATTATGTATAATCCTGTAAGGTTTGTCTGGTGAAGAAGGAAAGAGATGTAATATTGTTTTTATGAATAAAATTAAAAAATAAAAAATGTAAATGAATAATGTTCTAAATGTTTCACTTGATATTAAATGTTTTATTTTTTTAAATTGATTCTTGTATTATTTAAAATGCAAAACAAAACATGTAAAAAGCCGTATCAAAATAATATGATACATAAAAAGTATGCTCTTAATAAAATATTGTTTTTTTTTCTTAGTTATTAATAAATTTGAATTTATATATTGTATATACAGTTGAACCTGTTTATCTCGAATCTCACGGGAAAGGCGAAAAATTCGAGATAAAGAGGTTTCGAGTTATACAGGTACTTAATTTATTTTAATTAAGAAATTCTATTAAAAGTGCTTTAATTGTTTTTAGTAGAAAAATATAGACATTTCTTTAAATTAGTTATACAACATACATCTATTTACATAACAGTTTTTTAGCATACATTAAACACTGAAAATAATTTTTCGAAGATTTTTGACGTATAACCTTACTTGTTCCGATTGTTCTTTTGAGGTAAGAAAGATCGCAAATTCCTCATAGCCAACATTTTCCTGGGATTCAAGAGTAGTTTATAAGAATTCTACTTCTTTTGCATTCACTTTTGATTCATCAATATGATTTTCAGTTTCTTCCTCTTCATCTGATATTCCTTTGACATTATCTATGATTTCCGCATGTTCCAGGCAGTTGTCCACTTGTAAAAATCATCAAAATTAATGTCAACAATTAATCCAGATTTTATTACATTCCATTCTGGCAAATCTGGCACAGCATTTTCAGGGTTAACATTTTCTTCTTCGTTACTGATGCCTTCATCCTCTTATTCATCATCTTCACAGCTATTCTTAAAACCAGCATTTTAAAACCCTTTTGGAAAGTTTTTAGAGACACATTTCTCCAGGCAAAACAGCAATTCTGATAGTGTCTAACTTGTTTCATCGATGGCATCTACAAGTTTGTGAACCAACTGTTTTCTATAGCTTTCTTATCTATGTTGAAAAGCTAACCCCTGATGGTCACTATTCATTAACCCCTCACTTACTGCCAGAATCATTGTATTCCTTTCTAGTTAAGAAAGTGCAGGGATAGTAATTGAAATTCCAAGAAACACCCCCTACCTGTTCATCACTGAATTCATCTCTGTCTAGGAGTTCTACTGATAAAGAAAGTTTTGACTCTTGTGCCCTATTATTAGAAATTCGAGAAATTGAGGTTTTGAAGAAAACAAATTCGACATAAACATGGAAAATACATTGATTTTAGACAGTAAATGTAGGGAATTTTAGAAATTTCGAGATAAAGAGGTTTTCGAGATAAACAGGTTCAACTGTATTACAATAAATTTGTCCTAAAATAAATCCTATAATTTTTAATTAAATTATCTTATACCAATAATGAATGCTTTTAATTTTACAACAGTAAATTGTAAGTATGACATTGAAAATCCTCTTATATTTAAAAAGCAATTTTACTAAGAAATTGGAAAAAATAATTTTCATAAAAGTGATCTTCCTGAAATGCAATGTGTAGATGAATAAAATTGATGATCCCTTAATGCAATGTAAATAAATTTTATGGCAATAAAAATCTGACACAGTGTAGCATAGACAAGTCTGACATTATTTATTATGTATTTTTTAGACTAAAATAATAAAAAAAAAGAATTGATTTGATAGATCTAATAGTTTTGATGTTACAAATATTTTGTGAGTAAAAGGTAAGTCAAAAATTGTATATTTCATACATTAAACCCTAATTTCTTCTAAAGAATTATTTCAAAGGACTATTTTTTTTTTTTAATTAAGCTTGAAAAATTGAATTTGAAGAAATGCCTTACTTGTTTAGATAGCAATGTCAGTTGCATAAAGTGGTATAAGTCACAAAAATGTACTTTCTCCACATGAAACTTTTATAAATTTTCAAATTGCTAAACTATTTAATCAGACAGCTTGGTTTTATTCTCATTCGATTTAGCGTATACATAGATAATGATAACTTCCCTAGCTAGCATGTTAGATACTAAATATGTATAAATAAACTATCCTTTTACAGGGTGCTTAGCCAAATCTTTCAACAAAAAATAAGCAGCTTTTAAGAACTTTTTAGGCACTCAAAAAATATTTTTAAGCACTATGTAAATTGACAAAATGTAAAGACTTTACATGATCATGATAAAATAACTAGAATTTGACAAATAACTCTTTTCTTGATTATATTAGCCATTAAAAAATGATCAAGAGATTTTTCGATTCGATTTCAGAGGGTGGAAAATGAAGCCTGAAATCGAGAATATCTTGCAAAATGCAGCAGAGTTGCACATGAGAGTTCAAGAATCTCACTGAATCCAGCTCACTAGACGCACGTGCGGACTCTCAAGTATTTCTCCAAACCTGTAAAATGATTGGCGCTTTCATACGCTATGGACTGACAGTACGCTGAAATTGATCGTGGTTGAATGAATTCTCAAAACACTGAATATAAAAATCACGTTTTTACATAATACGTGGTGAAAATAGACATTCCCTTTCATAAAGCTCATTTTCGAAAAGGGAAAATTAAGCACTTTTTAAAAACACCCATTAAGAAAAGCGTCTTTAAGGGCTTTTAAAAATCGAAAATAAGCACCTTTAAGAAACACTACGCACCATGCTTTACACATTACTCACTCGATTCAACATAAAAAAATCTTAAAAATTCTAGATAGTATTTAAGTCCAACCCCCTTTTACCCTCTTACCCTTTTAGGGACGCAATGTAAAATTCATTGATATCTTAATATCATCTTATATTATGAGGTAGAAGTCATAATCTTTTTTATAGTATACTACTTCACTGATGGGGAAATAAAGTGTTCAGAATTTTTATTTGCAGCTGAAAAAAAAAAAAAAAAAAAAAAAAAAAAAACACTTTAAAATGACCAAAATTAAATCAAAATCAATCACAGCGTCTGTGATTTCTTTTTCCTACCTTTACGAACATCATTGGGAAACTATGAATATTTTATAGTTACAAATAGTAAGAACTTATTTTATTCCTTACGATCTTAATATTTTTTCTCGCAGTTGCGAGTTTTTTTTTTTTAAATATTTAATAAAATAAAATAAATCTTTACTGATAAGAATTTCAGAAATAAGTAATTTTTACAAATACAATTTTCAGCTGTATAAATCTTTATTCCCCCCCCCCCCCAGTATTTGCATCTCGCCTCCATTGCGCATATACTTTTATATTTTCAATGCAGCGTAAACAGTAAGAAACGAAAACAGGAAAAAAAAATTTAAAAAAAAAAAGAAATAAGCTAAATAATGAATATAAGAAAAACAAGAAACTGCATCCATCTCTTCCTGTTACTATGGAGTATAAGCATAAAACCGGTTTTTTTCTGGCTCTTCAAATGTGTAGTTGCATGAGAGCAGGGACTAATATAGGGGAAAAGACGATCTTTACAAAGCAAAGCCTACTAAAATGAGATGGTGGATTGAAGTCCTACTATGGACTGAAGATACCCCGTGTGCTTAGCTTATATGTATAATGAAAGTAAAATAAGACTTGCTGATGCATAATAAAAGAATGCGAAACAACTTTTCAAAATATTAAAAAAATCAGATTGTTTTATAACAAAAGTTTAATTATATAAGTATGTAAACGATTGTTATTTCATATGATAATCAACGTTATTGACATGACTCACAAACTTTTCGCTTATTGTTTTCGAATAAGGTATTCAAAAACATTATTTTTCATTCTGACTTTTTTACCGGTCCCTCAAATCTATAAAAGATTTAAACTTTATTAATATATATGAGAAATATGAAAAAATGCGTTAGTATTGGATTGTTTCAATTATTTTGACCCACCCATCTACCCATACATATCTCCTTATTACAAAAACATTTCAATGTATGTTTTATCGGAATCTTCCATAAAAAATGGAATCATATCTATCAGCAACTGAAATGTCGATAAACTAATACCGCTGCTTAGTTTTCAAATAAGCATTTAATTTCTGGTAAATCCTTTTTTCATACAATAACTTTTAACTACCAAGGACTGCCAAATATTTTGATTACATATTCATATTTTTAAATATTTTATAACCGTCGTTGAACAGTCGACCCAATTTCATGGGTTTACGACTACTAATGTTCAACTCCGTAGCCTTGTAATTTTGAACCAATCCAGAAGACAAGGAAACTCCTGGATCAGTACCCCCAGAGGTATTGATTTGTGATGGGAACATGGAGGACTTTGAGACTCGACAGATTTAATGTGCATCAGTCACCATTTACTACACGGGGAGTCTTCGGCCGGCGGGGATCGAACCCACGACCTCTTGGATATGGGCCCAGCGCCCTACCGACCAGGCTATCCCGACCCATTTTTAAATATTGTGAGTACTTTTCTTACTATAAAGATTTTAAATTTTAAGAAATTTTAAATGAGCATGCAGAAAATATTTATATGCCATTTACTACGTGCAACGATTTGTTATCAATTTATATAACAGACATTCAATACTTTTACAAGTTGTGAAGAATCGACTAATATTAAGTTAATCATGATAGATTAAATTAGTTTGTAAATACGTATTTTAATCAGAAATTATACTGCAAATTTTTTATAAAATTAATGTTAGACTTATTCTAACCCTGAGCCGCCGACCACTGAGAATATTTTATATCAGTACTGTGGTCGGTGCGAGCTGGGACCAGAATTCGTATCAACCACTCACCTCTAGGTTCAAACCTGGGTCTCCAAATTAGAAAGCGTATGCCTTATCTTCTGAGCCACCGTAGCTCTCTTTATAGTTATTTTATTTAACTTTATAACCGGTGTTGAAAATCCGACCTAGTTCTCAGTCTGCAACTATCATTGTTCAATTTAATAGCCTTGTAATTTTGAACCCAACCCAGAAGACAAGAGAACTCCTGGATCAAGCATTGGGAGAAACTAGCCTCCGTGAAAGGTGTTCTGATGGTACTAACACACGCTTGCGGTACATAGACAGAAAACCACGAAAATTTCTTACGGTTAGCTCAACTGCAAGGGGACTCTAACCCAGAGTCTGTCCACTACTGAATATATTTTAAAAAAGTACTGGGGTCGGGGAGTTGCCAGGTGCAAAATTCATATTGACCACCTATCGCTGAGATTCGAAATTGGTTCTCCTCATTTGGGGGTCGAAATTTTTATCCTGAGCTATCATTGATCTTTTATAATTATATTTTATAACCATCGTTGAACAATTGACCCAATTTTTAATTTACGACTACTAATGTTCAACTCCATAGCCTTGTAATTTGAACCAATCCAAAAGAGAAGGAAACTCCTGAAGGACTTTATGACTCGACAGATTTAACGTGCATCAGTCACCATGTAAACAAGTCTCGGAGTCTTCGGCCCGCTGGGATCGAAGACACGACCTTTTAGACACAAGCTCAGCGCCCTACCTGGCTATCCTGGCCCCTTTTATTATAGGATTTTTTCTGACTCAATTACTTATGTATTTGTTTTTAAGAAAAATGCGCTTCTGAGTTATGTCTAAAGAATAAAATACTCACGGCATCCCTTGTGCACACACAGGCACCATGTGCACCATGGTGTAAGGTATTTACCCAGATCTCACTTTTTAATTATTTTACTATTGACTTGATTCAAAAACTTTAAAAACTAAATTCGATAATATAGCTTTAAGTGATTTATTTTCAATAGTGAAAAGTTAAACATAATATAATTCATACTTTTCACTCATCGAGACAGAATAAATTAAACAACCTTTGAAAATAGTTAGCTTCTTAACCGATCTACACTGTATTTTTAGCAAATTGGGAGTACATCCTTCTGCCTGCAGTCGCTCTCCAACTACTCGCGCTCCGGAACTACTCAATTACTCATGAAATTGTTCCAATTCACTTTTTTCACGAATACCCCAGTTTTAATAGTTTAATTTCTTTTGCACTAAATTTTAAATGTATTTTTGGCTGTTGTCATCGGAAATAAACGCAGCTGATAGCCTATATATATATATAGGATATTAACATATCGAGCAATATATTATATATTAACACATATCGAGCAATATATTATACAATATTTAAGGGACCTACATGCCCGAGCGCTTTCATATCTCCAGATTGCGATTACATCTCATTTTCTAGATCACAAATGAAAATCTGTCTAAAAAGATACATTGTGATAATATGAATTACTAGAAGGCTTTGTTCCATACTCGCTTCGTTCTCCAATCCTCACAATTGCCTGTTATTTTAATATATATATATATATTGGGGGGATAGTATACTATTTGTTGAGGGGATATTAAGTATTTAATTTCGTTAAGATGTTATCGAATTAAGAATACTTCAGTGACCCAATTCGTCATCTTGATTAAATAATATAACTGCAGATGAAAAGAGAAATTGACTTGATTTAAGAACTTCACTTAGAAATTGTCCGAGATTTTGACTTCAAAAACTCTTTAACACATTTATTGGATTTTATTAGTTAAAACACTATGGCATAATAAACATGTAGTCGAGAAAAATATCTTTGTTAGTATTCATCATTTTTCTACATCTTATACATTTTTGTAATTAAATGGATTGTAATTAAATATCAAGAGCAGATTAGCTTGTTTAATTGTAACTGTCTACTAGTTTTAATGTTTATTGAGTGAGAGTAATTGCATTAATCATGGAATATTTTTATGAGCACCTAAATGTTCGATGAATCGTATTTTATGTCATATATTTGGATTAAAAAATAAATTAAATGAGATTTTAATTTTTAAATTGTTTTACAAAATTTGAAGAAAAAATTATTAAAAATTAATTTTAATAAGTATGCTTTTCATGCTAAAGCATTAAGATGAAAATAAAAATAATGATATAAAATAATAATAATGTAAAATAAACTCAAAATAATGAAAATAATAATAAAATTATATATATAATTATAAAATAAATATTAATAATAAAATAATAATATTATTAATAATAAAATATTATAATAAAATAAACTAATATTATAAAAGTAATATTATAAATTATAAAAGCAGTAAAAAATTTTAAAAAAAAAATTACTATGGATAATCACTATAATAATTATTTTTATTCCCTTAGTTACAAGCTCATGGTTCTGATTGAGGCTGGTCTCCAATAGCCTTCTTGGCATTTGTTTGGAAACAATTCTTAGGGGGTCCTGGGTCAAGAACCAGTTTTACTCTCCCCTCAACTAGGAGGAGGAGGGAGTGTTACTTCCGTGTCATTGTAAACAGTCTGAGAATAAAATAATAAAGAAAAGAGGATACCCTTTTACTACCCGCTAAACCTTTTTATTTGGAGAAGTATGCATGGAATGTGCAGTTTGTTTAAAATACATTATTATCAAAATGATAATATTATATCTAATAAAAAGAGATAAACTGAAAACTGTCGAGATCCGTATTTGGGTATTAATAAAGCATGATTTCGTTAGAGAAAATTACTTGAATGTTTCTCATCTAGTTTTTATGATATACTTTAATTTGTATAAACTGTTTTACTAATTCTTTTGCTTTGTGAAGTATTTAAATCAAACACTTTTTAACCCAACTCTACAGAGTAGTTTTGAAAATTACAAGAATCAAACAAAAAGAGTAAATAAACCAGGGTTTGTGATTTTTTTGATTTTTTAAAAAAAAAAATCAAAATAATCTATTTTTTTGATTTAAATCTGATTTTTTTTTTATTTAAATCCGATTTTTTTGATTTTTATTTAAATGCATTATAAGAACTTTAATTTTTGATTAAAATTACTTTATAAATGTTTAATAAAAAAAATTTAACCCTTTGGCAACGGCGGGCACAGCATATGTGCCGCTCAAAAAAAATTTGACCTTACAACGTCGTGGGCACAACAGTTGTGCCGGCTATTTCTTTCCCCTGAACTTGTTTGACCACCCATTAACCTGTCATATTAACACACTCCTCTTTTAAAAGACCCTTTTGTTGGAAAACGGAGCGATGAGTATATCAGAGTCTTCTTTGACTTGGCTGAAAGAAATTCAGATTTTGTTTTATTTTTTGGCGAATTTTGAATGCTTATAAACTTTTCATTGTCTTTATGATAGCTGTGCTATTATTTAATTATTTGTTTTCATTTGAGATCTATTTTATAAAATTATTTAATATTTAATTTATTATCATTTTTTTTTATTTATTTTGTTTTATTTCAGATTCGGAGTCTTTTCTTTATATTATTATTCCCCATTTGTGTTTAGAACTTCATGAAAATTTCAATTATTTTTTAGCGAAAAAAATTTATTTTCCATACTAAATGTTTTATACGAAATTTCATACATAAATATTTTGTTTAAGAACTAGAAACATTTTAAAAAATTAAAAAAAATAATAACTAATTAAGTTTTTATAGTTAAAATGAGCTTCTTTTAAGAGCCAAATAATTTAAAAATAAAAACGCATTTAGCTTCTCATGGCAAAAAAAGAAGAAAGAAACACAAATTTCTTTGAAACTAAATTGCACTTTTTCTGATCTAAAGGGAAAAAAATTATTTTTGATGTAATTATTATTATAAAAAATTAAGAATCGGACGGCCAAAACTGAATCTAACTCTCTTTTTCAAATTCAGATTGTTTTTAAACTTGTTTTAGTATGTATTGCCAGAAGGAGACTTGATTCATTTCTTTTTCTGCCACTTATCCATTTTCCTATATTCTATATATAAACTCACAACTATATATAAACATAACATAACTATATATAAACTCAAACATAAATATGATTATGAGCTTTTTTTATTGGAAGAACTTCTGAAAATCAAAGAAATTCCCAATAAAAAAGAGAGAAAGAACAAGTATAAGTTCTTAATAGTGTATTGAAGGGGAACAGATATAGTTATAGATAACTAAAGATCAATGAATAATTAAAATGATTGAATTCTCCTTTTAAAAATTAACAATTCTCAAATTTGTCAAGTATGATGCAATTTAAAATTATGCAGAATCCTTCCTGTTTCAAAATAAAAACAATAACGCACCAGGCGAGACTTTGGAGGTCTGCAAAATTGGCATATGAATGGAAAATTGAGTTCAATATAGTTTTTTTTTCACAAGACCACCTTAAATGTTAATGGTTGAAAAGTGAATAGAGTTGCTGGTGTAGATAAAAAAAAAAAGCGGCTCAATAAAAAGGATTGCAGTCTAAAGATAAAATCATTCAAACTGTGTCTTTTCTTGGTAGTTGTCATGCGTTTGGAAGGCAGAAAAGTTATTATGTGAACATCTATAGGATTGTTTTTAATATGTGACCTTGAACAACAAGTTTACTCTCAATGAAATAATCTCCATTTCTAAAAATGCCACCCACATGATAAGCTATTGAACTACGTACTGCCCCCCGCTCTATTCTCTGAGAAAAATATTTTTCTTTCTAAGTTTCCAGGAAATATTTCATCCGTGCCTTCACAGCTTGCCACAATGTAATTTACTTCTCACAAAATAAATTGTTTCCCTTATTTAGAAAAAGACATGATATCGAAATCATTTCGACCTTTCAGTATTGCCTCTTCCACAGGCAAAATGGCATTTCCTGCCTCGTTGTTTAGCTTCAGAAATATTGATAATATATTTCGGGGTCTGTCATTTTTAAAATTTTTAACAATAGCTAATTCTGGACACCTGAGGAAAGGACCACACAATTATTAAAGTAAATGCATGTTTTGCCTTCAGTATGTCAATCGAGCTTGTATGGATGTGTTTGATAGATGCAGGATGAGGAGAACTCCATCTCTCACCCCTTCCGCTGCTGCCATCATTCCAGCGCAACACCTTCCCCGCCTCACCGTCATCAACAACTTCCCCCCTCTCCGCCATCGGATCGATACTCACTTTTTCGTTTGCTGCTGAACTGCGAACTTCATTGCCCAGACGGGGCTAATGTGTTTCAACTTCCTTGTCCAGACGGGACTAATGTGTTTCCATAAACGGGGCTGAAGGCCCATATTCATGTGACCAACAACGGGGCAGACGGCCCACATTTTCCTGAACATTTAATCTTTTTCTTCATAAACATCTAATATTTCATCACATATGTAAATTTCATTCCGTCATTAAATTTGTCTATCATTGAAAAACTGTCCTTCCTCGAAAACACCCCACAACCATGGGGACTCTCACCGGGATTAAACTCTAGACGAATTTAACCGAACCGTTGAACTTTGCTGATTTGGTGATCAATTGTGAATTTTCCAAGCTGTGTGTGCACCTGAACTGTGAATTCTTGATTGAAGGATACTTCATGAGACTTCTACAAAACTTGTGAGTAGAATATTTTATTTTTAAAATGGCATATCTTAGTAGAGCCAGAAAAATTCATCTTATCAATTTACTTTGTGAACTTGATTTAAATGCACCAGAAAATGCTAAAGTACCGCAACTAATAAAAACTATTACAGAATCGTAAAATTATGATGAGGAGCTAGTGAAAAATTTATTAATAACAATAACTTTTGAAAGGGAGAATTCAGAAAAGTTAGAAAAAGAAGAACGTGAATATAATTTAAAGAAACTAGAATTAGAAAGCAAAATAGCAATTAATTTGCCTAAACCAGAAACAGCGAATACAGAAATGTTAAAATTTCTTAATAAATACAAAAGCGGCTCAGATATTGCAATTTATTTGTCATTGTTCGAAAAACAAATAAGTAGAGCTAAAATACCAAAAGAAGATTGGGTTAATTTTTTAGTTGGATTACTTCCTCTTGATATAGCTAATTTAATAGCACGTGAACCCGATGAATTTTCAAATAACTTTGATTATGTAAAGAAACTTTTACTAAACAGATTTAAGTTGACCTCAGAACTAAAAAATAAATTTTGTAACGCAAAAAAAGAAGCTACAACATCGTGGAGAGATTTCGGATTTAAAATTACCACTTATTTCGAAGAATATTTAAAAACTATGGAAGTTAAATCCTTTGATGAACTTCAAAATTTAATGATCGTTGACCAAATCAAGACCAAAATTCCCAACGAAATTCGAGACAATATGTTAGATGAATTACCGATGATAAAAGATGTTCAAGAACTGATGTCTAAATTAGATAACTATGAAACTGCGAGATCCCATATTAAAAAAGAAACGAGTAAATATGTGCGAGATTCCCTATACAAACCAGATATAGTTAGGGATAATAAGAATACATCACGTCAATATTTCCCCAATAGAGATTCTAGAAATAATCCTAATTCACCAGTAATTCATGCTCAAAACTTTCAAAGAAATGATCAATTTTATGTTGGTAATTCTAATCATAATGCTAATCACTCTAATTATTTAAAGTGTTATAACTGTTTAAACTACGGTCATAAAAGTACTGAGTGTAAATACAAAAGAGAGGGTGTAAAATGCAGAATTTGTTCACAATTTGGACATACCGCTAAGAACTGTAACGTTAATTTATATACCGAAACTAAAGTTTCGTATGCCAATAGAATTGAGAATAACAAACCCATTAAAAGAGTTCAAATACTTGGTAAAGAATGTCAATGTTTAATAGATACAGGGAGTGACCTATGTCTTATTTCTAAACAATTGTATGAAAAAATTAACAGTCCCAATTTAAGTTTTGATAATGTAAAGATAACGGGAATTAACGGAAATCACCCAATAGAACCAATAGGTTTCTTTCATTGCGAAATTACCTTAGATAAAAAATTAATACCTGTTGATTTTTATGTATTGGAAAATTTGACAAATGAAATGATTTTGGGTTTTAATGTATTAAAAAATTTGAACTTTACTTTCTCTAATAATTAAATTCAGATCTCAAAATCCAACCAGGAAGTAAATGTCGAAAATATTAGACACATTAATTATGCGCGGAGCCAAAGCGAAACTCATAAAATCGCTTCTCATCGCCCGAATAATATAAACATAAAAAATCCCAATCACTCTTCGTTTCAAGGTTCCCACAACATTTGCCTTCCAATTAGAGTAAAAAGATATTCCACTTTAAAAGCTGATCGTTCATTTCAGGCAATTTATGATCCTTTTTCCAAAAACAGAGAAGCAAAGCATTTTTCTACTCCGTTAGGACACTTAGCAGATGCCATAAGTATTAATGAGATTGAGTTGAGTCATGTGAAACAGTGTTTAAAGCCTCAACTGATAGAATTAATAAATAATTATTCCCCTTCTCAAATGAAAACCACAGATGTTGAATTAAATGTAATACTAACTGATGAATCACCCATAAGTTTGAAATCGCATAGGTTAGCTAAAATAGAACAGGACTTTGTTGATTTACAAATACAACAATGGCTTAAAAACGGTGTAATTAAAGAGTCGTGCTCAGAATTTAATTCTCCTATTGTAGTTTGTAGAAAAAATTCAGGTGATTTTCGATTATGTATTGATTTTCGCAAACTTAATAAAAAATTAGTTAAAGATAAACATCCGATACCTCTTATAGAAACAGTGACGGACCCTATGTCAAACGCTTCGTGTTATAGTAAGCTTGATATCCGAGATGCGTTCTTTAGTGTCCCTGTAAAACCAGAATGCACGAAATATTTAGCATTCTCAACAGATAATTCGCAATATGAATTTCTTAAAGCCCCTTTCGGATTGAGTACATCACCTAATGTTTTTCAAAGACATATAAACAGAGTGTTTAAGGATTTGATTAAAGATGGTACATTGAAATTATACTTCGATGATATAATCGTAACGTCGGAAACTCAAGAGGAAAACCTCGAAAAACTTAAACGTGTATTTAAAGTTGCGTCAGAATATGGAGTTGAATTTAATTTTAAGAAATGTGAATTTTTAATGAACGAAATTGAGTTTTTAGGTTATTTTTTTAAAAACGGTACGATGCAACCGTCTGCTTCTAAAACCGCTGCTGTTCAAAATTTCCCTACCCCTAAATCGGTTAAACAAGTGCAAAGTTTTTTAGGACTTACTTCTTATTTCCGCAAATTTATTTACAACTATTCTAACATTGCAAAACCCTTGAGTGATTTGTTAAGAAAGGAAGCGAAATTCTATTTCGGTCAAGAACAAATGGAAGCATTCCAGAAATTAAAAGATATTCTGAGTCAAAAACCAGTTTTACACATTTTTCGTCAGGGATCAAAATTGGAATTGCATACTGATGCTAGCAGTAAAGGATTTGGAGCAATTTTAATGCAGCAGGGCGATGATGAAAAATTTCATCCCATATATTATTTT
Source organism: Parasteatoda lunata (assembly GCA_949128135.1). NCBI lineage: Eukaryota > Metazoa > Arthropoda > Arachnida > Araneae > Theridiidae > Parasteatoda > Parasteatoda lunata. The sequence goes on along the minus strand of OX421980.1, from coordinate 185,879 downwards.
AGCCGTAAAACTTCACCTCAACAAGAAAAACTTTCAAGCTATGAATTAGAGGTTTTAGCCATAATAGAAGCATTAAAAAAATTTAGGTCGTACTTGTTAGGTACAAAATTTAAAATTTACACAGACTGCGCTGCGTTTACTCAAACAATGAATAAAAAAGAAATAACACCCAAAATAGCGCGATGGGCTTTACAGTTAGAAGAATTTGATTATGAAATTTTGCATAAAGGTTCAAATCATATGTCCCATGTCGATGCCCTTTCCAGAAACACAGTGTTAGTGGTTACTCGAGCACTTAGTGAAGTTACAGCAAAAATCGCTGCCGCTCAGGAAAAAGACGAATTAATTAAATCATTAAAAGAACACGTCGAAACAAATGACGATAACGAATACTTAATAAAAAACGGAATTTTATATCGAGTAGAAAAAGGTAGAGAATTATTAATTGTTCCCCAAATACTCGAAAATGAAATTATTCGTGAAGTACATAACAAAGGTCATTACGGTATTAATAAAACCGAAGAAATAGTTAAGCAGGAGTTCTATATTCAAAAACTTAGAGATAAAACCGAGAAAATTATTGCTAATTGCATTAAGTGTATATTATGTAATAGAAAGTTAGGGAAAGCCGAAGGATTTCTTAACTCCATCCCAAAAAACAATATTCCCCTCGATACATATCATGTAGATTATATAGGTCCCTTGCCATCCACTAATAAAAATTATCAGCACATATTAACTGTAGTAGACGGATTTACAAAATTCGTGTGGATTTACCCCACCAAGTCAACAACAGCACAAGAAGCAATCACAAAATTGACAACACAACAAACTATTTTCGGTAACCCGAGAAGAATCATAACTGACCGAGGTACAGCTTTTACCTCAAAAGACTTCGAAACGTATTGTGCTAATGAAAACATCGAACATTATAAAATCACAACAGGTGTAAGTAGAGGAAATGGACAGGTAGAAATAATACACAAAATACTGATCCCAATTTTATCAAAATTATCCTTAGATGACCCTGAAAAGTGGTATAAATTTGTCCCATCAGTGCAAAAAATAATTAACAGTACCGTGTCAAGAAGTACAAACTTTACGCCTTTTGAATTGCTAACTGGTGTAAAACTAAAAAACAATCTTGACTTGCACATCAAAGAAATCTTGAACAACGAATATGAGAATTTTATAATGAGTGAAAGAAACGAACTACGAGAAAAAGCGCGAGAGAATATACTGAAAGTGCAACAGGAAAACAGAAAGAACTTTAACAAGCGTAGAAAAAAACCAAACATCTACAAGCAAGGAGACTTAGTCGCTATAAAACGGACTCAGTTCGGAACTGGACTTAAATTGAGGAAAAAATATCTTGGAAAAAATAAAGAAAAAATTATTATAATAAATTATTTATTTCTTAAAATAAGAAAAAAACTGAATATTTTAATCATTAAGTGCAAGTATGAAAAATAAATAATGTAGTTAAATGAATAAATTATAAGTTCTACATGCAAAATATTATTGCAGAAACATCCCGTTTATTAAAAAGGATTAAATAATTAGCATTAAACTTATTCAATTTTGTACAAGAAACAGTATTTAAAAATTTATTTTATCTATAAAAAATATTAATGATTTAAATACAATTTTTTATCTCTTATGATATTTGTTTTAAATTTTATAATAGTGTACTTTATGCGATCTTAAAGGGGAAAAACACGTAAAATCGTTAAACAAAATCTGAATAAAAAAAAATTGCATTTGGCATCACTTTTTATAATCCGGTCTATTTATAATCCTTCAAGAATCAAGCACATCAAAATACACGTTTTAAAAAAAAAAAATAAAAATTTCAAATAATTTATAAAATGTTTGCCTCTTATAGGGAAATTGTAAATATACTTGGAAAAAAATTATCTACAAATGCTTCGTTTGTAGATCAATATAATCCTTTAAGAATCAAGATTCCTAATATACACCCTATTTTTAAATAATAAATATTTTTAATAATTTATAAAAAAAACTTGCTTGTTTTTTAGAGAAATTGTTAATATATTTAGAAAAAACTTTAAAAAAATTACATTTCAGCTTTTCTCTACATTAGAAAAAAAAAAAGCAAGCCAAAATATGTATAACTATGCCAAAAATAACTACTGGTCTATAACCCTGCTTCTTCTCCCACCATGAAAAGTGAGGTACAAATTGCAACAAAATATTTCCTATTCATAACTGGTTAAAGTAGTTACCTTCCACAGACTAAGTGGGGGGATGAATTTCGGTAAGAATTTTTTCATCTTTCAGAAGAGGAGAATTTTTTCATCTTTGTTGCAGTAGCAAAAAGGTTAATATTAAAACTATATTATAACAATATTTTAGAAGCTCTAACTTACTAAAATAATTTTTCATTATAATACATAGCATTGAATGCATAGCAACCATTTTGAAATAAATGCATGAATGAAATTTAAAAACTAAATAGAGAATTTAAAGAATACTTCAGGGGTCTGTCTACGTTTTTCTGAGAGGTACCTATTTTGTGAAAATTTAGACATAATTTGTGAAAATTAAATATTATATTAAAAAATTAACACAAAAATATGGTAAAAATACAAACTTATCCTTTCTTACGAGAATTAAAAAATAAAATTTTAAGAAAAAGTATCATTTAATTAAAGTATCATTAAAATTTTAAGAAAAGTAAAGATTGTGTTGTTTCTAAATGTATTCATTCATAAAGAAATAAATAAATATTTAATCTATATATTTTTATATTAAAATATTCATTTTTAATCTTACATCAAAATAGATAAGTCAAAAAATTTTTTTAAAAAAATATATGTACTCATTGGAATTTTTTTTCCACAAAATTTCTTTATAGAAAATCTAATAATGTCAAAGATACTGTAAACATATTATGAGAAAAAATACCAGTTATCAATTAATAATCCCACTGCTTCAAATAGACTTTGAAAGAGTTTTAAAGGCATATGGAGTATATTTTTTGACATATTAGAGTAATTACTTTTTAATATAACCTAAGTTTTAGGAATATAAATTTTCCACCAATAAAATAAAATGTAGATTTTAATTTCATGCTTTTTCAATTAAAACGTTGAGTTTTAATTAACATTATTTGCCTATTTAAAAAAAAAAAAAAAATTCATGTTTATTAATTACTTTTTACAGCTGTGTGTAGGGGAGAAACATTCTCCCAATTTCGCCCCTTTCCTTAACCGCCAGTGGGTTAATCTGTACTTTCAATCTCAAGAATCAAAAGATTTTTAAAAATGTAATTTCAAATGTGTTGGAATTTAACACACATCAAGAAAGAAAGTAATCTTGTAAACTAAAATTAATTAATGCAGCAATTTATTTAAAATGAATTTTAAAACTGAGAAAAGAAATTAATTGAAGTATCAATAATTTAAAACACTGTTTCTTAACTTTTAAAGTCACTATATACAGTAAAACCTGTCTATAACGATACTGTAGGGACCTAAATAAAATATTGTTATAGGCAGGTTATCGTTATAGACAGGTCTGAAATTTAAATGTATACGCTTAAAACTAATGATAAATTAAACTTCTTTTATAGGCTCCAAATGAAAATTTTACTTAGAATTATGAAACAGCACACAAGAAAAATTTACTTACAATTTTATGAATCAAAACAGAAATTATTTAGAAAAATAATCGGTTAGTTTTGTTTGCTTATTTTTGGAAGAAATTGCCATTTCCATGCACATAGATTTCAGTCCATCTAATGAATTCAAATGAACATCAGTTACATTTGGTAATGTTGCAACAAAATCTTGCAAAGTGTTAATTAGCAATATGGCATTCTCCGGTGAAATTTGAGTCCTGTTTTGAGAATAGTCAGCTGCTTCTTCCTCATCACTTTAACCACCCAGGATAACTTCTGCTAAAATCTCTTCATCACTTGCACCACTGAAAACCAACACATCATTATTCTGCGTTAAATAGAAATGATGTATTAGATGATCTTTGGAAATCACTGACAATCGAATTTAAGCCTGCCACACATTTTTCTTCTTCATCAGTGATTTCAGTAAGCTCAGTTTCTGCGTTTCCGTTGCTTTTATCCTCAAAGAAAGAAGCTTTCTTCCAACAATTTTGGGTGGTGGATTGTGTCCAATCACATGCATTTTTTACATCAACTGCATAAGGATTTGGGAGTTTATTATCCAGATTATAAACAACGTTCTGAACTAATCTTTTTCGATAGTATCCTTTGAAACATTTTATTATTCCCAAATCTAATGGCTGTAGAATCGACGTGCAATTTGGGGGGAAATAAAACAATTTTATATTTTTCAAACTTGGAGGATTGTTGTGAGGAGGGCAGTTGTCAACTAAGAGAGCTATTTTTTTCTTCTTTCTTTTCATCTCCTTATCCACATCAAGCAGCCAGTTGTTAAATATTTCTTCTGTCATCCAGGCTCTTTTGTTTGCCTTGTAGTCAACTGGTAAACTTTTCACATTCTTAAAACATCTAGGTTTAGCGTATTTGTCTATAACGAACGGCTTCAGTTTATCGGTTCCAATACTGTTTGCACAAAGTAGAACAGTTAACCTCTGTTTTGATTTTTTACCGCCTTTACAATTTTCTCCCTTAAATGCCATTGTTTTATCTGGCATGAGCTGATAAAATAAGCTAGTTTCATCAGCATTGTACACGTTTTCTGGAGAATAAGTTTTTTCAATAGTCTCTTTTCCTCGTTGCTTCCAGGATGCAACATCATTGACTGGAGCTGACTTTTCTTCACCTGAGATGGTTAATTTTAATAATAAATGTTTTTTCAGCAAGTATGTTAGATGAAATGTAAGTAATTAACATATTTTTACTTTTAAGTAATATTACAAAGATAAGAATAAAAATTATGATCATTCAACTTGATGTAATTACATGCACATATATACTGTAATATTCTTTGAAAGATTATAAATTTATTGAAGTTATTGTCTAGGCTTCTTGTTATCATAGAATCTTTTCTTTTATGCAACTGTCTATCTAACGGTTGCTTTTCTCTTGTTTTGCATTCTTCTTTTGCGAGTTGAACTCCATCTATCATTGCCAGTGCTACTTTTGCTTCAGCAATATTGTTGGACATTAAGGCTTTTTTTAATTTCTTGTTGGCTTCTTCAAGTAGTGTATCAATAGTTGTTGTGGAATCCATGACTTCTTTCTTTGCAGTTTTTAATTTGTCTTTTAAAATTGAAATATTCATTTTAGACTTCTTAAACATGCTCTTTTTTTCTTCAGGTACTTTAAGCTTTTCTAGCTTTTTCCTTTCTCTATTTCTAGATGAAGATAATAGCTTTTTGTTCTAAAGTTCTTGCACTAAAGGTCCTTCATTTTGAAAAAATCTTGTATATTTGGTCAGAATTGCAGAAATAGTACAGACAAAATTTAATTCCACTTTAATAAGTAGCAGTTTTAAAAGAGAAACAATTTTTTTATAGCTTTCAGAATCTAACTTTCTTTCTCTGAGAGTATAAATTTAAAAAAGTAGTGAACAATTCTATCCCAAAGTTCCAAAATTCTAAAGTAAGCCATCTTGAAGTTGAGTGTTTGATAAAGCAAAGGTCTTTAAGATTTTTTTCAACCAAAACATTTTGAAAATCTTCTTTTCTAGCAGGCCATCCATCAAAGTAGTGAAATAATGCAATAGCTAAATCAGAAGTGTTAGTCCCCAAAACATTTAAACCTTTTATAAATGCATATGTAGACCTTTATCAATATTTACAGGCATGATGTTACACACCACAAAAATCAAATTATTTTCACACTGGATGCAACAATCAGACACAATGTGCCTATTAGAATCCATCTCCATCATAGAACATTTCTCCATTTCGTGAAAAATTTACGCTTTGAATATTCTAAACAATTTTAACTAGCAAATGGTTATATTCTTAAAACAAATTATTTCCTAAAAACAAAGCATTTGGCATAAAATCGAAATAGTTGAGCCTAAATATGTGCTATTACTGAAGAAAATGCTATCTGTTGGTATATAACCACACTTTAAGCTCATAACTCAGCTCAAATTTGCAAAGCTTACAGCTCTCATTGATTTGAAAATGATCAATCTTTTACATGACGTCATAGGTGAGCGATTGCCTGAAAGGCGGAACTTACATGATCGTGGAACTACTATACAATTAAAAAATAAATTATTTCTGATTAAGTTGATTCTTTTTTTTAAAGTAATGGGTAAAATGCAGTTCTATTTGATGACAGGCGGTCTTTTGCGGTGGTAAATCTTTTTTGCGGACTTTTGGGAAAATTGTGGGCCATTTGGGAGGCCTGCAATACTGAAAGTTTCTCATATATACTTTCATATATATACTCAATACTTTCTCATATATTATAATTAAATCCATGGTCCATAGGTCTCTGAATATCTTCTCAGGGTCACACGAACCAAATGTTCTCCCACAATGAATGAAGTTCACACAAATCAGTGGCTGTATTAGTTTCACCTCTTCACAATAGCGCTTACGGTTAGGTACTGCAAATGTCTTAAAGCATGGTATGCTGCCACTTCAGGAGATCCTTTATAGCTCCGAAGCGAATTAAAAGCTATAGTTCCAAAGCTATAGTTTCTGACTATTTTGATATCGGGGAAACATTTTCCGAAATGATCTTCTAGTGCGATCAGAATATTATGTTCAATCAGAAAATTGGTGGTTAGCATTCATTACTGATTTTTGTTTTCAACCAACGAAATTAAAAAATAATTATATAACTTAATGGAGTCCTTTGATTCTGCGAATTGTGCTTGCTTTTGGTGTTTATCCAAGTTCATGTGTTTTGTAATGTCATTTTTCTTGCAAAACCAGATTAATGAGCTATGTTTTGCTTTGAATAGTTTCGTATAATGTGAGAAAAAAGGTCACTTGGTTTTGATGATTAAGATGGGTTTTTTAAAGTGGGTTCAATCTGAAAATCCAGCGGTTTTTTTTGGACTGGACCCATTTTGATAAATCTTGTTTAGAACCTTCTTCCACCAACCCTTTCAAATAATATTTAATAATAAACAATAATTATTTACCTTTTAAAATTAAAACAAGATGGATCTCTTTTTTTTCTTTCATGTAATAAGCATTATTAGAATGTAACAGTTAATTTTAATAGAAACTTGATTTTTCACACATTTTAAAGGTTATATTTAAACATTATTATATAAAAAAATAATAATAATAAAACAGGAGAACCAATAAAATTCAAAAACTAAAATATGAAAAAGTAACTCTGACCTTTTTTTTAAGATAGTTAATTAAATATACATAAATAAAAGATTGAAAATTATGAAATTTATAAACTTACACCTGTAGAAACTGAGTTGCACATAGAATCGTTCAGTGGACAACTTGAGTTTGATGGATTCGGATCCTATGAGGAGCATAAAAAGAAAAATAATGTTTAAGCTTTTTAATAAATTGTAACTGATATTTAATTAATAAGAATAAAGATTCATTACTTTTAAGGTAGATAAACAGAAATCTAAATGCATTATTCGAAAAAATATTACATAGGAGAACATAGTTAATTATTAAATAATTATAGTACAGCAAACAAAACAAAAAAAAAACCTAACACTTTGATAACTTTTGATCTAATTATCAGATTTTTACCGACTAAAACTTGATTTTAATAGCTTAAGGGTTTCATCTAAAAAATTTTAATTCATTTGTGCAGACATTAGTTAAATTATCAAAAACAGACACAATGTACTTTCTCTGAATAAATACAAACTTTGATAACATCAACTCGAAAAGGAGAAAAAAAATTTGTTTGACCTTAAAAGTAGTTCATATCATGAGCTTAGATTTTTTTAAATGAAAATCATGCAATTCACAGACATTCTGTATTATCTATATCTATTTGCATTTTATAAGCATAAATATGAATACAAAAATTAACTGCTACACATATTCTCATAAAAAATACAACTAATAACTTCAAAAAATAAAGCGAAGGTTTTATACTTATGTATAGGTTTCGGTAATGGGAATGTAAGACGTCAAATGAAACAATATGGCAGTGTAACATCCTCTTTAATAATCAAAGATAACAAAACCATCAAGAAACTAGCAAACTCCAATTAACTGATTATTTGTTAAAAACATTTAAAAGTTGTTATAAAAATCAATTAAAAACTTTAACTTTCGATTGTAAACATCTCAAACTGCAGACGGGCGTCACCGGGTAGAAACGTAATATCGGGACGAGTTCTCGGACGCTGCACAACAACCCTCTCGAAGGCAAACTGCCATCTGGTTAAGTACTGGACATCAGCCTCTTCACTCCTTGCTATGGCCGCTGGTTGTGCTCCTCCGCCGGTGTTCATCCGCGCAGGAACTATTCCGGCTCGTCCTTCTACTTTCGGTCTTCGATCCGATCCTCCTACCTCGGATTCTCATGCTATCTCAGCTGTCGCAACCAACAGCCTCTACAACTTATAATGAAGGAAAAATATATTACAAGATGAAATTCAAAAAGTAAACTGATTTATTACCTCAATTAGAAAGAAGGATTATGAAGGAAAAAAAACAATAATAACCAAAACAATCAAGGATCTAGATGGATAGTCATTTCTCATGAAAACATACTTCTTTATAGGCACCCCCATGAGGTAAATGAAAACTCTTCATATTAGATTAGAATATATATTGGAATTCATATTCTGAGTACAAAAGGGCTTATCTTGTTTCATGTAAAAAGCCCCCCCCCCATCTCAACATATTCAATTCATACAACTCTATCATCTGCGTGCTGTAATTTGAAAATTATCAACACTAGAACAAAGCATTGAAATACCTACTCTTGTAGATAGAGAATTGTGAATGATCAGTTTCCTTACCGTCAGAGGGGAAATAAATTTTCTGTTCATGTAAAAAGATATTTCAGGTTAAGCTTGTTCACGTTAAAAGTACTTTAAAGCTCTATATTCGCATACAATTTGACTGGAAATCAAAAATCAGTTCATGCTAAAAGACAATTCCGCTAAGCATATTCACCTTAACAATGTTCGACTGCATATATATTTTTCAACAGATTGGGAATTCTGACTTTCAAAACAGGGGCGTAGCTGTATTCAGGAAAATATGGTTCCCTAATTTTGGCCAGGAGAGCAATTGAAAATTTTTGACCCCTTAATGTTAACTTCATTTTTTTCACATATTTCACTATATCTTCAGAAATTACTCAGTGAATCAAATTATTTTTGCACACAATTGTAAATACCATTTATCCAAAGATAATTCCATAAAAAAAAATTTTTAAGTTATTAATTTATTTAATAACAGTCAAAAAATGTTTAATTGTTATGTAAACAAATTGTATCATTTAAAATTACAAAATTTGAATGAAATTGGTAGAATAGGTTTGGAGTAATCCAATAATAAAAAAGCTGTATTAAAATTTGATTTCTTGAGATCTATTCAACATATTTCATTAAACATTTTTTATTTAAAATTGTCTTGTTTAAATTGATTTAATTTTTTTTTTTACCTAACAATTCAAATTTTTCCCGACCATTATCAAATAACTTAATAAAAAATAATAAATAACTTTTAAAAATTATTTTTTAGAAGGTGGATAAATGAATTTTATAAGGATATGCAAAATATGTTTCAATTGTCTTAACTTTTGGCGACAAATTAAAATTAAGGGGTCCAAACTTTCGGCTACTTTCCTGCCTAAACTCTTGAGACCATATTTTCCAAATTGTAGATGGCCTGCTCCACATATTTTGAAAGTAAAAAATGCATATCTGTCCAAAAAAAAAATTAAAAAATATTTTTAATTCAGAGAAAGTATGTTTTTGTGTCTGATTTCCTAACTTAAAATATCATCTACACTAAACAATTAGCATATTTGAAACTTTTCTCTTGCATCACAAAGATCAGAGTCTTAGTACGTAAAAATGTGATCATTAGATCGAAACTTATTCAGTGCACTCATTTTCAATTATTTCGCACACTGAAATTTATTGTTTCTTAAATTTTCTACTTTAAAAAAATAAATAAAAATTAAAACATTTTTTTAATATTTAATAAATAAATTTCACATTAACTTAACTTACATGAATAACAAAGTTTTTTCAAACTCAGAGATATTTTAGTAAAAAATTCCATGTTTCAAGTATAGTAATGGTAATTTGCATATGAATCTTATTAAAATAGAGCAAAATTTAAATCTTGATGATATATGGATATAAAATATTCTTGAAGATCAATACAATAAAATTTGGAATTTGGTCCATTTAATAAATCAGAGGGACCTTTGATCGACATCCTGCTACTCTGAAAGCAAAAGATTTTTTGAATTGCATTCTATTCCCGATACTTTACCTTCTTATAAAGCGTGTGGTGATAAAAGATGCAAAAACTTGCCCTAATATTGACAAAAAACATACATTTCTTTGTAACGATAGCTCCAAATCTTTTTGTAAAATTAAAAATGTTATTTATATGTTAACCTGTGGCTTCTGTGATATGAAATATGTTGGACAAACCAGTAACTCACTTAACATTCGAATTAATCAACACCGTTCTGATATAAACAGTAATAAGACTATCAATAACCTGGAATTGAATCATTTTAGAATACATAAATTTAACAGTGTCAAAATTAATATTTTAGATATTGTAGAAGATTTAGATTTAAGACTACAAAAAGAAAATTACTACATGCTTTTATACAAAACAATTTTGCCGTATGGGCTAAACGATACCTTCCAACATACACAGATTAACTTTAATAACTCCTCAACTTATTCACTTTTTCATATTAAAGATAAGCGTACAAATCGAGGTAAACGGGGATCAAGAAGTAATAGAAACTCTCTTAATAGTGACAAATTAAATATAAATTTTCTTTCTACTATGGAAAAAGATTTTAATAAAGATTATAATATTAAACCTATTCAAGATTTTGTTTTCTCCCTTAAGAATTATGATGTATATAAGCTATACAATCTTATTAATACCTTTTCTTTTATTAATTTACATTTTAAAATTCTTTGTTTCGATCTTAAAAAAGCCAAAATGAGTAAAATTTTGCCAAATAAAAAGAAAAATTTCGATAATTTATATTTCATTATTAACTTTCAAAATCCTATTTTCGATAAGATCAAATTTCATAATATTTTTGAAAATTTTAAATTTTTATTTCCATTAAAAGATTTTAACATTATTAAAAGCTTTAAATATAATAAATCTCTTGGTAGAACTATATTTAATTATAATGATTTAAGCAAAAATTTAGGGAGCATTAACATATCCGATTTTGAATGTCATTGTGAGGAAGAGAAATATTTTGATTTTGTTGATAAACATCATAGACATATTATTACTGGTAATTTAAATATTATAGAAAACTTAGAACTTAGGAATTTAATGATAAAAGGCACAAAATTTAGACCCATTTACCATATATCAATCAATAAAATTCTAAGATACTTTCTTAATGATCTCAATAGTTTTTGTTTCAAGATATCAAATAGATTCTCTTTACCTTTAGGTATGCTAACAGAATGGAAATGGGGTGTTTATTATTACTTTAAAAGCTTTATTCTCAATAATAAGGATAATTTAAATAACAGTAACAATCCAACAATTTTTTCTAATATTGCTCAATCAATTAAGCAACTTCAAAAAAATTTTGTAATTACTCCCATTGACAAAGCTAACAATAATTATGCAATCTTCTGTAAAAAATTCTATGTTGAACTTTTAAATACGGAATTAAAAAATAGTAAAAATTTTAAACTTAGTAATTTGAATAATAATATTGTCATTAAAAAAAATTTAGCTTTATATAAGAGAGTAAAAATTAAAATTAGCAATATACAATTTCCTTACTTAATTATCAGTCTGAAATTTCATAAAATTCCTGTTAAATTTAGAACTATCACATGTGGATCTAATACTTATCTAACTAAACCTGGCACCATTTTCTCTAACTACTTAAATAAACTTATTAACAGTATTTCTAAAGAAGGTTTCTCTTGGATTATCACTAATAATCAACCGATTTTAGATTTCATTAAACATAATAAAATTAATTCTATTGCAACTTTTGATTTCCAGGATCTTTTCAATAGCATTCCCCTTTCTAAACTAAAAGATGTCCTTTTGAATTATTACTATGATTTCAAAAATATCCTTTGTTGCGACTTTGATTATTGGGAAATTCTGATTAATTTTTGTCTTTTTAATAATTATCTTTACAATGGAAGGGATATTTTTCTTCAAATTGATGGAATACCACAAGGTTCTAATTATTCATCTCTCTTAGCTAACTTATTTTTGCATTATTATGAAAAAAATTACACTCTTAGTATTAAATTTGTTTTTAGATATATTGATGACTTAATTATCTTTAATTTTCAAGACTATACTATTTTATTAAATGATATTTACACCGAGGAATTAATCTTGCTTCGTAATCATGATGACAATATTAATTTAAATTTTTTGGATTTGGGTATTATAAAAGAAGAAAATATCTGTTTTGTTGATTTATACGATAAAAGAAATGATTTTAATTTTAATATAAATAAACTAATTACTTGGAATTCTAATATTTCTAGGAGCATCTATTTAAATACTACTTTTAATGAAATTAATAGAATTAAAAGAATATGTAGTAATATTTATTTATCCAAAAAACAAATCGATAAACTCTTTCAAAATTTGATAAAAAACAATAGATACCCAACTAAAGTAATAAAATTCTATATAAAATCATTGAGTTAATCGCATATTTTGTAAATATATTTACTAAATATTTTCTTTGTTAATTTATACAATTTTCCCATGTGCAAATCCATTTCGGATAAATCCGTGGCCAAAAATTTTTTTACTAAAAATTTCTTCGTTAATTTGTATAATTTTTCCTTGTGCAAATCCGTTTTGGGCAAATCCTTGGTCAAAAATATTCCTTAACTAAAAAATTCTTTTGTTAATTTATTATATTTTTCCATGTGCAAAATCCATTTCGGGCAAATCCGTGGCTAAAATTATTTACTAAAATAAGCTGTTTTTATTTTTTCTTTGTTAATTTATATAATTTTTCCATGTGCAAATCCATTTCGGGCAAATCCGTGGGTAAAATTATTTACTAATAAATTTCTTTGTAAAATTATACAATTTTTCCATGTGCAAATCCATTTCGGGCAAATCTGTGGCTAAAATTATTTACTAAAAAGATTTCTTTGTCAATTTTTCCATGTGCAAATCCATTTCGGGCAAATCTGTGGCTAAAATTATGTGCAAAACTGGCAATTCATGTTTCAGGGTTCCCACTCAATTTCAGAAAAAAAAATTCCCTGACTTTTCCAGGTATTCCAGGTAAATCTCAATGAAAATCCATACCATATTTTATCTAAACTACGAAAATTTTCATCAGAAAATTTGGATTCTTTCATTTGTTAAGCCAAGAATAAGATTCTTTGTGTAAAATAAATATCGTTATATAAGGAAGGAAGCATTTTAGTATATCTAAAATGTAAAATTTTTACAATGAATAATTGTAATGTAATAGATATTAGATTTATTTAATTTGAACCTCAATAACTGAGTATTGTTACTGACAATTTTAAGACAGGCTTTTTCCAGGAATAATGAAGGAATTTTCCAGGTTTTTGTAAGAAAATTTTAACTTTTCCTGACTATTCCCTGATTTTTGGAGTTGAAATAAAATTTCCTGACAATTCCAGGTTTTCCCTGACCAGTGGGAACCCTGTGTTTCTTTCTCTTTTCTATTTATTTTTTTCTTAAATAAATATTTATTTTCTAAAATTATTTATAGTCAACTTCTTTAAATTATCCAGTATAATATTACCTCGCGCACATCCGTTTTCTGGTCCATCCTTGGTAACTAACAAATCAAACGCACTTCAGTAATGCAGCAAGAACGCACTTTAAACTCCTCTAGTTACGCTCAATTTGCGCTTTTGTTTTCATAATTTGCAATCTGGCAATCTTGTTACGTAAACATTTTAAATCATTCTTGAAAAATTTCCCGTTCATGTAAGTTCATTATATCTCACTACTCGCTTTATAGATTTTGTTTTATTCTGCTCTTCCTTTATATTTTATTTTCTGTTTTTACATGTTATATTTTTACTTATTGTGTTTAATTTTATATGTCGTAATTTTTGTAAAAAATTTTTTGAGTGCTCCTCACACTATTGTATTGATATATTTTGATTTGGCTATATTGATACAATATTAGAAAACACTCTTTTTCAAAAATAATCGTGTGGGCTGATGAAGATTATATCTTTTATTTTGCGGTTTTTTAAAAAAACTTTTTTCTTTTTTTAATTAATTCTTTTTCTTTCCCCAGTTGTTTGTTATTATTATTATTCCCCCTCCTTTTTTTTTCATTTGTCTGTAATTTAACTTTGTTTTATCTTCATTTTGAACTTATATATATATATATACATATATATATTAGTCTACATTAGTAAAACTAAGTAGTACAAGTCACAAATGTGTATTTTGTAAGTTTTCACTGTCTAGAGAATATATAAAAGGCATTCGCTGAAGTTTCGTGAACATATGCAAATCAGAGCTGTGGAATATTGTATTAGGAATTAAATAAGATTTTATTTTAATGCTATCTTGTAGAGTGTGAAGCAGTAGTAAACATGCTGAAACTATAGTTAAAACTAATAAAATATGTACATAGCACTGAAGCATACAGCTAGATAAGAAAACTTTATACCAGCAAGGTAGACATATTTATATCAACCAATTTTTCCAACATATTATTGCTGACTTAACAAAATAAAGTCAAAAAATATTTACTTCAAGATAATCTGAATGAAGAAGATCGAAAGCAGCACTCAACATAATAACATAGGGATAATTATTACATAAGCCTAACAACCTAAAAACAGAGAAAAATTTAAATTAATGAATGATCATCTGTATACAATAGAGCATAAATATAAAATACAATCTTAAATAAACATTCATTATATATGTATATATGTATATATGTATATATGTATATATATATATATATATATATATATATATATATATATATATACACACACGAGGCATGTTTTTTAAGTAAGTACCGTTTTCAAATAATAAAAAAACAGATTTTTTAGCAATTTATTTTTATATGAAAGTCTGGACTTTTATCTACTTTTCTACATAATTGCCATCACACTGAGGCACTTATCATATAGTACTATTGTACATTGAGCTTTTGCATACCATCGTCATAGAAGCCTGCAGCCTGATTTGTCAGCCACTGCAACACAGCCATTTTGACGTCTTTGCGTGGCGCTTGCAGGTCGAAAGTTTCTTTAAATGCAGAAACAAGTGGTAGTCACTGGGAGTTAGATTGAGACTGTATAGAGGCTCAGTTTTTCCCAGCGAATTGATGTGATAGTTTCCCATTAGCAGGAAAAGAGCAGAGTAGTAGAAAACATAACTAAGATTGAAGACCAAGTTTAAAATATAAATCAAAATTTATTCATCTCAAAAACTTTCAAACAATTAAATAAAAACTTATTTGTGATATACTGGCTGATATTATTAACTACATATTTAAAAAATACCTCCTTATATACTGAGTAACAAACCTTCCCGAAGCTCTGGACAAGTGTTGATCGTTGATAGGCTAAGAGTTGAATGACTGCCATCCGGCTTCAGGTTACTTCACTCTTGTCATGTATTAAATTATCCCCTATCCATTTGTCGAAACGAAAGCAAAACATCTGTAGCATAAGTTGAAGTGAATTGAATTTAAACTATTGTTAAAAGGATATTACTTAGTGTTAAATAATTGAGAATTACTTAATGTGGGGGATGGGATTTACAAACTAATTGCCAATAGTGATGAGGTCTCTGGTTCGATCAGCTATATGTTGATGGGCATTGTCGTGAAGCAAAAGGATGCTGACATGACACATTCAGAATTGTGCAGCGTAATTTTTGTAAAGTCTCCCAATATATTGTTGAATTGATTACGTCCCCACGAGGAAAAAAGTTCACTAGCAGCATCCCTTTTCTGTCCCTAAATACGGTAAATATGATTTTGCCAGACTGGCATTGTTTGCTGAAACTTTACTTTCTTGGGTGAAGTTGAATGTTGCCAATCCATTGATTGCTGTTTTGATTCAGGAGTACTGTAGGCTACCCAGGTTTCATCGCCTGTAGCAATTAGGCTAAAAAAATTATCACCATCTTTGTGGTAACACTCAAGGAAAATTAAGACACTGCCCATACGTTTGGTTTTGCTCACCTCCATCAACATTTTCGGTACCCAGCGTAAGCACAGGCTTTGGTAATTTAACTGTTCAGTTACTCAGTGCCCCCGGAATTCTGGGACAACCCCAAAATAAAATCAACTGATGTATATATATATACATGCATAATAAATACAAAAACAGGGTTCCTACACTACTTTGAGAAAACAATATCCTGACTTTTGCAGGTTTTTCCTGACCTTTTACAATAAAATTCTTGACCCGCCAGTTCCCACTCCAACAAAACTTTTAACATAGCAGATTCAATCAGTAATAATATGCTACTTAGTCTTAAGTATCATATATTGAATAGGATAAACAGTTATATATTAAAGTGGAATTGTGTAATAGCACTTTATAACCCAAATTATATTTTCAGAAAACTTGTGAAACATATTTTTAATTATCATGATTAGATTAAATACTTTTAGTGTATTTTTGTAGTTAGATACGAAAACTATTTAATTAAAAAGATCAAGAAAATCTGTTGGATTAGGGAAATATTATTTTATTTAATGTTAAGTGGAACCAAATGCATGAGTGTCGTCAGGATATAAAGGGTTAATCAAACCTGCAAGATATGTATCAGTATCCTCAAATAATATTTACTCTTAAAACATACTAGAACATTTGATACATTAAGTTATTAATTTTCATAAATCACCAATTCACTTCAAACTGACTTTTCTTTTAAAAGATAATATTGAAATATAAAGGGGAAAAAAAGTCAAGAAAAGTTAATTATATACAAATAAAAATTCAGATAGAAAAATTATGCAACTTGTGAGAAAAATAAAATCAAAAATTTATTTTTTTTCAGTATTTTTAAATTTATTTCTGTAATACTGTAAGCTTCCGGAGAAACTCAGGGGCTCCTATGTTATATAATATTTCTCAACATATTTTGTTGTTTGACAATTTCTGAATCAAGAACATCCAGTTCTGTTGCAGCAGTTTTCGTCAATTTAGATTTTCTTAATTTCAAATCATCTATCTTTGCTTTTATTCGTTTTCTAGAAATTTCAGCTTTTTTATTCTCTTCGTTTTTCTTTTTGGCTTCTAATGCAAGTCTCCATCTTGTTCTAGATCCTTTTACAGCATCTAGCATTTTTTCATTAATGTCTATGTTTTTTATTCCATTTATAAATGAAACATAATCATACACATGCCTTTGTGAAATAATAGAGTCTTCATTGAGGTTTTCAACCAATAAGCTTCTATTGATTGAAAACCCCCCTTCGACTGTTGTGTTACGATGTTAGGATAAGAACAATTTTTATAACCTCCCACAAATTTTCAATTTTTTTTTCTCCGTGCAAATATTTCGAAATTTTTTTTATCTAATCTCTGTTGCTGTGGATTAAACTCTAAGAAACTCTTTTGCTCTTCTTTTTTTTTTTGGCAGCATCACAAAACAGTAAAAATTCCTTTTTTGCTTTTTCTGCTGTTGTTGCAGCTACCCAGTTATTAACATGGAGAATTTCCAGACAGGTATCCATCCTTGAGCAATGGATGGATGTTGAATTATCAATTCTGGAACTAAACTTGTCATACTATACAACAATGGACTTTTTTCGAGTATTTTTTCTACCGTCGTCAAAAGGAATTTTTGACATTCTAACTTGAAACATACCTTTTCTTTCTCACTAATTTTTATCACGTTCAGATATTTACTTGCTGCAAAACCTGTATTCACATTATTAACACTTAATAGATTGTCATTGCTTGTTAAGTCAATACTTGCTATATTTTTTTTTTTTTTTGCAGTTGTAGCATTGTCTATAACCGACTTTTTTACATAACACCGAAAAAGATTTTGTGTTAGTTCCAATATACTGGAATATAAGTATGGACTGAGAGGTTTGGAGGTCTGAAAATTTAAAAGAAAAGGTTGAAATTCTTCAGAAATTAGCTTAAAGAATGCTAATTTTGGTAGCATTATCGGATCCTTAACACAGTCTTTGACATTTTTTATTGAGATTCCGGCTGGCTGAGAATTCTTTTTCTCTTCTATGTACCTTTTAATGTTGTCAAAAATTAATATGGGCTCCACACAAGGAAGATTTTCCTGCCACCTGATTTGGCAGAACTTTTTTGGAAAAATGTTGCTACGAGATATGTTAGTATACTTTGCTTATCTAGCAGGACTATCTTTGAAAATATAGTATATTCCTCTCAGAAACTGGGTCAACTTCCATCCTATTTTATTGTGACCCATTTGAAATGCACCAACCGTGAAGGCCACGTGATCCAATATTCACCATCATAGGAGCATCTTCATTTAATTCAATGCATGATTTTAAAAGTGTCAAAAACTTCCAATTCACAGCAGGATCATCCATGCTTACTTGCAATATTTTCTCAAGTGGAAGTGGGTTAATACAGGCTTTAAAAACTTCCAGCATATTCTCTGCAGTAGATTTTTGAAGAAATGCAGAATTCAAATATCGGGTGCTAACTTGTTGTTTCGAATCACACCAAAAACGAATATGCAGATCCATTTGTCCCTTTTGTGCAATTTTGTTCAGTGCTTCGTCAAAACAAATGCCTTACATATTGAAAGCTTTGCTGTTAATAAAGTTTCAAAATATGGTGCGAGACCAAAATTTATCAGATAGCTTGCTTTATCTGGACCCATTGCAAAGCTGCTAGCAATTGTGCTATCAGGAAACATCACCCTAAACATATTGCCATCTGATTCACAAGAATTGAAAGAGTGATGTTTTGTTATAATGTTGAGAGCCCATAAAATCTCAGCAGCTGTTTAGAAAAGAAAATAAACTTTTACAATTGGAATCACTACGTTCATATTATAATATCTGGCTAGAGTCCAAACATATCAATAACTGTGAAGTAGAAATATATAAGTAACTCCTTAACATACAAAATTTGCTATTTTAATTTGAAAAATTACAAGATAATCAGCATCTGCTTAGATAATTATTTTTCATTTGATAAGAATTTTGCATTTTATAGCATAAATAACAGCAACATTATTTTTAAAATTGAGACTTTTGTGCAGAGTGAACTCTTTTTCCAAAAAACATTTAATCAGTGATAGCTTTTGTTTGCTATATCTCTTATGTTTGCTATATTTCTTTTTTGTTTAATTTCCGATTTCTGCAAATGCTTCGTGCTTCACAAAACAAGAAGAAGAAAAAACCTTAACAAGGTCAAATTGCTTGTAATGAAGCTTGTGAATGAGGGGTGCTCCAGTTGGGAAAAGTTTTATATATTCTTGTAGTAATAGCAAAACTGACACAAATAGATTGGTGATTAATTTAGTCGTTAGCCCATCTTCAAACATCTTTTGACAAATCCTATTTTTTATTCTTTGCAAGCATAGAATGCAAGTTTTGAATATATTCTCTTCTAGTTTCGCTATGTTGTAATGCCTACATATACAAATAATTGTCGATAGAATAACAGTCACTTTTATAGTAACTAACTAAAGAAAAAAAAACTTACTTCTTATAAGAACCGCGATATGTGATTTTAAAATCGTGTAAATACAAATTGCGATCTTGGATTTTAAAATTGCGTGAATATAAATCACGATAATGGATTTCCACAGCACGTGAATATGAAACTCGATATTCGATTTTGAAAATGAGAAAACACAAACGATATAGAATTTTAAATAGCCTAAATACAAATCACGTATAAACACGAAAATCGATGCTTGATATTATTTATAACTAGTTCACTACGTGAACGAATCACGACAATGCATTTTAAACTAGCGTGAATACGAATCGCTACATAGGTTTTTAAAAACGCGTACGAATAGAGATATTGGATTTTTAAATTTCGTAAATAAAAATCGCAATGTACAATATTCAAATCGTGTAAATAAGGATTGCAACGAGCAACTTTTAATTCACGTAAATATAAAAAGCTATGTTTGATATTCAAATCTGTTTGATATTGAATTAGAATCTAGATATTAGCAGATTCCAGGCTTGGGACTTCCAAAAGGCTTGTTTGTAACAATGTTGTTTGAACTACAAAAATATGAGCTATCTAGTGAGCAGGTAAAAATGCGGAAAATCTTATCTTCTGTGCGTATAAGTGGAGAGAATTGCCAAAATTAGTAAAAATGTGGAAGGGTTGGTAGCTATGTAGTTTGAATTTTTTGCTTATCTTTGAAAATCGGAAATAAATATAATTATTTTATTTCAACGACTGAATTTTCTAAAAATGCGGAATATATATGAATAAGAAGTGAAACTTTTACTGAATCGCAATTTTCGATAAAAAGGCTGAAATTCGAGAGAAAAAAGTGAAAAATGCGGGGAAATATTATCCCCGTTTTTATTCTAGGCAGAAAAAAGGGGCAGGATGCAGAAGTTAGGACATTATTATTCTAAAAAGGCAATAATTTCTATGGACTTTACACGTTCTATTAAAAAACATTGTTAATTAGTAAAAGAATAACTATAAGTAGCAAAGCAATCATACTAGTTACTAATTTTTATTAATAAATTAACGTATATATTGAGTTAATGGGCTAATTAGCTTAGTAATTTATTTAAAATGCATGCATATATTAATAAAATAATAAATGTATGTTTTTAAGTGTCTGTAGTTATGATTTAATAATTAAAATGATTAATAATTATGATTTAATGATAGTGGAAGTAACTGCAAACTTTCAAAGACAAGTGCAACATTTTTCATTTCCCATATAAATCTATGTATTGACAGCAATGACAAACTTAAGAAAAAGAGTTGAAAATAACAAAAGTTTAAGAAATCCATAGTAGAGTTTGGGGAAAAAAAGGGTTGAGGAAAGAAAGGGCAAAAAGGGTATGGAGTCTATTATATCAGGGCACTAATTTACATCAGGGGCAACAGGGTTCTGCGCCCTGTTTACCCTGCCTAGAATGAGCTCTGCAAGATGCATACCTTTTAAATTAGTCTCCTTATGTGATGTTTTTTTAAATTATTATTTCGTCTATTTTCTTGCAGGCTGCTGCCAAAAGTTTGCTGAGAATTGACGATTGTTCTGAAGCAGATTGCGATACGGGTGAATATTTCGTCGACTTTGTTATTAATTTTTTTAATAGTCTTTCTCTCAGAAAATTATTTTATCTTAAATATTTTTCTTGATAAATTTATTTTGCTACTAAAAATTATTTAGTCGGAAGCACCGCAAGTAGGGGAAAAAAAACTTTTTTCGACAGCGCCACGGCGCTCTCGCTGGAGAATACGGTAGTGAGAATTGCAAATTTAACCATTGTAATAATTTTGGAAGGATCCAGTATACATTTAGTATTAAAAAAATAAAGGTTTTGAATTAAAATAAAGCTTAAAATATTTTAATTTCTTAACTGTTCAAAAATTTGCACTGGTTCCCAATATTGAACTTGTTAAACTGTTTTTAGAGAAATCAATAAGTTTAACAAATGTAGATTAAAATTTTAAAACACAATATAAATATGAGAAATCAAACTTAAAAAGTAGATTTAAATGTATGTATTTATACTTACCAGAATCCAATAAGATTTTGCCAGCATTTTTCAGAGTTTGCTGAACTATATTGTTCTAAAAAGACAGAATATATTTAAAACAAAAAGAAAATAATTTGCACAGTTTATATAATATTATATTAATAAATGAAATTTTAAATATTTAAACAATAAGAAAGCAGTTTTTAAAAGAAAATTGATTTTGGTTTCTATATTATTAGTTGATGCTTCTTGAAATGATAGAGAAATATCACTTATATGGAAGAAATATTTGTACAGATTTTTCAAGTATTTCAACAATTAAAAGACTAAGAAGTAAGATTTTAAATCATGAAAAAAATTATTCATCTAGCTGCAGACTTTTAATATTAATTCAATTTAGACAAGGAATTGGTTCTCAAACTGAAACAAAATCTAACAGTTATACCACTTATTACCCAAATTTTTTAAAAATTTCCCTGACTTTTCCATATGCCAATCAAGAAATTTCCAGGTTTCCCTTTAGGGAATTAGAGCCATAAGGATATTAATTTTCTAAAAAAATCACTTCTCAGATATTATCGATTGTTGATATATCAGATTATTCCCCTTTTTAAAATTATTTTTAGTTTAATTGATTTTTGAAAATTTCTTTAATATGAAAACTACACATTCAAGCATAATACCTTAAGCCATAACCTTATTTGTTAAAAAGGTATTTAAATTAAAGAATACAATTTTTTTGAACAAAAATAAAATTCTTATATTTTAAAAAACACAAAATAAGATTTATATACTATAGTAATAGAAAGGCAAAAACTTTATTCAAATTTCTTTTTACAAAATATTTTCAATTTGCCCCTTAACTACATCTAATTTTATAAACAAAGACAAAATCTGAATTTGTTAAAAATCACAATAAAAATAAAATTAATGATTAAGATCCTTTATCATGCCATCAAGTTCAGCTAACTGTCTCTCTGCTTCTTGCTGGATTTTCGTTTTCTTCACTTTAAGTTTTTTATTTCCTCAGCAGCCCTCTTTTTCTTAGTTGCTAGTTCTTCTGATTCTTTCTCCATAAGTTTTTTCGCTTTTAGCTCTTCATGATAGCAACTATGAGCATTTCTTGCTGTAAGTATCATCTTTTTAGTTACATCTATCTTAAATAAACCTCCAGCATTACTAATACCATCGTATACAGTTCTTAAAGCAACTACTGACTTTTCTTGCATGTTCTCAATAAGCAAAGCTTTATTAATACTGAAACCACTTTCCACAGCAGCATTTCCATGAGACATAATTAAGATGTTTTTAATGAATACGAACAGGTTTTGATAGTTTGTGCTTTCAGCCATCAATGAAGAATAGAAGACATCTAATCTTCCACTCTCACGCTTAAATTCCGACATTTCTTTTTTAACGTGATAGTCTTCAATAAACTTAAAAAATTCTGATTTTACTTTATCAGCAGTGACTGCTGACATTTGATTGCAATCAACGAAACAATCCAAAACCATTTCTATCTTTTTAATCCAGGATGAATTTGAAACAGATATAATTGTTGGGGACAGACCACTTACGCCTCTCACAAGCTTGAAACGCAGCAGATTCCTTTCCATCAATTTTAGAGTCATTTTTTGTAAAAATAAGAGACACTCCTTCTTAAAAATAGACTTAGCGGTATCTGTGGCTTTACTTTCTTTAAGACTACGCCTAGCTGCAAATCCAATGTTCACGTCTGTAATTGGTAGAAGGTTACATTTTTGGGTGACATCTACTTTCATCAACTTCATTGCAGAATCATTCTGCTCTATAACAGATTTTTTAACAAATCTCCTCATTTAATTGCTAAGCATCAAGTACATTTTTTCATACAAGAAAGGTGCCATTGGTTTATTAGTCTGGAACCTCATTAAAAAGCTGCACACTTCACACACAGGAATAAAAATGACACAGGAATAAAAAAGACTAATTTTGCCTCTAACAGCTCAGTACATTTTAGCATTGATTTCACTGTGTCATAAGTCTTTGTATTTGGTTCTATCTTTTCAGCTTCTACCTTTTGGATAAAGACTCTTAATGCAGAGATGCCAAGTTATGAAAGTCAAAAATCAAGAGATTTTTACTGAAAATCAGGAGATTTTTCACGACATAGGAAATCAATCTTAACCAATACTTATATGTATTAAAATTTAAAAATGAACATTTTATTTGTTAATATATAACAGTACATCAATGTTAACACATAAAAAATATAATTAGGACCTTAAGGGGGGGAAAACCATTTTAAAAGAAAGGATAAAATAGTTTCCACTGGGCAAAAAATTACACATATAAAAGATTATTGGATCATTTTTGTGTTGTAAACATTAGCAGCAGATTTTGCTTTTTGTAGGAAAGCTGAGTCAAATGCTTGGTCATAACAATTTCCGTGTAGGCCAGTTTTAGCTAACAACACTTTTTCTAGTGTGTCATTGGTTAAGTTAGGTTGAAATTTGGTTCTTGTTCTGTTGGTTGTCACAATACAGAAAATCCTTTCACATTCCGCATTGCTATGCGGAATAGTTAAAATCGATAACATTACTTTTGAAATGTCACTATATTTCAAGTTTTCATCAGCACTTTTAATTTTTCCTATGGAACCCCACTGGGTGTCTATTCTTTCAATTTTTTTTATTTCAGTTAAGTCCTCTAACTGGAGAGAGCAAAACTATGCCTGTAGGATATCTACTGCGGTATCAATTTCTTTATCTGGTAAAATCAATTTAACTAAAATGAGAAATCTGTTAATAAAGTACTTAACATCCGAAAAAGAAGCTTGCTGAAGTCTTGAAACATCAGCTACTTGAGCATGCAGCACAACTTCATCTTTTATGGGAAATTTATGCAAAATATAGTCACATGCCCTGCATAAGTATTTTATGATATTAATGTAAAACTGCTTCTGTTCTTCTTTCGATAATTCAGACACAATCTTTCCAGTAGCAGTTCCAATAACCAGATCTTCATCCTCTTTTTGGTTCTCTCTCTTGTGGTAATCAACATCATAGATCGTATTGACATGCAATATTCCACAGGGTTTTACAAATTTCGAGAGGATATTTCTGAATAACTCTCTGAGCATAGAATTAAAAATATGAATTTTTGGAATTCTACACTGCAGAGTTTTATTAGTGAAATCAAATGTAGGTAGAATAAATTGCATAAACAAGCAATATGCTTTGTTTAGGTCGGAAGAGAGGAACATAAAAATTCTTTCTTCGCGAGATAAATTTTTAAAACTAGACTGTTCCAGTTTAGGAAGCTTTTTTTCTTGTGATGATTCCATTTCACTTTTCCTTTTATTACTTCTAGAAGTGCTTGGCTGAGTACTACCAGTTACTGATGGAGAAACATGCTTCTTGATAGAACTTGAAGCAGCAGAAGTGACTGCATTTTGACAAACTTTGGGAATTTTGTAGCTGTCCAAAGAGGAAGAAATATTTGGTTTAGAAACCTTTACTTCTTCTTTAAAAACACTTTGGAGTGGATTTCACTGCTCAAGGATCCTTGACAAACATATGCCAAGTGAAAGCCAACGTGTGCAGACATGTTTAAGAATTTTTCTTGTTTCAGTATTATGGATTTGCTGAAATTTTTTTAATTTATCCTTCCTTTTGGAACTCTTTTCTAGATAATAATAGATATCTACAATACTCTCACCAATTTGAACTGGCAAACAAGCAGCACTTTTTTCTGCTGCTAAATTAATTAGGTGGCAGACACAGCCAGTCTACTACGTGTAGACTTGAATTTTCGTTTTTTAATATGCCTGCAACACCAGCCTTTGCTCCTATCATTACAGGTGCATTGTCTGCACCAAAAGCTAGATAATTATTAAAGGGAACTTCATTTTCTTTTAAGACCTTAATAATTAGTTGGGCAATATTACACCCAGTTGAATCCCCTTCAAGAGCAGGAACAGTTAACAAATTGGATTCGATTTCCGATTGAACTGGGTTCAAGCAGGTAACAACAACTGGATACAGTTTTGAATCTGTATTGTTGTTGCCATCTATAGACATACAGAATGGAGCAGTTCTAATAAGATCCAACAATGCTGATTTATACTTCATGTCCATTTCCTTAACAATTGCAGTTGTTTTGGTTCTTCTGCTGGAGTACTTTTTGCAATTTCGCTGTCCGGAAACATTTTCTGGAATAAAGAACCTGCGTGGTCCAAAGCGCTCAAAGGAAGATTGTGTTCGACTAAAAATGCGGAAAAGAGGCATTCCGCATTTATCACCCTTTGGTCCTTAGATTGGGAAAAGACATTCAGTTTTTTATTCTGATCAATAATCTTCACTTTATCTTTATGTTTTAGTGTTGAGACGTGTTTCACAACATCCGATCTTCCACCATGAGCCACGTTAAAATCAGTTTGACACACGACGCACATGGCAAACGTGTTGCCTTTCCTTGACGAAATAATACACGGAAACTCATCCGTGTATGCCTTCTGAAAACTCGATGAGTACTTGATTTTTTTAGAAGACATATCTCTGCAAATCAACGAAAATTAGCCGATCATAAAATAGACATGACACTATGAACACCGCGTGCACATGATAAACAACAAATAAGATTGAGTATTGTAACGTGCTACGAGCTCTTTGCTTTCGCTTATAGCTCACAAATAAGATTTAAGCAGCGAGCGCAGACTTGCCAACCACAATTTTAAAACTGTCTTTACAAACAATCTAACATAGTGATAACATACTTCCAAAGTACATGCCTTGGAGGAGGAAATCTCCCAGCCATCCTCGGCCATTCAGAGCTCTTTAGTCAATACGTCTTAAAGACGCTGAAATCTCATTGGACTACTAGCAGATGACTTATTTAGCCACGCCTACTAGATAATACATGATTTAGACACTGCGCAGCAACATCTTGTGATGAAAAGATACTGTCATGTGTGGGCAAAAATAACGAAATATCGTAAGATTATCGTACGAAAGACGGAAAATCGGGAGAAAAACGTTTAAAATCGTAATGGCGGGAGTTCGATCAAAAATCGGGAGTCTCCCGCCAAAATCGGGAGACTTGGCATCTCTGTTAATGGTGGCAAAATCTCTAAAGCCCTCTGTGTCACAGCTGAACTTTCGACCCAACAAATAGAACAAAATTTCAGGGGGGCGACATTACTTTTTGTAAAATGCACAAAATCAGCACGTCTGGCAGGTGAATCTTTAAACAAGTTAAAGACAGCATAGAGAAACTTATTTAAATCCTAGGATGTACATTTATGTCCTGTCTTGAAAGCGCCATGAACAATATGAAGACCGCAAGAACCAATATTCAAAAGAGATTTAGAGCCAGATTGCTCCTGCAAATCACTTTGTAGTAATGAATGCAACTTTAGATTCACATTCGGGCCATCCACAGAGAGTTGAAGTATTTTCTTCATCCAATATTTTTATGACGCTTTGGTCCTTTTTCATGACTTATAATGGCTTGTCTTCCCTTATTGCTCAAAGAAATAGTTTTGTTACATGCTGAACATATAGCAACACATGGATTTTTTTCATGAAGTTTCAGCCATTTTGACCAGTTAGGGTTAAGTTTCTCATCACACCAATCAGAATTAAATACAGTTTTCCTTGAAGACATTTTCCAGTCCAAAAACAGATTTTTACAAAAAAAGGATAAACAAATTTCTACAAATCAAATAACCACCTAAGCAGTAAAATTTAGCAATACAACCTAAAAACCAGTTTACCCTTATTTGGTATAGTTCATTTTTTATAGGTAAGTAAGAACTAAGCACCTTTTATTGTCAACTGAAGAACCCACCACCCCTAAAATTGCTTGGCACACCTACAATTGACACACCCACCATTAAATACACAAGTGGGCGACCTAGTGCTAAATTACAAAACTACTGCAAACAACGTTAAAGAGCACAAAAATATAAAACAAAGCAAACAGCTGTTTCGGATGCTCAAAGGGCAACCTTCAATCAGTGCAACAGAAGGAAATAAGAGAAAAAACAGGGTAAATATAAGAGAAAGGTGACGTCACTAGAGGGTTTAGAGCAACGGCCAATAGGAGGGAAGGGTGAATGGATAACGACGAATAGGAAGCAAGGAGCAAAAAGGTGGTTAGTTAGGTTTAATCAGCGATTTCCAAACAGGAGAAAGGTAAGGAACGCTGGATAGGTCATTAACCAACAGTTTATAACTGCCTGACCCTTTAACACCCACCATTGCTTATAACTGCCTGAGGGAGGGAGAAAGGAGATAAACAACTGAAGTTGGAGGTAAGTCCAACCCCCAAGGGAGACTGGAATTCATAGTTATGAACAAAAGGGAGGGAGGAAGAACTGCTTAAAGAAAAGTGTCTTTTTTTTACCACTTAAAAAAAATGAAAAGAAATTACAAATCTCCGTTTTTCAATGAAAATTTTTTTCTCATCTTTTTATTCAAAAAGTTTAAAAAATTTCCAGGTTTTTCTAAGAAAAATGTAAATTTCCCTGACTTTTCCAGACGGGTAGACACCCGGTAATGACAATGCAAAAACACAAGAAAACACTAGCAAGAATTGCGTCTAAAAATTTACTCAAAATGTTAAATGATTCAAGGGTAAAATTTTTTTTTCAGTTGGAAAACAAAACACAGATTTTTATACATATTATTCAAAGAATAGTAAACAGTGCAAAGGGGAAAAAAGAAACAGTACACTTTTAATTACTTTTGATCTAACGATCGATTTTCATGTACTCATGCCATGTCATTTCACAGTAGTGACCTCAAATATGTAATATTAGTTAATGCAGGTAGTATTTTAAAAAATGCAATAAGGTACAAAAACTGTTTTTTGACAGTTTTTTTAAAAAAAATTTTTATCCTCAAAATATAAGGGGTAGCCGAAAACTGTTCCTAATAGTTTATTATTTCATTTAATAGCAGTAGAAATTCAGAGTTCTCCCTAGAAATAAAAAAGGGCAGGGTGCTCTTAGACTGGAAAGGGCATTTCAGTCTTGGATGGGACACTTTCAGTTACAAAGGGGCACATTCGGTTTCGAAATGTGCCTACTCAGCTATTTTTTTAATTTCATTTTCAATAGTCAGAAATATTTAAATATTTAATCCCAATATGAAAAAACACAAAAGAGCTGGCATTTACATATCTTTGAAAATAATTAATTTCTTAATTAATTTAGTCAATCGTTTATTTTCTTTGATTAAACTAATTTATTTGAAGAAATGTAGTATTTAAAAATTTTAATTTTAGTATATTTTGTGACTAATATGAGCTTAGCTCATATTCAAAAAGAAAGGAAAAAAATGCTAATCATGACTCTCGATAATCATGGATAATTTTCTGTCCATAGCAAGTTTTATTTTTTACAAGCTTATTAAGATAAATAATGAGAGACATTTCTGGATTCAATCAATAGAAAAAAATTAGGAATAGCATTAAAAACAAAATATAGATATGCATGTTGGATTCAAGGTTTAGGTGTTAAAAGAATTCTTTCAAAAAAAACAGACTGACACAGTGCTTTCTTCTTGCAAAGAAAAATATCAATTTTATTTAGAAAAAGTCTATGTAATTCTTTTTCTGTCAAATAAAAAAAATATATAAAAGCAGACCTTTCTTTTTTCATATCATAAAATGGAGTTAAACTATTCACTATTGTTCACATATATTAAGTGAAATTAACTTGTGAGGAAAATTAATTTTATATTTATAAATGTTTTTGTAAGGAATTGGAAAAACCTTTAAAAAAATTAAGCGATTGTTTTATTAATAAATTGATAAAAAAAATTTACAAGTTAAGAATGACATCTAATGACTAGATAGTTACGACTTAACATAATAGGCTATTTCAGGTAATGTATTTAGTAAAGAAAGATTTTTAGGAAACTATATTTACTTCTTGAGCTTATAAATGATACTTTCGCACTCATTCAGTTATATTAAATAGAATGATATATTTAAGCAAATTTATATATATATTAAAAAATATGATATGATGAGATAACTTGAGAAACTACTAGACAAAAGCTAAATAAGATAATAAAAAAAAATCTCTTTACTGTACATAAAAATACACAAAAAAAAATAAATAAAATAAAATAATGAACTCAAAATGCAAAGAATCATAGCAAGTTAGAAAAATAACATTTAAAATTCAAAGGAAGAAAATATTCTTCTATTAATAAATAATATCATCAATACACTTGAGAGAACCATGATAAATATATTCTTTTATACAATATATATATATCAGGAATTTATTTGATGAAAAATTTAAAAATTTAGTAAAAATTTTTAATGTTAGTTAAAAATATTAGAATTTAAAGAACACTTGTGTATGAAATTTAGCTAGCTATGTCTTTGCATTTACTAAAATATCTCAAAATTTTGATAGTACAGTCTTAAAATTTTTTTAGCCTTACCCTATGTGTGAGTTATTACATTTTTGTTACTTTATGCATTTCTACAGCAATTTTAAATAAATAACAATGAATAGAATAAAATAAAATCTAAAAAAATGATAAAAAGAATTTTCTTTCCTGTTAGAATAATTGTTATAAATTAAGTCACATTATTTATTGAAAATGCGCCTTCTTTGCCCCCACAACCACTCTTTTACAGACTTTGTGAAATCAACTTCTTCATTCATCTTTAGCATCAGTATTTTGCTTGTTGTCTCAACCTTGGCGAACAAAGAGCACGGGGCGAGCTCATATGATCAGAAGGTCGGGTCCCCAATCGTGGTTGCCGGGAGAAAAGTGTTGAACCAAGCAGACTCCTCAATTCTGCTTTTAACATGTAAAGTCTATGGCGGGCTTGTCATACTTTGAATCGATTTTTCTTGTTTAAGAATCGGAGTGATCAATTTAAAAAAAATACTAATAATTTTTTCAATCTTTCCTATCCACGAAAATGTAGGTCAATTTTTTTTATCTTTATTACTTGTTGTAATATTGCCTTTGAAACTCAAGCCACTTTCTTCCTTTGAGTAAGGGAGGAAGGCAACTTCCACCCCCAAGTACATTCTCCAAGAGACGATTGTGGTCTAATCTTCTCCGTAGGTGGTCTTGGTCTTGCTCCCTTCCTCCCAAATACTTTTACTCTGTTCAACTCTTTTTGAAAATCTTTTTCTCTCTCTGTCCTTTTGAAGAACTGATATGGGGAGCTTTTATAAGCTTGTAATTTATTATGGAAATTATATTCGCTGATAATTCGTTCATTCTACATACATTTTATTTATTTAGTAGTAATACTTTTTCTTGTTTGTATTCATTTTGAGAGTGGAATTTATTTTTTAAATACATTATTCCCCCTTTTTTTTAAAACTTTTTTCCTTGTTTTTTAAAGATGTTTCAGAATTAAAAAATTTACCTTCTGAATAAAGTAAGATTAATTAAAATCGAGACAATGACGTAAAGATATTCCAATATACTATAAAGCATCACAAAACTGCAGTTTTCCTTTTTAAAAATATGTATATATATATATATATATATATATATATATATATATATATATATATATATCGTACACTCATTTGTAGGTTTAAAAAAACATTTACATTATAAAAATTTAAAAGGTTGCAATTTTTCCATTCCATAAATAGTTTTAATTACTCCAATAGCTGGGATAGTTTGTTTTTCCACGGTAAGGAAAAAAAATAGCTAGTACACAAGAACACACATCATCCAAACGTGAACAAGCACTTAGCCCTGTGTTTAGGGCTTTAATGTACATACGCAAGAACACTAAGTATTATGAAAATTTTATTTAAATCAGTAAATGAAGAAAAATATGAAAATATACGCATGTATTGCAAAATTCTTAAAAAAAAGGAAGTAAAAGAATATTAGTGTACATAATTAATATTCACGAAGAAAAATAAAAATGGTATCAAAATATAATGAACCGCTGCTTAGGAACGCAACACTGAAAATATTGAAACCAGTCTGATTGCCAGATGAAATAGAAAGAATGAGGAATGTGAATATTATAAACACCACGAAATTTCATCACGATATATTAAAAAAAATAATAATAAGTTGTAATACTTATATTTTTTGTCTTATCATTTTTGCAAGGTCTGGAGTAAAAAAGCCAAATAATCAATGGTATTGGTCAAAAAGAGAATTTAGGAACACGCCAATATTTTTAAAAATTTTGAAGTGTGATAGTTTTTACTTGTTGAAGAGAAATCTCCATTTTATCAATAACGAAGATTTTAATTGTTCAACTCATCTTTGCTCTGAGTTATGGAAAATTTATGATGTTATTGACCACACTGGAAAAAAGTTTTGTGAGATAGTTAGTCCCAAAGAACAGCTCACTGTAGAAGAAACACTAATGCTCTACAAGGGTGGTTTGTCACGGAAACAGTATATTCCTTTGAAGCGTTCAAGATTGGAATAAAATTTTTCATACTATGTGAAGCTTTGCCGGGTTACATATGTGACTTCCTTTTGTATACAAGAAAAGGTATGTCTCTGTTACTGGATCACTCATCATATGCACAATCAACTGATGTTCTTCACCTATTACACCGATTTCTAAATAGAGGATTTTGTGCCAACTGTTGATAGTTACTAAATTTTATGTGCAAAAAATCAATATCAATTATTATTATTATACATGTTTTATACTTAACATAATTTTTTTTCAATAAGTTTTGTAGTTAAATTACCCACTAATAATGAATAGTAACTAACCTTAGTTCTTACAGGAATCGCGATGTTGGACTTTCAAAATTGCGTGAATATTAATCGTGAAATTGGATTTTAAAATCCTGTGATAATATTATTTTAAAATTGTGTGAATACAAATGGCAATGTACAATTTTTAAACCATGTGAATATGAATCGCAATGCATAACTTTTAAATTAGGTAAATTTGAAATTCGATGTTTGATATTCAAAGCATGTGAATACGAATCGCGATATTAGCGGATTCCGGCGCAGTTTTAAATATTCAAAATGGCGAAAATCCGCCAAACCAAAAGAATAAATTTGTGAATTTTTGCCCATTGGAGAAGAATCATGTGTATGTAAGTGTATTGTTATCACAAAATAGCGAAAGTTTCAACATTTGGATTTTAGATTGAGGAATTCTGGGAATATTTCATATGCCCTGCCCAGATAATGCTCATCCAGAAAAATCATATGTCCTGCCCTTAATTTTTTCACCTGGAAAGATAATACGAAAAAGCTGGAATTCCGGGATACCAGGGAATACAATCACCCTTGCTTTACAATGAGTGATGTTGATAGATGCGATCAACAGGTGTCGTATTACCCAATTACCAGAAAACAACAACGGAAGTATCATAAGAATATGTTTTTTCTTATTGGATCAGTCATTATGGAATTCATACATAAATAACACAAAAAAATATATAAATAACACAAAAAATATATAAATAACACAAAAATATATAAATAACACAACAAAATATATAAATAACACAAAAACATATAAATAACACTAAAAAAAAAAACAAATCACTCCTTGATTTCAAATTAGCTGTGATCGAAGAAAATTTTGACAAATATTCTTCTACATATGCATCAATACATACCAGCCATGCTAGCACTAGCTGTATTTGGCTTATAGAAAGGCATTTTGATAGCCACATTCCACCAAATCCAATAAAAAAGGAACATAGAAGACAATGTGCCATATGCAAAGAGGCTCGCATTTGGTACCAAGTTGGACTATGTTTGGAGCCATGTTTCAAGATCTATCACATCCTAAAAAAACTTTCCATAATAATGATGTCAGTAAAAGTGTGGGGATTTAACTATAGACCATGTCAACCTAGACGATTTTATCAAAAGGTACCTTATGATAGAATCAAGTTAACATAACATACTAGTGAATTGGTATTTAATATTTACAGTGGTAGTTATGCCACAAAAGTAATACAATCTTTATTTCTAAGATCAATATAAATAATTTGTCATATTTACTAATAATGAAATTTTTTTCATATTTATGTATATATTCTAACAAAGTTGACAAAACTGATATTTTTCTGTTTAATCAATAAATTTCTGAACATTTCTAGACAAAATGATCAAAAATTATATTCACCTGAAAATAAAAATATCGCATGAATTTTGTCACTTCTAAACCATGTCCGCTGAAATAGCGAGTACCGTATTATATTTTGAAAACTTAATTAATCTGCACCGATATGAATTAAAACAATATTAAACAGTGTTATGGTTTCTTTTCATGTTTATAATTGATGAAAACTACAAAACTTACTCTCAGCAACATCAACATTTTCATCTTGATTTACTTTATTAGTATCCATCATCACAACATTAAAGA
Source organism: Parasteatoda lunata (assembly GCA_949128135.1). Lineage (NCBI taxonomy): Eukaryota > Metazoa > Arthropoda > Arachnida > Araneae > Theridiidae > Parasteatoda > Parasteatoda lunata. The sequence continues at coordinate 151,771 of OX421980.1, read as the reverse complement.
TTTTCGATGCAAATATCTAGAGCAATGTGCGTGAATTGATAACGATTGCTCATGTCACCACCTAATGTATGAACTCACGTGTCTCCACCATACGTGCTATTTTGTCACCGCAGCAGGGGGAAAACGGCGGGGCACGGGCGCTTGACGTCACGATCTTTGCTTACAATCAATTGGTTACTTGCAAATGAATGAACCTGATTGGTTGGTCATTTTACCCATCTGATGATATTTGTTTACATTTTATGGCGTCCAAAACAAACGTTGCCTAGACTAAGTGCTTTTGATCATCAAAAAAAATGAAGTCCATTAATGAAACACCAATGCATTTGATACATTTTACATTGATTAATATACTAACGTATGTAGAAAAATTATGTTCAGCATTTGCTAGCAGTGTTAATTTTACTGCTGAGCAAAAAAAAGGTTTGATGATGTGCCAGGAAAAGTTCGTCTCCAATATAAAGTTTGAAGAGGTATGTGTATTAAAATTATGCATTTCATTCTTGTTATACATTATTTAAAATCAATTTTAAATCATTTAATCCCATTTTTGTTATTTTTTAGCTTAAGAATTTTATTTGAAGTATGTTTAGTAACACTAAGAACGATACTGTGAGAGTTTAAAATAACGATATCGATTGTGAGAGATCTGAAAAAAGACATGTAGAATAATATTAAAATTTTCACTAAAATATTTTAATTTATTTACAGGATGCCAATGGTTTTCATGTTGAAGCCAAGGTTAAGGCTGAAATGAAAAAAAAATGAAACCTACAAAGTCGACATGAGGATTTCTGCTGGGAATGAGGTGGGGTCTTGGTTTTATTAAATTTTATGTTTTAAATAATTATGTAACAATACAATTTTATTTTAAAATTTTCTCTCTAATAACGATCTTTGTAAATGAATGGCTTCTTGGGAAGTCTCCCCCACCAGATGCTTGCAAAATAGTATATATTCCTACCCACTTATGTTTTTATGGTTTCAGTTCATTATTATTTCACACAATGCATTGTCATTCTTGACCGTAAACTACATTAAATATAAATTTAATGTAAAAGTTTTATTCTCATATTAAGAGTTGTTAGTCTTTGATCTTTTATTCAGAAGCGACTAGTAAGGTTACAATTTTTCTGATAATGTGTACTTCATGATTTCTTTAATAAAAATTATCATTTAATAGTTTTATAATTTTTATAGGTGTTAGATGCCTTTTGCCTTTGCAAAGCTGGGAGCCGCCCTTCATCGTGTAAGCATACTTTTGCTCTGTTATACTGTTTGGAGGAGTACAGTAAACAGGAAATGTACTTGGCCCCAACAGAACGACTACAAGTTTGGCATAAACCTAAGATAACAAAACTAAGTCCTAAAAAATGTTCAGATTTGTATAAAAAACCTAGAATTACGCATGATTCTGTTGAACCAGTTAACTATAGTGTTCTGTTTACTGGAAACAGAAACCTGCAATATTTGTCGGTCATGAAAGAATGTCACAATACAATGAGTATCTTACCATTGCCTGCAATTGTCCTCTCTGAAAGACCAACTTATGATTTTGTTACCCGAAATGTTTCGGAGCTATTGTTTGTAACAAAATTTTTAACTTTTGATTTGGATGGAATTTGGAGGCAGAAACTATTGAGCAAAGCAACTGCTCGAAATGGAAAGTTGAGCGAGCTTGCCGGTTGACTGCTTCCAATTTTCACAGAATTTGTAGCAGAAGGAGTAACTTTGATGTTTTAGCTTCACAAATATTTGATTCTCACTTTAAGAACCTGAGTTACATCCCTGCAGTTAAATATGGAATTGATAATGAATCAGTGGTTCGTAACTTTGTTAGGACAACTTATAACAAATTTGATGTTAGGAAAACTGGCTTAGTTACAAACCCATTTATGCCTTTTTTAGCAGCTTCACCTGATGGTTTGATTCACAATGATGATGATGCACTCCTACTTGAAGTGAAGTGCAAAGTGAATGCTGCTAATAAATCTTAAATTGATCTATGTTCCGATGCTAGCTTTTGTCTTGAAAAGGATGACAATGGTGATATGAGGTTAAAAAAAAAACATTCCTATTATTATCAGATTCAGGGCCAGCTAGCATTAACTAGCATAGCTAAGTGTGTGTTTGCACTGCATTACATGCAACCTAATCACATTTTTATGCAAACTATTGAGTTTGATGAAGTGTTTTGGTCCTCAATTTTTGATTATCTCAGGAGTTTTTATTTTAATTTCTATCTGCCTCATATTGTTTTAAATGAAAGTAAAATATATATAGCTCATTTGATATAAAGCAAAATAAAGTAGGAAGATTAAATTTTATTCTAGTATTATAAGAGTCTTTCCCTGAGATATATGCTGCTTAAGGTATGACATAATACAATTCAGTGAATTAACCAACGGTGTTACGAACAAATCTCAATTTCTCGTTGTCCATTGATCTCGAAACAACGGTTTGAAATTAGTTTTTTCTTGGAAAACAAAAGCACAGAAGTTTATTTAATAAATAAAAAAGAATATTTGTAGCAATATTTTTTATTGCTATAAATTTTTTCAGTATATTTATTAAGCACAGAAATTCATTTAATAAATAAAAAAGAATATTCATAGCAATATTTTTTATTACTATAAATTTTTTCAGTATAATTATTTGAAAATGTTATAAAAAATGTATAAAGATGATATCAGGCAACCATTTTCAAGTTTGACAGTTTCAAAATAAAGTTATAAGACTTTCTATAAATTCAAAATAATTACTTTTGGTCATTCTGATATTTATTACATGGAGCATTAAACATTGAGTAAAATTTATTATAACCACTTAACAAGTAAGACAAAATATCTTATTGTAACACAATTTAACAAGAGAAATCATATATGTGATTTAAAGAAAAGAAAATTTAGTTAACTACTCACTTTAGAGAACAAAAACTTGTCAAACATATTCGGGTTGTAAGAATTGCAAGACCAGTTGAAAAACTTTCAAATCTAAATGCTCAACTGCTAAGAATGCTTAAATTTCAGAAACATAAACAGAACTCGCAGTTAAACACCCAGTTGAAAACCACTAGTATTGTCGATAAGTAACGTAGGATGTGCGATTATTTCCACCATTTGCCTTCGATATAAATTGTGATGTGCCTTCAGATCATCCTTAGGGATGTTTCCCAGATCATCGCCAATTGTGCAGTTATCTAGCATGACATTAATTAATCCAAGGAGGTAACTCACCACATAATCTGACTTTCATATATCTACAAAAATAACAAATTTTTGTAAAAAATATTTAAGCATAAAATTGTATTCATTTAATAAAAGAAACTACATGCAAATGATCCAGGCTAATGCCAGAAAGTGAACTTAGTTCTTTCTGAATATTCATCATTTTATAGCATATATTAATGGTCAAAAAAGGCCTTAATACAACCGATATTAACAAGTAAAGATATCTAGCGACTGATCGATCCAGATGGAGGGAACTTGTTGTATAATGCTATTACACTGACAAAGAAGTGCATTACAAATTAATTATTTTTCTTATTTTATGTATCCTATAGAAAAAGAACCAATAAGAAAAATAAAATGGACTAGTTCGCTTTTCGTATAGTCAGAAAGAACTAAATTTAATTAAACCTAATCAAGTACTGATCAACAGAATAGTAGATAATCCTTAAAAAGGTTTCTTCATCCAGGCAGATGCCAGTAATCTTCCAGCAAATTGTTTTGTTTGAAATTATTTTTCATGTTTTGCAGTGTTAAATATTAATAACTACTTTTATAACAAAAATAATTTTTGATTCAAATTGCTGGAAGATTTAAAAAAAAAAAAAAAAAAAAATCCTAAATCCTCTAGCATAAGCTTTAAATAACCAACATATTTATGCAATAAAAAAAATACTGTACAAAAAAAAATATTCTGTATTTAACATACAATTTGTTTATTAAATTCCTATTCCAAAATTCCTTATAACTCCTAATATAGATTCTTTATAAATTCAAATAATAATTCTGGATTAAATATATACATATATAATATTTACACATTCAAAAATGTAAGGAGGAAAAAAATACCTAGCACAAACTTCTAATGCAAAATATCTTTATCAAGAACCACCTACTTAAAGGTGTTTGAGCAAAAACTATATTTAAAAATATTTAATATCAATCTATTTTAAAAAATCTATATATATTTCAAAAAAATTAAATCATATCTAGAGGAAGCTATCATTAGCTAAGGGCCATTCTTAGTAAAAAAGGGATATATGCAATGCTTAAAAAATCATAATTAAAATTACCAAAGATTATGTAATAAAAACTTTTAAAAAAATTTATGAAATTGAGGTGAAAGCAATTAAAGGTTTATGAAAATTTGTTAAAAATGCTGCGATAGTGAAAACCTCATTTAAATTATGGAGAGAATTGTAAGGTATATGTCCCTCAAAATATTTAAAAGTTTTAATTCTAGATATGGCCCTTTCAACATGAACACGTAAATGTGACACCTCTTTGTTAAATGCTCTTTCTTCTAGATTAAATTGTATTTTGTCCTTAAGGAACAGAGGGGTAGAAAGCTCACAGCCTATATCTTTCAATTCCTTTTCAATCGTAAACCCTTTATCTGCCAATACCAGGTCATTTTTTTCTAACATTTTTAATAAATTACTCTTCAGAAAGAGGCATTTATCAGATATTGATCCACAGTAGAGATCAGAAATGAAATTTATCCCTCCAGATGGTGCGATTCCAATCAGGGCTTTCATTGTATTGTTATTTTTATAAGTGCTAAAAGTGAGCTGTTGCTCTTTAGGGTTTGCAGGTTTCTGCACAAATATCTCTGTGCAATCTATAATTACGTGGCAATTTGGATTTAAATGACGCAGGCATATATTCAAGTACTTGCTGTCGATCTGGCCAGATGTCTACTCGGCAGATTTTTAAATATACGATCTCCGTAACTTTGTTGAAAGTCCTTGAAATAGTTGAAGAAGAGACCTATAACAAGAAAATTTACTATTAAATATCAACTGCATTTCATAAGTCAAACAAAATATATTAGGAAATAATTAAAAAAAATGCAAAACAATTGTTTGACATGTTTAATCTAAAACATGGCGAACAATATAGGTAACTAAAAAAATTTAACATCACACTTAATTTTTTATAAGACTAAAATATTAATTCCATCAACTCTTTGTTACTAGACTGTTATTTTTTTGAATGTGTGCTTAAAATTAATAGTGTCTTTAACAATTTGAAAATAAAATAAATTAATAAATGTATCAAAAATATTAAACAAGCATCAATATGTTTATACTAACAATATATATTATATCACAAAATTGCTTGTATTACGCGTTGAAATATATAAGTACATAAATTTTGTAATATAATTTATGTTATTAGCAGTTATTATAACCAACATCATTTTAATTATTAAAAAAACAAAGGAACATTTTATTTTTGTCCTTTACCAAATGTTACCTTAAAAACATATGCAAGAAAATCTAATGTCACACCCGTTCTCAATTTGATCATAAAGACAAAAAATTCTTGCAAAGGCGTGAATTCTTGAAGAGGACTTCTTCGTTCTTTGAAATTTAAGAAGTTAAAAATTTTGAAAAAAGTCTCGCTGTCAAATCCAGTAAAGGTGTTCAGTTCATCATCGGTCATCTAGGATTGAAATAGGCATTTTGAATTTTTTTCAGCATCTCAAACTCTTTAATTTTGAGATCAAGCTCATCGATGAGAGTACAAAACCCTATATCAGTTTGTGTTGACTTGGACAAGGAAGTTGGCTCTGCTTCTGTGTCCAAATCATCTTGTGTACTAAAATGAAATATATATACATTATAACCAACGTTAATGTTTAGGTGTGTAATGTTTACATATCTATACAGTAGAATCGCAATAATTTGAGTTTTGATTGTTTCAGTTTCCCATGAATTAAAGCTACTGAGAAAAATCAGTTACCTCTCAAATAATTACCAAAACAATTTAAAGTAATTCTGCATCTGGTTTTTATTGTTGTTCAACCAGTCATCTTTAATTTATTCAATATAGGTAGGTGTACACTTTTCATGAAACACATTAAGATGAAATTTATATGCTTTATTTTGAAATTTTAGGGTTTAGATAACTCGACGTTTTGATCGATCGAGGAAATTCGGTCCTATCCACCTTGAATTACTACTGTAAACATATTTACACATTACTCTTTCCATGTTGTTCGAAAGTGTAAAAACAGCAGCTGTTATATATATTGTAGACTATTAATTAACTGGACAAGTTTTTAAGGTTCACGAAAATGGAGAGTGCATGCACATAAAAGTTTCACTTACCTGCTAACTGATGCACCAAAAATGTATGATGTCGGCGCTCTAGTTCGCTTATTGGGTTTAAATTTAAAAAGGGATGGCACAGCATCTTTCTTTATCTTCTTTCTTTTAGTTTGAGGAGAATTCCACAAATATTGATACTCGAAACAATCAGACGTAAAATGCTCTGAACACAATTTACTATGAACAGTTGGTTCAAAATGTTGTCGTTTTAAAGCAACAAGCCACGCTCGCATTAAAACTTTGTCTTCCAAAGGAAATCTATGGAAAGATATTCCCTTTTCAATGCATTCAGCCTTTGCTGAATTGTTGGTACACCCATAAGCACAACAATTATGAGGCATTGTTAAGTATTTAATTTAAAATCGGGAGAAATTATTTTAAGTCCCATTGACTCAACATTACGCCACCATCTTGTTTATACCCAAACAGCTGATTTCGGTGGTGTTCTTCTTCTCGAGTTGAGAGTATCCCATTGGGTGGCGAGCTCTTAATGTAAGTCTATGGGATTTTGATGTCATTTTGAAAAAAATGAGCAAATTTTATATTTTCCTTAAATTTTTGAAGTATTAACGGTCGATTTTCGTGTAGAATAGTTGTTGTTGTAGTTGTAGTTTTATTTACGTCGCACTAGAGCTGCACAATGGGCTATTGGCGACGGTCTGGGAAACATCCCTGAGGAAGATCCGAAGACATGCCATCACAATTTTGATCCTCTGCAGAGGGAATGGCACCCCTGCTTTGGTAGCCCAACGACCTGCACGCGAAGTCGAGCACTTTACGGTAGCACAGTTTAACGCAGACCAATACCGCACACCCTCAGTCCCTACGCAGACTGATCCAAGTGGTGACCCACCCACACACTGACCGCAGCCAGTGATGCTTGACTTAGGTGTTCTGAGGGGAACCGTGTCTTAACGATCAGTCCACTGCGGGACCTCGTGTAGAATAGAGTTATAATAAACTGTATACTAAGTTTTGGCTAAATTGTGACAGTCTTTATATGAAAGAAAATGCAGATTTTTATGGGTGGTGAGTAAGTTCTGTTACATTTTGCAGATGTTGTTTATTATGATACATACTATATATAATTGTTAATTTTTTTTGTTTAGATCTTAATAAATTAGATTAACTGTGATGTCTGCTTCATAAATGGGTCAGAATAATTGTCAATTTTTTTTTAAATCTGATGAAATAGCTTTTTTTTTAATGATTATTATCTTCTGGGTGGCAGAATTGAAACTTTAATATCTTGCTGGCATTTTTATCGCGTTATTATTTTATTCTAATATCGACTAAAAGTAGAAATAATTTATTTTTATGTATGTCCCAATAATAATAATATATTTTAGTAAGGTTTTGATAATTGTGTAAAAAAAATCGTACGTTCTGTGGATGAGTGCTTTCTTCTTAAAAATAGTGTTTGTTTTGAATCAAATTAGAAATAGTTGTTGTTTTTTACGTAAGATTTTAATTAAGTATAATGCCTGTATTATAGATAGGTTCAAATAATGATAAAAAGAATGTTTCAGTGTGTTTAAATTGCTTCTTGGTGGCAGAGCTTTGAATGAATGGATTTTTCTGATATTTTTGCTAATGCACATTATTATTTAATTCTTTTGTTTATTAACAGTAGAATTTTTTTTTTAAATGTCTTAAATCTATTAAAATAATTTAGTTAGGTTTTGATAATTGTTTAAAAAAGTCTTTTGTTCTGCGGGTGAGAGTGTGCTCTCTCCTTAGAGATGTTTGTTTTGATTCATATGAGAAACAGTTCTGGTTTTTTGCATTAGATATTAATTAAGTATAATGCCTGTATAATAAATAAGGCAAAATAGGGATAAAAAAATTTGCTACAGTGTTTAAATTGCTTTGTTTTTGTAAATAAACTTCCGGGTCGCAGCTTTGAGTGAATGGATTTTTTTGATATTTTTAATAACACACATTATTATTTAATTCTTTTGTTTTTTAACTGCAGACTTAATCATTTTCTTTAAATGTACTAAGCTTCTTAAAATGTTTTAATCAGGTTTTGATAAAATTTGTGAAAGAAGAAGAAGTTGTATTGTGTGGTTGAGCTTCTGGGTGGCAGAGCTGCGAATATATGGATTTAGATGTTATTTTCACAAATACTCATTATTATTTAATTATTTTGTTTGTTAAGAGTAGAATTAATTTATTCTAAACATATATACCAAATACTTTCAAATGTTTTTATTAGGTTTTGTTAATATTTGTGAAAGAAGTCTTTTATTATGTGATTGAGCGTGCTCTCTCTATCGATAATATGTTATGATTCATATTAAAAATAGTTTTTGATTTTTTACTTCAGATATTAATTAAGTAGATAAAATATAATGCTTATTTCATAAAAAGAGCAAAACAAAAAATTTGTTAATGTACATTAAAATTGATTTGTTTTTAACAAACTTCTGGGTGGCAGAGCTTCCAATAAGGATTTTGCTGATATTTTCACAAATACACATTATTATTTAATTATTTTGTCTATTAAGAGTAGAATTAATTTATTTTATGTATGTATCAAATTTTTTAGTTTGATTTTGATAATATTTATAACAAAAATTCTTATTTTTAGGTTAGTAGGCTCTCCCCTTAAAGATAATGTTTGTTTTGATTCATATAAGAAATAGTTGTTTATTTTTTACTTTAGACATTATTTAGTAGATTATGTATAATGCCTGTTTCATAATTCTCCCTCACACTTGTTTCCTTTCAATTTAGGATGCAACTTTGTATGGAGAAAACAATTCAAAAGAAATTGTGAAGAAGCAGATGGAATTCAATTGGATCTTTAAAGGATGCAGAATGGCTCAGTGGGGCTTTAGTGAGGAAACTTGTTTCTTATTTAATATCAAGTATCTTTCCGCCTATTGCCCCTTCTAAGTCGCATCAATCCTTAAGGACACTCATGAAGACTTCTTTCAAAATTAAGCCTGACTTTAAGGTACTCTACAACACGGTGATAGCATAGTATGAAGGTGCATATGTTTGTATTAATTTTTTTTTCTTTAAAATTTACTAGTCATTATGCATGTTTGTTCTAAACTGTCTATTAAACAACATTGAATTTAGGGTAGGATTTGTATGCTTTCCAGCCAGTATAACACATCAATTGTAAATAAAGGGGGGGGGTGTAAAGAAATTTAATTAATAATTAAAGGATTATTGTAAAATAATTTCTATCCTTGCTTTCAGAATTTTAGCTATATAATATTTTATAACCCAATTATGTGATTATGTTAATATAATAATTTTTCCCCAAAAATTATTATTTAAATAATTAGTTGAATATCCATGAAGAACATTAAGAAGAAGTTTGAGAAAAATATATAATAAATATCCTGCGTAAATGCTTTAATTTTTTTTTTCTTGTTTTTAAATAATGTGTTAGGCTTTTTTTTTTTTTTTAAATTCATTGCCACTTATCTTATTTCAATGCATATAATTTCAAGTTAAAAACTTATCTCAGCTTTGACATAAGCATGTGAAAATCTAATATTTCTTGCATTTTTTCTTATAGTTTGTATTGGGTGATAAATATTTCTTTAAAATCTATCATTTATGTATCCGCTACTCTATCATTAACCAACTTTATATTAAAATGTTTTATACGTATGAGTGACTGTTTAAAAACTGCATGTAAGAGGCACGCCTCGTGTATGTGCAAATCACATGCTTAATGTATACCTGTTATTTGTTCTTCTAAGAATATAGTGTCTGTATTACTTACAAATTTCAGCTCCCCATTTGTAGAGCACCCTGTTGATATCTGTGAAATAATGTAAAACTTATTTTATTATATATTCCATACAGTAATTAACTCTTTACCTGAATTTTTTTCCTAGTTAGCTAACTCTTTCAGAGATGACTTATATATTGTTTTTTTAGAATTGTACCTTTATCAATCATGATGATTTCTAATGCAATTGGCCTGGGCATTAAATGAAATAAATATAAGTACATCGATTATCACTAAATGTCAAGTTTACTACTATGTTTTGAAAATTTATTCAAATTCTTTTATTCTTGCTACTTTATACATTTTCAATCAAAGAAGTTCAACGAAAAGGTTCACACATTAAAGTGTTCGCATAGGTTATAACACTACTGAGCAAGCATGCATAATCATACAGGGGTAAAAGCATAATAAAATACTATTTTGATAAAATATTTGGAAAAGTAACACTGTTTCCTTTTTTAAATATAAATTTTTTTTATTTTTTAATTAATTATTGTATTAGAATATGTGATGATAAAGCTGTCTATATTTAATAATAATTACTCCAATTAAATAATAGCTTCTCTCTCTTTCTTTAAAAAAAAAAATAGTTTCATTGAAATAGATAAACAATGAAAATATAAACAAAATTAATCAAATTGCCGCTTAAAGACTTTCTAAGAATGGAAAATTAAAAAAAAGAAATTTCTATGAACACAGCTTAATAGTCATCATAGTGAATATTAATCGGTGATGTCTTATTCAAACACCTTTGAATTGCTCATTGCTGTCAGGCTAACAATTGACTTCCATTTTAATTTTGCCATTACATAAAGCAAAATATATTTAGTTTAATTCATAAGTCTAAATATGTTAATTCCAATCGTATTTTTCTGAGTTTCAACTGTTTTGAATTAAAAAACACAAGAGAGTTTTAGTTATATTTTTCTTAAATAATTCAAATGCTGTTCAATTTTACTTACAAAGAAATATCCTTCATGTTCCAAGAAAAGTTTAATCAAAATTGTTTATTATTGAGAAGGAAAAAGAATAACAAATTTTAAATAACTTATAATGCAAATGATTGATCACACAAAAAAAATAATAAAATAAACGATTAGTCCCTTTGCTTTTTAGTATCACTTGGAAACAATAATCTTACAAAAGGTATTTCAATGGATAATGTGATGATCATCCATGTCAAACTGCCCATGGAGTTAGAACACATGCCAGTAGTAATAGATCTTTTAGGAATAGAAATATGTTAGAAGTGTACACGGCCAGGAGGTAGATCACTCCTCAGTATTATATTTCCGATAAAATTTGCTAAATAAATATATGTGATTCAATAACTTTTAGTATTAAATGTGTGACAGAACATTGCATTACAAATATGTTAGAAGTGTACACGGCGAGGAGGTAGATCACTCCTCAGTATTATATTTGCGATAAAATTTGCTAAATAAATATATGTGATTCAACAACTTTTAGTATTAAATGTGTGACAGAACATTGCATATAATTTTTTTTTTGAGATCATCTTAGGAACTTAAATTAAGATTTCATGCAATGAAAAAAAAAAAAAAAATACTATTGAAAACTTATAAAACTAAATATTTAGTAACATGCATTTACAGAAATAAAAGAATTGAATAATTATTGTAATACAATATTAACTGAAAATTTAACCCATATTTTACCATATTTAGAAAAAAGTAATATTTTTTGAAAAAATTTCTACCACATACTAATTAAACATCAAGTAAAACACTACATTAAAAAAACTCACCAAAACTTTAATGGTTTAATATTTACAAGCTGTCCTATATATAGGACGATGGTCCAATCCACTACTATATGTTTTATGAACAAGCCTCTTGGTTTACATGAAATGGCAGGAAACATTCGACGCAAAGTCCTAAGTTACATTTTTGGCACACAGTAGTAGGTTTTCTTGTACAGTTTTTAAGCTGACAACGTCGTTGTTTTCCATTAGGATTTCTTATTAATGTGTGATCAGTTTGCAATTTCAAGTAGTCTGGGTTTCTTTGTTGAATGCCTAAGCTTCTTCCTACATTATTTCCAGGTACGCTCAATCCTAGATAAGCTACTGCAATGTGTCGACGAAATTCCAGCAGTTCTAGGCTTTGTTCAGGCACAAAAAGTTTTGAAAGTTTCCATGCAGCAAGCAATGATGTCTCAAATGCATTTATGAATAATGGCCAATACCATTTTTTCCCTTGTATAGAAGAACAATATGTTTCCATGAGATTGTCAAACAAGTCTACTCCATTCTTATACTTGTTATAGGAAACAACACATGATGGTATGTCTACTTTCTGTCATTCGTCTTTCAACTTTTGTGAAGCATTTTGTTTCTTCAAAATTAGTTATCAATGATACTACTCTGTTATCATTCCAACGAACGGCTGCAATTTCATTTCTAGAGTCAAACTTTCGATCGGATGATCCATGATCCATCTTCCCTAACATATTAGATGATTTTAAAGGACATTTTCCCATTCTATTATCTCTAACAGTTCCTGTAGCGAAGAAGTTCTTACTTTTTAGGCTAACGAAAAGATCATAAGATGTAAAAAAGTTATCCATATAAATTTTATGCTGTGCTGGAGTTTCAACGATTGATAGCAAATTTTCAACAACCATTTGAGATAATGACTTTTTCGCTTTCTTTATGTCAGACTCAATAACTTTTTTCTCTCCTTGATATGGTATTATATGAAAAGGAATTCCATCGAAAGATGCGAGTATCCGGAGTTTGTATCTAAATTTCACGGGTTTCCCTTTCATATACATTTTGCAACCGTGTTTTCCAAAATAACGAACCATTCTTTAATCAATACTTAAATGTTCCGAAAACACCCCAAATTGTTGAATAGATTCATTCAACAGTTCATAAATTGGACGAACTTTGTAAAAGCTATCTGATGAATCAATAGCAGTGTTGTTATTAAAGTGTAAATACTTCTTGATATCAAAATACCTTTTTCTCGACATTGCTTGACTGGCGAGCGTTGTTCCAACATCAGGAGCATTTTCCCAATACATTTTTTCTCTAGGCAAAATGTGATAACCACTGTAGAATAAAATTCCTAGAAATTGCTTGAATTCATCAGTCTTTAGATTAAATTCTTGATTAGTTTTTTGTCCAGCATACTTGTTACTTTCATCTACTGTTTTTGCAATCATATTTTCAGCCATCATTTCAAAAATTTCCACAGGTGATTTTCCTGAAACCATGTCTACTATTTTCTGATGTTTTTCACTATGAAATAATTCGGGAGCAGATGAATATTTTGGTGTTCGATTCGTCCATTTTGGTGATGAAATATTTACTTCTTCAGTTGTTTTTTCCTTTATAACTTCAATAGTTCCTGCAGTTTCTTCTTGTGGTTTTTCATCAAATATAACAGGTCCATGTTCATTGCTAGTGCAGGCATCATCAATGTCTTCATCATCAGTGACTACATCGGGATCAGGTGGCAATATTACCATTTCAGGGTCATTATCATCAAATTCATCGCTCAATGACATTAAATAGTCATGGGCCTCTTCAATTGTTAAAAATCTTCGACTCATTTTCGACGCTTTCTCGCTAAAATGGCTACGCATTGAATGGATGGCTGGCTCTCTTCCAAGTTCATAATTTCCCCCCAAAAAAGATAGCGTCACCACATGATTAAATCTCTTGACCAATGAGGAGGAATTTTAAAAGCAAACTCTGACGTTTCGTTCAGAGAAACCCGGATGTAATTAAGTTTCTCAGCAGGTCGCCGGTAGTAGGGGATTTTACCATTGTCCTGTATATAGGACAGCATCTAAATCACTTGTAAAACCAGTTTAAATATACATTTTTCGATTCAATTTTTACTCAAATGTAATACTAAAGTCTTGGAGTTAATAAATGTTAAAAGAAATTTATTGTTTTCTTCTTGCAATTATTTAAAATGAAATTTTAACTCGGGTCAAATAAAATAGTAAAAAATAGGTATTTTCAAAAATTTTAAAAAAATACAAAAAACATAAAATTGTACATAAAATGGATATAATTAATTTCAATCTATCAAAAACTTCCTTTTAGAAGTGAAAAATAATTAAATTTAACAATATCAGCTGTAAAAATGCAACAAATTGCAGCTGTCCTGTATATAGGACGATGGTAAAATACGGGTTATGTATGCTTGTAAACCATTTTAGGCAGGCGGAGGTGTCCATTCATATACCTTTTTTGACACTATAATTACAAGTAAAAATATATTTTGTTATTTTTTAAATGTAAAAAACACTAATTGTTACATGCTGTATTTTATAACTCTAAATTATTAAAATGTTAAATATAAGAATTTTTACCTATTTTGATCAAAATTCATACAAAAGGATGAAAAGTATTTTTAATAAAAATTCTACATCAACATGCGGCACAGAGATATTCTTCCGAGTAAATGAGAATCTGCATACACCATTGTAGAAACACTAAGTCCTGGTAAACATATCTCACAGAAAAGCTTAAAAAAGACAATGCTGTGAAACTATTCCCCGGGACAAATATGAACCATTAGTAGAAAAACAAACTGCAATGTGAATACTAATTAAAATTTTAAATTTAAGACAAACTATATTAAATTATTATAGAACAATTCCAAATATAATCCAGGCAAAAGCCAGAAGAGAACAAGTTGCTTCAAATTAATATTGCAATCAAGATACTTGTTAAGATTTCAAACAATAGTATATAGTTGAAAGCACAGCTTTTCAAATTGTAAATATAATAAAGGATAGCATACATTAGTTTGAATCAACTTGAATTACAGAGAGAAAGATATTTTAAGGTTAATATATTTTATATATTAAATGTTAAATATAAGAATTTTTACCTATTTTGATCAAAATTCATACAAAAGTATAAAAAGTATTTTTAATAAAAATTCTACATCAAAGGGTTCAAAGCAAATGCAAGCTGTTAATTTTTTATTAGCTTTTAATATTGTTCATTCTATACTCATGCTACATGTTACTCAAATCCAGCAATTAAAAAAAAAAAAAATTACGTGCAGTTTATATATATATATATATATATACACACAAATACAAAACTGAAAGATTAATTGTTGCGGAAATGGGATAATGATGCCTTATATTTCAAATGCAGATCAATTTAGGATAAACAGATCCTCAAAAAGTTTCTATATACAACTTGTGTTGAGCTATGACATTTCTATAGCACAGCATAATTATTTAGTAATTTTCAAATACACATTTAAATTTTTAAAAAATACAAAAATTAAATCAATACCCTATAGTAACAATATAACTACCTTATAAGGTTTCAGATATACTAAAATGAAACAGCCATAGGATTGTCTGTGTACCATTTTATACTTGACGGCCAGATAGTAGTTGGCATTAATTTTATTGTGTACAACAATATTCAAAATACTTCTTATACCACAGATAAGAATTTAAAAATAATTAGAAAATGTTAATGGATGATGCACTCACCTGCTAACAGATGAAAAATTGAAAAAGAAAAAAAATGACTAATTAATAACATATTTTTTTTTTTTTTTTTTTGCTCATACTTATTACATTGCAATGAAGATTATTAAGACAAACCTATCCTTCAACAAAGATAAGTAACATTCGAAATAAAATCAAAATATAATTTATAAATATTTCATAATTAAAGCCTGTTATTCTAAGTCAACCAGACCATATTTTGATTTAAAATAAAGCTGAAGTAAAAGCATGTTTGGAACTTACCTAAGGTTACATATTCATATGCAGACAAAGATTTATAATTCTTCAAACAGTCAGAATTATAGCCTCCTGGGTTTGATGTGAGATAGTAGGAGATATCTGGATATGTAATTTGAGGGCAGTACTTAAAAATTTCTTATAGCATTCAGTTTCGTTGACAGAGTAAGGATCCTATCTAGAAATATTTACATTATTATTTTGTATCGTTAATTTGTCAAAATACCTTTGCCTCAACACTTAAATCCGAAACATAATTGGAACACGATACAACTTTACTACAATAATCATGGTCTGAAAAAGCCATCTTTACCTGAAATTAGAGTTTACATTAAATAATTATACAGTACAATTTAACATAACACATCTAAATATTTCTAAAAATAACTGCATGCATATAGAAACATTAAATTAAAAATGTAGCACAAAATAGAAAGCCTGTTATAATATAATTTTTTAGCATTAGTAGAATCATACGTATATTAAATGTAAGTGCAAACACTCTTAAACATTATCATGTGTAAACACATTTATAATCTGAATAAAATTATTGATTTCAAATGGATATTTATAATCTCAAATGTATCATATTTTTAAGTTTATAAACTAAAATAAAAAAAATTATGAGCAATAATAAAGACTTTTGTTATCATACACTTCTATGCTATATCCTATGCAATGCTACTTAGACCTAAGCCATTGATCATTTGTAGCTAAAGCCTAAGTGGCAATCCTTGCACAACAAAAACAAACGAAAAAATATATAAATCTTGAATAATAATATACATTTTGGTAAACACACAACATATGTTTTAAATCCACATGTACACATGATCTAAAGTGAATCACCAAGTTAGACAATTAAAATGGTATTAATAAACAAATCGTAATTCAAAGTTCATAAGACGGGTTTTAAAGACAATATAAGAACTATTCAAAATAAAAAATACTATAAAGAAGAAATCCAACATGAATTCGAAAACGAGACTGGCTATGATATACTATATAATATGTATAGGATTTATCAGTTTCACAATAAAAATAATCACATAAAAAAACAATAAATCTTAAATCGAATTATTCATTTTAATATAAATATTATATACATTAAATACAAAACAAGTTGTGAGATAACATTACAAATTATGTAAGATACGTAAATAGATTGGTCAAATATAAATCATCAAATTCCACCTTTTAAAATAAAATTTTTTAATCAAAACTACTTTGATTTTACAAGTTTATCAAACTATCTTTCAGAATATATAAGCACCATTCAAAATAAAATCAAAATATTAGTTATAAATACTTTATTTTTAAACTTCGCTATGTTAATCCTATGGGAGCCCTGCCACCCAGGCCTCAGCAATTGATTGTTTGTTTACAATCAATGCCCGTGCCCCATAGCCATATCGTATATTTCGTCAGAAGTGAGTTCATCTAACGACAGCGAAGCCTCCTAATGTTAAATCATAGAAATTTTGCAGTTTCACCTGAGGGCTTCTTGCAGTGAAGTAGTCGATAGATTGCAGGAACGAAAGTGTAAGCAAATGACATCATATCGTCACCAGTAAGAGGGGATAGGCTGTTGCTATTATAAACGAACTTGTGTCTGTACGTACAACCGGCTGAGCAACTGCACGTGCGCAGGGCGAAAATTTTTACGCCCCAGCCAGTTGTAAACAGTGAAAAGTTGCCAAATGTTGCACGCCTATCATTTTACAACTGTCTGAGAGATTTTTGGCTTTGGATAGAATAGTTCATCAAATCATTGCTTGATGACGCTAAATTTCAACGACAGATGGCGATAAGAGTAGCTATTTGCAGACTTTTTCTGTGCTAGTACTCCCAGCTATTGAAAACTGAAGCTATTGAACTCTTATTTTTAAAAGTTAACAGCAGATAAATATTTACATTAATTTGTTTATTCTTCTTCTTCTGTTCTTCACATTTGTTCAACCCAGGATGAAGTCTATCTTGAGTTATCAGATGTATATATATAAGCCATTTACATGAAAAAAATAAAAATAGGAGAAAAGAAGATACTTAATAATAATAAAAGGAATTGAATAGCATATGAATTAATTATATATATATATTATTTAGAAAATACATGAATTTTTAAAATTGTCTTTTAATATTCATGACAAGAAAAAATAAGTGTGCTGAATGCTTCAGTAATTAACTTAATTCCTATACAATAGTATCTTTGGCTATTCACATATCTTTAAAATTTTTGCAAACTCATGATAATTTTCTAATTCAAATAATTTTTCAAACATACCGTCAAACGGGGTGACTATAAGTTCCATATGGGTGACTTGGTGCCATTGTGGGGATTTTAATTATCGACTATACCAACCTTCATCTATCAAAAGGTACCTCAAGATAGAATCAAGTTAACATGTCTCTTATATACTAGTGAATTGATATTTAATTTTTATAATGGTAGTTATACCACATTACTCCCCTTCCAGAATTTTATCTGTGATAGAATTCGATGAACAGATACCACTAGTTGATTTATGCTGTTTATATATTTAGTTAATTTTTGGTTCTTTTTTTTTAATAGCACTTTGCTCATTATTTATTTTTGTAGCATTTCGCTCTTTTTTTCTTCATTATTATTGTTTATTGACCGGGAGACTTTAATTACTTCACCGGATTTTTTTCTTCTTCTTTGAGCATTTTATATTAACAGCAAATCAACTGTTTTAATGTGGACTATCCACCGAAGTAGGCGTTACTGTTGAGACTTCTGCGAAATGGGCGTTACTGCGGGTTCAAATCACGTCCGGGTCACCAATGTGGGAATTTTAATTATCGACTATGCCAGCCTTCATCTATCAAAAGATACCTCAAGATAGAATCAAGGTAACATGTCTTATATACTAGTGAATTGATATTTAATTTTTATTGTGGTAGTTACACCACACCATCCTGGATTTTCGAACTCAAGCGGCTGATGGCGCCAGAGGAAGGAACCGATCGAAAAAGGAAAACTACCGCTAGGTAGTGGGATAGTAGGGCGATTTTAACTGGGGTACTATGCCAATTAAATTATAACCTAAATTGTAGCCTACCTTTGTTTGTGTCGATGAGAATTTGTGGTGTTGTGATCTGGAAAAGAAGTGTGGTCTGGTAATCATATTTTGGAAACAGCCAGAAAAAAGGTAAGTTCAGTTTTTTGTCACTAAACTGTCAAAGAATTTCTACACGCTTCGACGTTTCAAAATGATTTTTTGTTTACCAGTTATAAACCTTAATTCAATTTTCGATAAAGTGTGGGGTGACTAGTTGCCATCGTGTTTTGCACTGTTTTGGTCATTTTTAAGATTTTAGAGTGTTTATTGTTTAAGTGGAGAGACAGCCATTGATGTCCTAGATGTTGACCATCCATCTACAACAGTCTCTGGTCAACCGTTGACAAGTGGTGAGTCAGTCAATGACGCAAAAAACACTGGCCCTGTGCAAGGTGACTTTGTTGCAGTAAAATAAAAAGGAAAAATGTACCCGGGTCAAATGATTTCTGATTTCGACAGTAGCAACGAGGCATGTGTGAAATGCCTGGAGAAAAGTGGACAATTTTGGAAGTGGCCTGACACCCCGGATATTTTGTGGCACAAAAAGAAATAAATCCTGAAGAAGATTTGTCCTCCCGAACCTCAACCAAATGTCGACAAATTTCAGGTTATTCTAAATTCGGATTGACTGAAAAGAGAATTTCTATCTCAAATTTGTAGTTTCCAAAGTAGCACGTGATATTAGATATTATCAGAAAATCGGTAAAATCTAACGTTATCTTGCACAACTTCTAAGATTAGAAAGATACAAGAGGTCGCTGTTTGCTCAGCATCGTATAATATTAGATTCAACGCAAACTAATATTATCTAGCGTTCGCTGTAATATTATATAGTATTAGATTCTATGAAAAGTAATATTATCTAGCGTTCACCGTTATATTGTTTTGCATTAGTTTTGATGCTATATAATATTAGATTTTGTATTTTCTGATATCTTGCATTGCTTTTTATATTTTGGAGTAAGCAAGAGGAAGATATGGATGGTAGAATAATTCGGTGATATAATTTTACTTAATTTTATGCATTGCTGTGAAGCAGTAAAACATGGAACAACAGTTTAATAATGTCTTTCCATGCATTATTTACTTTAACAACACATAAATACTAAAAAAATTATATTACCGAATTCGACTACCTACTATTTTCCTTCCTCTTACTCCAAATTATTTTGGATCCAACTGATTTTTATGAATGAAATTTTCAAATTTTATTAAGACATAATACTTAAATATATTAAGTTTTGATTTTTTTCCCTTTCTTTATATCAAGATTTAAGTGATAAATTTTATATCATTTCATATCATTTATCTTTAATTTTAAAAATATTCTTAAATTGTTTTTAAAATCGAGCCAAGTTTATCATAATCTCACTTGAATTTGATAAATTAATTAATAAATAATTTAAAATAATATAATAATCTCTTTAAATAATTTAAAAATAAATAAATTACTTACTTCCAAATATTTTTCTTCTATTGAAATTGAAAGGAGAAATACTTAAGTAACTTAATTTTTTCTATACCTGAAATTTCACCTAACAGAAAAACTTAAACAAATCCCAAAGACATGTGAAGAATTTTTTTTTCAGACAGTAAAACCAGAAAGGGATTTAATATTAAAATTAGTTATTAAATTCTTATTTTTTTTAAAAAAAAAATATATGGCACATCAGAAAATTTAATAATTCTATAACTGAATTAAAGCTACTATGTATTAAACCAGCAATTTTATCCAAAAAATTTACATGACATTTAAATTTCAAAACAAAGAAATATTGTGTTTTATCTTATTAAATTTGCACTAATATATAATAAAATATACTAAAAATTGAATGCTAAATTTTGAGCAGCTTATCTCTTATTAATAAAAAAAGAATTTCCTTTTTTTTTTTTTTTTTTTTTTTTTTTTTTTTTTTTTAGGCTTAATGACATTATACGTTTATTATTACTGAAACACAGTCAATCTAAAATGTTTCTCTCTCAACTTTAAAAAATAAGATTGAATTTTTAATCCTTAGTTAAAAAATCTCTATAAAATTGGGTTATGTAAAAAAGTTACAATCACATTAAGAAAAACTACAAACTGTTAAATATTACTTGTAATTGTTTTGTTGACAAAATGAAGATAAAAGAAAAATGTTTACAAAGAAAATTATTACAGAAAAATTTCAAAAAGTCAATAAATGGAAAAATAACTAAGCTAAATTCTTTATTGATTTTTTACAATTTCTTGGTTATATCACAGTGAAAAAAAAAATGAATTAAAAGAGAAAAAATAAAAACTTCTTATAATATTAATATCACATCCGAATACATCACAGATCATATATCATGTTCTTTTTCCTTTTTACAAGTTATCCGATAAATCCAATGAAATACTGAGGTAGTTTAACTCCACCAGGGAAGATCTTTTCCTTGAATTACCCCATTCATTGGCACAAGAGAGGACCTTGCCAAGTCTTTCTGTGAGCTCTTCACGTTTAACTTCTGGAAAGCGGAGTGACATTGTAGCTAAAAAAAATAAGAGGAAAAAAGTGAACAATTTAAAAAAAAAAAAAAAAAAAAAACATTTTTTTATTTTTAAATAAATAATTGATATAAATTTTGCAATAAAAAATTACTTTTTATTTTACTTTGCAAATAAAAAAAACCATTTGTAACATTTCCCCCATCGGTGATTCAATGGATTTTAATGGTGAAGATAGACTATATTCATTTCGCACTACTTCACTGATTAATAGTTTGAGATCAGGTTAAAACACAAAAATTGAAGGACAAACAGACTAGCACATTAAGGCAAGGTGACAGCAGGCAAAAGCTAGGCTTAGAAGAAAGTTCTTTATAAAAAATTAAAAAAAGTTTTGATATTCTATTTCATTTCTGTCAATTCTCGGACACATATATTTAAATGTTTTATTCTTAATGTTGTTATAATTTGACTATTTTCAAACAATGTAATTTACAGCAGTGGAGCATGTATGGGTATCGCGTTTTTTATTTTTTTATATATATCAAACATTTTATCTTAAATGTTATTTTCAAGCAGACTTTTTTAATTTTTAACTATTCTCCTAAATTTAAATCTATCTTTTCATTAGAATGTAATTATTGTTTTTAAATTTTTTTTCACAAATAGTAATTGATGATGAACTATAGTTTCTACAACTCAATGACTAAAATCCTAAGCAATTAACTTTAAATATTCATTCTCTTTTTCACCAACATAGAACAAATGCCTCTTCATTTTCCAGGAAACATCCAGGTCATGAAGCTTGTTAAAATTGAAATTCATGTTATTCATAGTTTAGAAATAAAAAATGCATACCCAAAAGCACATGGAATATTTCCCTCAAGTCTTCAAGAGATTTCTTTCCCTTTCTCCCAAGTCTACTGTATTGCAGAGCAACGTCTTTCACAATAATTTTTTTTTAATAAGTTAGTGGTAAAGAAGGACAAATGTTTGCCATAAGATATATTTGAAAGGTAGCTAACCTAAAAAAAATAAAAGCAAAAAAATTATTATTGAAGCAAAATAGACAGAAAAATTTAAAGGAACCAGTTGAAGCATCTGTAAGACAAGTTGCTATTAAATGTAAAGTAAAAGAACAAAGCAAATCTAACTAAATACACAAATAAATTTTACTAAAGTAAACTTTTTAAAAATAAATTTTTATTTGAGATATTTTTCATTGTATGATTAACATACAATTAATATGATGGTTATTTTACAAAATTTTTGGAATTAGTAAAATAAAAGAAACTGAACTTTACATAATTTATTTTAATTTCTCTTTTTTTTAAACAATTTAATTAGAAATGCGTTTTGTCTTAGCCCTCGACTAAAAAATTATACTTTAAATAAAGATCTAAATGGTAAAAGCTTATAATTTTTTTTTTTTCTTTTTCCAGCACCGAAAAATATCTAAATGAGAACAAGGGTAATGAGTTTGATCCTGGCAATGTACAAAACAACTGACGTGTATACGCAGCAAGGTGCATATAAAGTCTGCCCCGGCTGAAAGTTCTTTCATTGGTTATCGTGCGGAAGATTGAAAAGAGCTAGCTCAAGTGGAGTCCATTTTATCTGACCAGTATCAAAATTACGTGGCATTCCAACGGTGGCCGTTAAAAAATAAAGCCCTAGAAATGGGATGTTTGGTCATGTTTGAGTGATGGCGGTGATGAGCAGGGCCGTCTTAATAACATGCAGGGCCCCCGGGCAAAAAAATATTTTAGACTCTTATAACATGCTATAATGTTTATAAACGAACTAAAAAACTTCACATATATAAAATAAATCATTTTTAAGATAGGATTTTAACAAATTTAAACACATTTTGATTACCCCAAAAACTCAACAAAAAAAAAGCATTTTTAAACTATGTATCATTTTTTAAAATAAAAATGGAGATGGTACCTAGTTGTAATCCTCAAGAAATAAAATAATTTTCGAAATCATGGAAGTTAATTAAAGTAATTAAATTAAATTAAATAAGCATAAAGGTATATAGCAAATTAAAATAAATTCAAAAGGTATGAATTCTTTTGTCAAATTGAACAGTTATTAAAACATCTTTCAATGCCCAAGTACCTCAAATTTTCATTGGAACGTAGAAAAATAGAATTCGGTTGTCTGTATTAAGTTTTCTTGTTAATGAACTATTCAAATTATTGGTGATTGCATGATAATCAATCAAAATTTGTAAGAAAAAAAATTCACACTTTATATAATGGAATATATTTATTTTAAAAAATATATAAGGCAATGTTGTTTATTCTTTTAACACAATTTATAAAAATAAGATTCTCAAGGGTCCCTTGAGATCTTGGGGCCCCCGGGCACTGCCCAGGTGTGCCCATGCGTAAAGACGGTACTGGTGATGAGTACCTTGCTCTATGTTTAGAATATAATAATGAAAAATACTTGACAGCTTGAGCTTTTTAAAAATATTAAATGAAAATAGTATTGCTAACCAGTGCAGTATAATTCACATAATTTTGTTATCAATAATTATAAATAAGAAATAAAAAAATTATTTGCATATCATTTATCTGATCACGAATGGATTGGATATACAGAATCGCTGTTGCGCCAATGGCATTTTCAAGATAAATTCTTAATGCTTTCTTGATATATACTGAATACTTTATAAAAGAAATATTTGGTACTTATATTCAATGCTTAACAATTATCAATACAATATTATCAATGTATCAGTGTACACAATATTATCAATACAAGCACAATATTATCAATGTACATATTCAATGCTCAACACTTTATATTCCATGTTTACGTGCCGCAAAAAGCTACCTAGTAAAACTTTCTTATTCAGCGTCAATGATAATAATTTTTAAGAAACCCTTATTTATTTTATTGTAATTGCTACCTTACCTGTGTTACATAGCATTACACATTATCAAATAACTTTTATTAATCTATAACTAATGCTTTTCCTGAACTCTAGCAAAAAAGTATGAAGTAAAGCAATTTTGTTAAGAATATTTAGGAAAAAATAATATTGATTTTAAAGTAAAGATATGTGTAAAAACTTAATTCAGTGTTATTTTTTTCTACTCTCTGAAAGACAATTTAATGTTCGTGTAATCTTAAATTTATATTATTAGTATTACTAAATGATTTATAGTTTTTTTGGTACGTTCTGGTTTGCTGTGTTCAAGTAAATGAAAGTATTAGATATTTTTATAAATAATAATTATTTTTATAAGTAGTCATTTTTATAAATAACTAATTATTTTTATAAATAATCAGTTATTTTTATAAATAACTAATTATTTTTATAAATAATTACTTTTCTATATACATTTAAATTTTCTTTGTTTACTCCAGTTTTATTATGTTTAAATTATTATTCCAGTTTTTTTAAAGAAGATCCTTACACTTTCTTATGTATTTAAGCTTAGCTGGATTTAAATTTTTTTGTTTCTTTAAATAAGATTATCAATAATATTAAATTTAGAAATTACTCTGGCTAAACCTATTCTTAATGTAATAAAATCTTCGTGAATGTATTTGTGTACATTGTGATGAAAACTTTTAGCAACTTATTCAAATAAAATACTCTTACATTGATACGTTCTGTTTTAAATTTTCCAGCCGAGCTGAATACTTGACGTGACTACGCTGGCCAACTTTTGAGTTTGATGGAATGCAACATTTATTTTGGAGTTGACAGTTTGTGATGGAACGCTAGATACACTAATCATCATCAGAGTAAATTAAGTACATTTTATGTCTACTTAGTCCAAGCCAGTAAATAAACAAAAAGACGGAAGCCGAATGAATCTAAACCTAGACGAGCTATTGGCAAAGGCACCTTGGTTTCAAGTGCGTCTATTTTATAACCATCGTTGAACAGCAAACTAATTTTTTGGGTTTACAACTTCTAATGCTCAACTCCGTAGCCTTCTAATTTTGAACCTAATCCAGTAGACAAGGGAACTCCTGGACCAAGTATTAGAAGAAATTTTGATGGAACTAACCAGCATTTGGGTTACATTGAGAAGAAAACCACTCAAACCTGTCACGGTTAGTCTGGCATCAAAAGAACTCAAACCCATGATCCGTCTACCACTGAGAGTATTTTACGTTAGCACTCTGGTCAAAGCGAACCGAATGGAGAATGCATATTTACCAGCAATTGTTAAGATTCGAACCAGATTCATGTCGTTGAAAGCCCAACTCGCTATTCCCTGAGCCATTGCGACATTCCTGGAAATGATAAAGCTGATCCATTTGTTTTTACTCTCCCCTACAACCAAATCTTCTCCACCATTGGGAGAGAAATAGACTAAAATATAAAGAATGTGCCTGGTGTGTATGCTGCGGGAAAGATTTGGTCAGGCCTCCTTTGTTATGCTTGCCCATGTACCTCCCCCGGCAAGTTTTTTAGTTAACTAGTGTTACCTAGTAAAAATTTTTAAAAAAATTTTGAATTTGGTTTTTTCAAAATTAAAAAAATGTTTTAATTTAGAAGTTCTTTACGAAACATATGGACTTTTTTTATAAATACCTACATTAAACAAGTCTTACCATCTCTTCAAATAAAATGGACTTAAAGTCGTTTCACTGTGTGTAGCAAATTTATCTATGTTATCGCCTTTTACTATGATGTTTTATTATTTTCTCATTATACTGCTAATTTTATTTCATTTTAAACTATAATTTTTCTAAATTTGGTTTAGGTTATTCTTACTGGTTAATTTACCATTGTATTAGGAATGATTACCATTATAATTTTGCTGCTGGTGTTGTGTTTTCTTTGTTTACCTGCTCTTTTTCTTTACTGACCTTTAATTGTGATATTACTATCTATATATTCATTGCCCATGCTAAAGATTTAAAATTATTAGCCAGATTTTAAAATTCTAAGCCAACGGCAGATCTTAACAATTTTTTATGATTCATTATTTTCAGTAGGAAACTTTTAAGCAAAATATAAATTTATTATAAATTGAGTTATTTTATAAAAAATACAAATTTGATGTATTTGTCATTGAAAAATTGTCATTTTGCTGTTGGGAAGGAAAATGAGCAATGAATGGGGGGAAGATTTAAAATTGCAGATGTTTTATCGTGTTTGAGGAGGGGGGGGGAATAGGAGTATGTTGAGGTTAATTTTTGCCTACTTATTAGATTAGTGCAGTAATATAAAGATAAGTCTGAATCAACACTATGTTATGTGTTATCACGTTAGTGCATATGTTATTGCCATAAGAAAATATATTTTCTGCCAAAATAGTCTGCATCTTGCTACCACTTATTTACTGTAACTGAATAAAAAAAATTCCTTTTGACCATTTTCCCCCCAGGATCGAGGAGAAAATAAATTTTTCTTTTTGTTCGAAAATGGCATCCGCCAATACTTTCTTCAAAATATCAATTTTTTTGCCAAATTTACAGTTTCATCGTATTTGTTTAGATGACAAATGCTTAGCTCAAGCTATGTATAGATAAAAAATCAAATAAATAGGTATATCATTCGTGTGTATAGTGATTAAAAGCCTATGGTATACTTTAAGAGTTTTCTGACATTTTTTTTTCTTTCTTAAATATTGAAACTTTTTACTACCAAAATGCTATACCCAACACAATGGGGTCTTGAAACGACAATAAGTTGGCTTGTTTATTTTAGCCATGTTTTTGGTTATTTTAGTCAGGTCAGGTCAATAAAATAATGTTTCTGTATGATATATGATTTCTGTATGATATATGATTTTGTATCATTCCAGAGCCAATATGATACCGGCTGATGAAACGCTGAGTCTAGTATAATTCCCGATCCAGTATTATACAGGAACTGGTGTTTCATACCCCGGTATTTTTTTTGTTTTTTTGTACCAGGATTTTTTTCCAATGGGATACCTTCTTGAATTCACATTTTAAATTTCTTTTTATAGTTATATGAAGCAATAAAATATTATTTAATAATTTATATTTAAAATTACATAGGAATATAAAAAGGAAATTAAAGTTAACTTTAAAACTAGCATAGTGTATGTCTAAAAAAGAATGTTTTTTAAAATATAATTTGTTATTCCTTCCACTTTTCCACTGGCTTCAGCCAGTAGAAAATTTACTATATCATGGTCATTATCTGCTTTGTATTGGATCATGTACTGCCAAATTAAACTTAATCTTGCATATAAAAGATGCAAAACAATGTTGCATTTTCCTGTTTAAACCTATCTAATATTTTTACATCAATGTTGTTTTCCCTAATTTAGACCAGTTCATTTTTCTGATGTCAGTATCTCATTTCTTCAACGGATCAGTCCATTCTACTGTTATCCATGTTTCATTTCCCAGTACAGAACAGTCCATTCTACTGATATCAGTGTTCCATTTCCCCGTACAGACCAGTCTATTCTACTGATATCATTGTTCCATTTCCCCGTACAGACCAGTCTATTCTACTGATATCAGCGTTCCATTTCCCCATACAGACCAGTACATTCTACTGATATCAGTGTTCCATTTCCCCGCACAGACCAGTCCATTCTACTGATATCAATGTTCCATTTCCCCGTACAGACCAGTCCATTCTACTGATATCAGTGTTCCATTTCCCCGTACAGACCAGTCCATTCTACTGATATCAATGTTCCATTTCCCCGTATAGACCAGTCCATTCTACTGATATCAGTGTTCCATTTCCCCATACAGACCAGTCCATTCTACTGATATAGATCAATACAATATATTGGCCTACTCTACTGATATCAATACTTCATGACCAGTCCACTGTACTGATCTACTCTACTGATATCAGTGTTCCATTTCCCCGTACAGATCAATACATTTTTTTTTATTGATTTCTATTGGTCATTTTTTGCAGGGGATAGGGAAAGAAACTATAAAAATATATCCTTTTGGTTCGATAGAACCCCAGAAAGAAACAATAGATCGTGTTTTAGTAAATTTAAGAAATATTCATGATCCTACGAAAAAGATACAATTAGAAGCGTTAACTACCCACGCTATTAGCAATGCAGTTATTCATCGGCCAGAGAGAGAAATAAGAAATTTATGCTGCGTAAACAATTTTACACTCGCAGATGAATCACCGTGGGAACGAAGTGAAAGTTCTCGTGTCAGACTACTGATTGGCGCTGACAATTATTGGAATATTATTTCTGGTAATATATGCAGGATTCCACATACGTCTCTGGTTGCAATGGATAGTCTTTTCGGATGGGTCTTGAGTGGTTCATCTTACTTAGAAGACAAAACAAAAAGTGAAAAAGAAATAAAAATGATGAAAGTAGTCGTAGATTCCTCGCGTGAAGAAAATTCATATTTAATTTTGCAAAATTTTTGGAAATTGAACGTATTGGGTATCGAAAACGAAAAAAGGGATTTGCCTAATAATGATGGGGAATTTATCTTACAGGATTTTGAGAAAAATATAAAATTTCAAAACAATAGATACGTGGTAAAATTACCGTGGAATGAAAATGCTGAAGAGTTAGAAAATAATTATAAAATCGCGAAATACCGCTTAGAAAGTTTAGTTAAGAGATTTGATAAAGATAAGGAATTTTACGATCGGTATAGGGATGTATTATCGAAACAGATTTGCGAGGGGATAGTGGAACCCGTTGAAATAAATGAAAAGGGTGAAACGAATATGGATAGAGAATATTATATGCCTCATCGTGCCGTTATACGTGATGATAAAACTACAACGAAGTTAAGAATAGTTTATGACGCCGCATCACACTCGCAAAATAAATTATCATTGAACGATTGTTTACATTCCGGACCGAATCTGAATCCCGACTCTTTGAGATTACTTTTAGATTTCCGATGCAAATCATTCGCGTTAACTGCCGATATAGAGCAAAGTTTTTTGCAGATATTGTTAAATGAAAGAGATAGAAATGCAGTTAAATTCTTATGGTTCGAGGACAATTTTGAAAGTAAAGAGAAGTTAAAAACTAAAATTTTTCGAATGACGTGTGTGTTATTTGGTCCAAGTCCGTTTTTATTGGCTGCAACTCTCAAATATCATATAAGAAAGTGCGAGCGTAAATATCCGTTAGCATATAAAATTTTAAATTCTAAATTGTATGTTGATGATTTGATTTTTGGATTAGATAACGAAAATCAATGCCTTTTAATTTATAAGGAAATAAAAGAAATTTTGCGTGAAGGTGGATTTAATATGCGTAAATGGAAAACAAATTCGGAATCTCTTCAGATAAAACTAGACCAGTCCGAAAACTGTAACGAAAATTTAAATGAATCTTCTAAGGTGTTAGGTTACGTTTGGAATTCGAAAGATGATACGCTAAAATTAGAATGCAAGTTTGCTGAATTAAGTAACAAATTTAATCCTTTAACTAAAAGATTAATTTTAAAATTTGCATCGAAAATATTTGATCCTCCTGGATTTATTAGTCCCCTTACGCTGAGACCAAAGATTCTTCTTCAGGATATTTGGGAACAAAAATTCAAGTGGTATGATCCTCTACCATTAGATTTAACCAAAACCTGGAACAAATGGTGTGATGAACTAAAAGACTTAAATAACTTTGAAATACCTAGATTTTATCTGAAAAATGCTAAAGGAAAGAGAAATTTTCAATTTCATAGTTTCGTTGACTCATGCAAACGAGTGTATGGTGCAGTCCTATATATTCGATATACAGACTATGATGGACATTTTCGAACATCGTTAATTTGCTCTAAATCCAGAGTCGCGCCTCTTCGAAAGTTGACACTTCCGAGACTTGAATTACTCTCAGCTGTAATTGGAAATCGATTATTTGAATATGTAAAGAACAGCCTTTCATCTGTGGCAGAATATTCCGTTCGATTCTGGACAGATTCGATGATAGTACTTCACTGGATTCGTGGAAAATCTAAAAGGCTGAAAACATTTGTCCAAAATCTTGTGACTGAAATTCGTTCAAAGACTGACACTTCTTCATGGTCGCACTGTCCTGGCGACGAAAATCCATCAGTCCATCCGAAAATCCATCATCATGCTAACTCGTGGCGAATCCTTAAGAAATCTGCTTGACAAAGAATTGTGGTTTAGTGGGCCAAAATGGCTGATAGAAAGTGAAGATAATTGGCCTAAGGAAAATCAAGAGCTTGCAACTATCGATAATGAAGAGGTTGACAAGTCAGTAGTTCTTTCAATAGATTCAGAGATGGAGAAAATTATTAATATTGAAAGATTTGGAAATTTAACAAAAATTTTACGTATCACTGCGTGGATAAGAAGATTTATCTTTAATCTTAAAAATAGAGAAAACAGAAAAACCGGAACTATTAGTTGCGAAGAATTACAATCACCAGAAGAATATTGGATAAAGACAACTCAAGAAGAACATTTTGGAGAAGAATGGAAAGCACTAAAATGCGGAGAAGACATATCTTCGAAGTCAATATTGAAAAACTTTTTTATTTCGTTAGACGAAAATAATATCATTCGCTTACAGAGCAGACTTCGATATGCTGAAATTAGTCACAACGAAGTATTTCCGATGCTACTACCTAGTAGAAGTCACTTAACGAATCTTGTAATTCGTAGAAGTCATGAAAAATTAGGACACGCAGGAGTTGCTGATACATTAACAGACGTTCGAGAAACCTTTTGGATTATTAAAGGAAGGCAAAGAATTAAGAGTATTATTTTCAATTGCAATCTTTGCAAGAAATTTCGAGCTAAGCCCTTTACCTAAGACGAAGCTCCTCTTCCTCCAGACCGCATTAAACAAGCTCATCCATTCGAAGTAACAGGAATCGACTATGCTGGTCCTCTTTATGTGAAGAGTATTAACGGAAGAGTATTAACGGAATGAAAACCTGGACCCAAGGATGAAACAACTACGACACCGAAAAATGTAAGATTATCTAATCTACACAACTTTTGCAATTTGAAAGGATTATACACATTTAATACTTTTAAATTTTGAAAGACATCAAAATTTGCTCCTACTTTCAAAACGCATATGTGCAATTAATACTTTTAGAAGCTGCATCTTTGATGGATGAGATAATGATATGGGGAGGGCTGGTGGACTTAAGGTTGCACACCCCTTCGTTTTGAAGTAGGAAAGGGATACCCCTTCGGTTTGGCGTTCATGTATTAACAATTAAGATAAGGATTGATTGCGCGATATTTTTATCATATATAAACTTCACAGCATGATAAACACGTTTTATATATTTATCTAATTTATTTAAAATCCTTCCTTATCCAAATGCTTCTTTTTTTAAGTTCCAGAAAAAAATATGTCATTAATTGCTAATTATGTTTTAATTTTTTTTCCTCATTCAAATGGAGCTTTTTCAGAATTTGTGGAGAAAATTTTATGATTTCCACACCTGCGCTGTTTCAAACTTCTATTTTAAACACTAAAAGCTTGTTGAATTATTATTGTTTCTTTTGTTTATTTTCATATTAAGTGAAAAAATGCTATAATTTATCATTTTGTTGTCATTTATAAACCCAATGGTCAATGTATCTTATTAAAAATATAGCGGTGGTGGAGAATATTAACGAATCGAGTAAACCAAGTTGAAAATTAAATGGCATTTTGATTTTATTTACTTTTTATAATTAACAATAGATTAAATAATTATTTTTATAACTTATCCACAGTAACTCCATCACATGTCTACACTAGTGTGGTTAATTTTATTTAAAGAAAAAGATTATTAGAAAAGTATACTTCCAAATTATTAAATTCATATTGTTCAATTGTTTCATTCAAATTGAAGATAAATGTTAGAATTTTGATAGAAAGAATACTACAGGGGTTGCACAAAATAATGGAAAGACTTCGATACTAACACATTTTTTTTTTTTTTTTTTACATTTCTCAGAAAATACCTAGAGAATCAAATTATAAATTAAGAAGTAATTAGATCATGCAATTTCTCATACTTATCAATGAAATTTAAAGCTTTTTGAGGCTTGAGGCACCGACAATGGATTACAAACGGAAAAAATGTTTTTGAACACCCTATGCCGAAAAATGTAGTAATAAATTTGTAATTTATTATTTTGGTTATTATATAAAATAATTGCACTAAACTTCGTAAACCTAGATTAAATATTTATGGAAATTTGAACATTTAGATTAGAAAAAAAAAAAAAACGAATTTTTTTGTCTTACATTTTTTTCCCTATAACTTTAAAAGTATTCAATAAAATTTTTAAAAATAGTTCGAATAAATTTTAAACTGATTAAAAAATTATTTCAATAAAATTTGAAAAAAAAAAAAAAAAAAACAATTTTTAAAACTGCGCAAAAGGCGAGTAATTACCGTAGTTTTTATATACTGCGCATATATGCAATTTTTTTTAAAAAAATTCATTTAATTTTGTAGTGAATCGTATGTGACAACTAACTAAGTCCGATTTGAATATCTTAAGCAATTTTCTAATGAGGATTTTCTTTTAAGGAGGATTAAGGATTTTCTCTTTCTTTTTTTTTCTTTTTAAAAAAAAGCTTAAAATAATAAGGGGCTTTTCACAAATTTCATTTTGTACTAATAAACAAAATTTATAAAAATGACACCGTTTGGAGATGCCGATAAAAGTAGCTTTTCTTTCAAATGTTTTATATCCTAATTCCATTAGACTTTGTTGCCCGGACCATCATTAGTAGGGCATTATCATTTGTTAATAAAATTTGCTTAATAGTACAAAATGAAATTTGTGGAAACTCCCGTATAATTTTGAGATTTCTCTTAAAAGAATAAGAAAACTACTTAGAAATTTGCTTGAAACTTTTTAAATTTTTGAGATATTCAAATCGTACTTTACTTATCAGTTGTCAAATACGATGCACTACAGAATTAAGATAATTTTTATTAAAAAAATTTTCCGCACATGCGCAGTATAAAACATCTACTTTAATTACTCTTAACTGGCGCAGTTTTTAACCCTTGTTTTTTTCAAATTTTAAAACAATAATTTCTTAATCAGTTTAAAATTGATTCAAACGTTTTGTTTAATTTTATTGAATATTTTTAAACTTATAGCAAAAGCTAAACTGAACTCAGTGGCGCCACAGCCCATAGAGGGCCAAGGCCTACTGTGCACATCTTAGTTTTCTTGAAGTTTGGGCTCTGAGGTGCAAGAGCAGATGTTCCGGTTGAATGGTCAGCCCAACGGGGAACCCCCATTGTTCAGCTCCCAAGCATGATTGGTACACTTTTTATCGACCCACTGAAGGGATGAAAGGACCCACTGAAGGGACCTGTGACACGATAGCGCGAAGCGCTACCACTCAGCCACCGGGAGTCTGCAGCAAAAACACCTAAGACAAAAAAATTCGTTTTTTATAAAAATGTTCATATATCTCTATAAATATTAAAACAAGGTTTACGAAGTTTTGTGCAATTATTGCCTACAATATCCAAAATAATAGTTATAAGTTACAAACTTTTTGCTGCATTTTTTGGCATAGGTGTTCGAAAACATTTTTTTCATTTGTAGTTCATTGTCGGTACCTCAAACTACAAAAAGCTTTAAACTTCATTGATATGTATGAGAAATCACGCGATCTAATCACTTCTAAATTTATGAACTGATTCTCTAAGTATTTATTTTTTAAATATTAAAAAATGAGTTAGTATCGAAGTGTTTCAATTAATTTGTCCAACTCCTGTATATATGATTAGACACATACATACATATACTATATGAAATTTAAAATAAAAATAGAGATTACATTATTACACTATTCTTTTCAGATGCTTCATATAGAATAGTGTGCGCCGGCAACACTCTTCTGTACGTCATTACAAAAAAATTACTTAACTAATTTGTTTACACTTAAACGAATAATTTTTACATGATTGTAATGAAGTTTTTTAATTGCCTTCTTGGCGAAATATGTTGCTAGATTTAAGGAAATAAAATATTTGGGAAATATTTATAATTAAAATAACAAACAACTGTAACTGACGTGATCATCGACGGAGTGAAATCACAATTCATCTGACCAGACAACTGTCTTTCACTTATTCATTGTAAAGTGTCGT
The DNA here is from genome assembly GCA_949128135.1 of Parasteatoda lunata. Taxonomy (NCBI): domain Eukaryota; kingdom Metazoa; phylum Arthropoda; class Arachnida; order Araneae; family Theridiidae; genus Parasteatoda; species Parasteatoda lunata. The sequence continues at coordinate 117,302 of OX421980.1, read as the reverse complement.
TATTCCAACGACGCTCGGTCATCAGAGACACACGACGTCTGCTGCCATATTCAACAGTGTCTCCTGAACTACATGTTTCGAAAAATTTGCTGGCAGAGTTTAGTGCGTTGTGGAAAATGCTTAGCAAGCATAATGAAGAAATCATCTTTGAACTAATAAGAACTTTTATTAAGCAAGAAAAATCATTACTAAACTTAAACATCATAAAAGAAAACTATCCTCTCCATAACATGAGGTAACGAATTAAATACATACATTCACGAAAATAACAATAACAACACAAATCTAATCTCGATTTGTCATATATATATATACAAGATAACAGTTGCATAATGAGGGTACTTTCACACTCAAAATTAATACTATGCAAATTCTGACTTAAAATTATTTTTAAATGTACGAACTCCCTCTTTCAGAGGTTTTTCGAACTCGTGATCTCTGACTCTTACTCGAACCTTGTTCATTGAAATTCATAGTCTGACATGCGGTCCCATCGGACATTTCAAAATAAATTCCTTTAATTTTATTTAATTCAGTCTTAGTTAAAGCTTTAGTCAAAAAATCAGCCATATTACTTTTACTTTTAATATACTTAATTTCGAACTTTCCCTCATTAAGCAAATTTCTCACAAAATTAAATCTTATATCAATATGCTTCGTCTTTAAATTTTCAGCATTATTTTTACAATAATAAATTGCAGATTGATTGTCACAATACAAAACAGGTTTTTCAATTTTTGATATTATGCTTAACTCATTACATATCGCTGGTTCAAAACTAAAACGACACATCTCCAATTGAGTTAACATTGCAGATGTGTCGTTTTAGTTTTGAAGCAGCGATATGTTTGTGAACCATAAAAGTTCTTTTACCGTATCGCTTAAAGCTATAAATTCTGATTCCATGCTACTTAATGCAATACATTTTTGTTTGCTACATTTCCAACTAAATGGAATACCTGCTAAGCATATTAAATAACCTGATGTAGAAAATCTATTTGTTAAATGACAACCCCAATTTGCATCTGAATAAGCTATCAAGGAAGAATTTATTAAGATTTGATAAGCAATGTTTATGTTCTTTAGTATTTATTACATAATTCATTAAATCTACAACTACAGTCCAATGTTGGTAATTATAGCAATTCGAGAATTGTGACATAACGTTAACAGCATATGAAATATCTGGTCTGCTACGATTTGCTATAAAAGATAAGCATCCTATCAATGTACGATAAGGAAATTTCTTCATTATTTGATTTTCAACAATTTCATTTACTTTATTAGGTAATTTAAAACTTACTTTAATTGGTAACGTAACATGAGTTATTAACAATCTTGGTTAATAACAATGACAAAAACTTGGCTGTATTGGTTAAAAAGAAAAATAGTTAAATATAAATAGTTAGTATTTAAGCACAATATAAAATGAATAACAATAAGGTTGAAATGAATGACAATGAAGATGAAATGAATTACAAAAAAATGTTTAGAATTTTTTGTTTTATTAATTCTAATTAAAATGAAATTCACAATAAAGCTATTATAAGTATTTATAAATTTTAAAACAATGATTTCCGGAATCAGAGACTACAACATGACCATCTGGTGTCATAGCTAACCCTTGAGGACCATAAAGTGGATCTCCGAAAGTATTTAAAAATGAAAGGAATGAGCCATTTATGTTGAACACCTAAGGAAAACATTTATTGTCAAATTTCGCTGAATTACAACAAAAAGTGTCATTTAACAAAAGCATCAGCTATTTTCCAGAAAAACTCGCAAAATGAGATAGAGGAAACATAAAGTTTTAACTAATTACTAAAAATATTTGTAAATTTGTTACAACTGAATTCCTAAAATTAACGTGAAATTAAAGCCTACAAAATATATGATAACCTTATTAAATAGTCGTCACCACTTGATTACAGACTCGGCCACCTTGCAAAAAAAATAATAATGGTCACGGAATTCACGAATTTATACGATTTCAAGGACAGTTTGCGTACAATTATTACGATCACGTAAGCATTAGAGAGATTTAGCAAAGCAATTTAGAGAGATTTAAATTTTTTATTTTTTTTTTCTTCTCTTTTAAAAAAAATCTATGCATCTTTTTTCATGTTTTCTTTCTCTCTCTCTCTGTATATATATATATATATATATATATATATATATATATATATATATATATATATATATATATATATATATATATAGAGAGAGAGAGAGAGAGAGAGAGAGAGAGAATATATATATATATATATATATATATATATATATATATATATATATATATATATATATATATATATATATGACGCCCGGTGGCTGAGCGGTAGCGCTTCGCGCTGTCGTGCCACAGGTCCCTGGTTCGATCCTCGGGCCGGGCAAGGTCGACTCAGCCTTTCATCCCTTCAGTGGGTCGATAAATGAGTACCAAGCATGCTTGGGAACTAAACACTGGGGGTTCCGCGTTCGGCTGGCCTCCTGACCGGAACATCTGCTCCTGCACCCCAGAGCCCAAGGTCAAGAAAACTGAGATGGGCACAGTCGGCCTTGGCCCTCTATGGGCTGTCGCGCCACTGAGTTTAGTTTGTTTTATATATATATATATATATGTGTGGCCAATTAATACGGGGATATTAGTTAATGCTGGTTTTGGATGACGCGGAAGTTGTCGTCCAATGATGTGCCACGTACTCTCGATTGTTGAAAGATCTGGTGATCTAGTAGGCCAAGGAAACATGTCAACATACTGTAGAGCATGTTGGGTTACAACAACAGCATGAGCGTGAGCGTTATCCTGTTGGAAAACACCCGCGTGAATGATGCTGCTCATGTATGGCAGCGAAACTGGGTGAATCACCAGGTTGACGTACAAATTTTCAGAACCACGAGAGTGCTCCTGTTGTCATAGGAAATTAATACCCAGACTTTAACTCTTGGTGTAGGTCTAGTGTGTCTAGACCGGAGGCAGGTTAATACCAGGACCTCAGATGGCATCCTTCTAACCGATATTCGGCTATCGCTGGCATAAGGCAAAACCGACTTTCATCAGAAAGTACAAAAGATCTCCACTCTGTCCTCCAGTGAACTCTAACTCAACACCACGGCCAAGTGTGCGGTGGAATGCAAGCTATAGGGCGTCTCACTCGGAGCTGCACTTGAAATAGCGATTTGTAACAGTTCGTTGTGTCAGCGCAGTGCCAACTACAGCTCGAATTTCTCATGCAAACACCGTGCGGTTATGCCGAAAACATACGCCGTACACGGTGGTCTTCCCTCTGAGTAGTGTCATGTGACCGCCAAGAACCCGCTCTTCTTGAAGCAGTACCTTGCCTTGTCCACTGTGGCCAGCAATCAGGCACAATGAGCCGTGATGGGTCATGGGATAGAGCATTAGCCTTCCAATGAGGTAACCTGGTTCGAATCCCAGCGATGGCTGATCGATACGAATTCCGCAACCGGCCACAGTGCTGACGTGAAATATCCTCAGTAGTAGACGGATCATTGGTTAGAGTTCCCTTGCCGTCAGGCTAACTGTGGGATGTTTTCGTGATTTTCCTCTCCATGTAACGCAAATACTGGTTATTTTCACCAAAAAGTCCTGCAAGAAGGCAAATTTCTCCCATTACTTGAACCAGGAGTTCATTTGTCTTCTGGATTGGGTTTAAAATTACAAGGCTATGGATTTGAATATCTATAGTCGTAAACCCAAAATTGGGTCGGCTGATTAACGACTGTAAAATAAAAGAAAATCAGGCACTGTGGGAATATTTCACTCTAGTCTTTCTGCAATATCGCGGATAGAAAATCCACCTTCTCGCAGCCCTATTACACAACCACGTTCAAAGTCAGTGAGTTGTTGATAATGGCTTCTTCATCTTCGTAAAGGCATTCTCGACTAACAGCAAACTCACTATGTCAAAAATATACATATATGTATCGCAAAATAAAGATGAAAAGGATAATAAGAAAAGATAAAAACGAAGAAAATTAGGAAAATTAAAAAGTTTTATTTACTGCGCATAAGCTGCAAGCATATAGAACTCATAAAATACTTAAAAATATAGAGGAAACAGGGAAAATAATATAATAGAGATTAATGAAAAGAGAAAAGAAATTATTAAATTACAAATAATATAAAATTTTTAAAAATATTTAAAAAATTTATATTTAAAAAAATAAATTGAAGAGGTTGAAAATAAAATAATGAAAAGATATAATCTCGTCATCAGCTCACATGATTATATCCGCAAAAAGGAATGCTTTATAATATTGTATTAATATCGCCAAAGCAAAATACATAAATATAATAGTGTGAGAAGCAGTAAAAAAAATTGAGACGAAAACAGAACACATTTAGTAAAAATATACGAAATTAAACATATCAAGCAAAAAACAGAAAACAAAATGCAAGAAAAATGCAGAACAAAACATAAACCGTTATCTATAAACGAGTAGCGAATTCAAATGAACCTACACGTACCGGAATCTTTCAAGAATAATTTAAAATATTTTCGTAATAAGAGCCTGCCAGATTATAAAATATGAAAATGGAAGCTCAAATAGAGGTTAGAAGCGTAGACAGAGTGTTCTTACTGCAGTACTGAAGCGCGTTTGATTTACTAGTTACCTTGGATAGGCACGAAAATGAATGTGCTCAAGGTAATTATATTATACTGAATAATTCAAAGTTTAGAATTAATAAGTTTGATATTTAATTGTAAAATTTTAATGGCCTTAGAAAATTAACATGCATTTAAGAAAGAAATATGATTTGTCTGGTTTGCACAGATTTCTATCCACGGATTTGCACGAATTGAGTTTGCACATGGTAAAAATATAAATTTAGTTAAAAAAATTTTTTTTCATAAATTTACTAATAATAATAACATTTCATTAACTCGATGATTTTATGTAGAACTTAATTAAATTAGTTGCAAATCAATTTTTTTAAATCAAATTTTGAAAGAGTTGGTCTATTTGTTTTTTGGTTAAATAAACATTACTTCATATTCTTTTAAATCTATTCATTTAATTCTGTTAATACAATATTAGAAAGCACTCCTTTTTGCGGCTTTAATCGTATGAGCTGACCACGAGATTATATTTTTTCATTATTTGGTTTTTTCGGCTCTTTAATAATTGTTTGTCTTTAATTATATTTTTTAAAAATTTTATATTATTTTTAGTTTAATAATTTTTCATCTCGTTTCATTTATTCTTTAATATATATATATATATATATATATATATATATATATATATATATATATATATATTTCACGATTCCTAGATAATATTAGAATTCCTATTCATCAAAAAGGAAATGTATCAAACTAATTTTTAAAAGCAGATTCCATGGGTATGTTTTGTTATCATATTGCAGCATACATATAGAGTTTATTACTTGAATACGACAGTTTCCCCAATCAGCCACAATAATGTTGTCCTGATCATCAATGGTTACTCCCGTAGGTGCATTAAACTGACCATTTCCCTCTCCGTTGGATCCAAAAGAAGTTAGAAAACTACCTTCTCCATCAAAAATCTGCAAAAACACAAAACTTTTAATACAGCTCCAGACTAATGAAAAGAAAGCATTAGCCACAGTGTGTCATGAGGGTATTGTAGGTGGAGACATAAGGGAAAAAAAGACATTTAAAAATCATGCAAAAGTCTTAGGTCAAACTCAGTATTCAAAATGTAGTAAAAGAATGTATAATTCCATTTCTAAACATGTTTAGTGTTATTATCAACAAGAAATCAGCGCTTTAATAGTCACTCAAAATTTTATACAGTGCGCAAAATTAAAAACGGACCAACCTGAATAACTTTTAATCTTATGATTGGATCTTCATGCTTTAGGATTCAATCTTAAAGGTTCAAGGGGGTGACATAAAATATGTCAATTAATTATGCAGACGATATTTCCAGTTATGATTTCAGACACAAAAACGTAGATTCTCTGAAGAAACATTCCTCTTTTTCGACAGATTCGGATTTCTGACCCCCAAAATATAAGGGGTAGCCTATACTTGGGAAATATGATCTCAATAGTTTGGAAATTCATTTAACACCAAGAAATTAATCAAATACTTGCTTTGATGTACAGTACGCAAAATAAAAAACTGACAACCCTAAATAGCTTTTGATCCATAAATGATCAATCAGATTTTCACGTTCTACTACTCAATCTTAATGGTTCAAAGGAGTGACACTAAATAGGCTACATAGTTAGTGCAGACGATATTTTAAGTTACGAAATCATACACAAAAACGTACTTTTCCTGAATAATTATACTTTTTTTCGACGATTTTGGATTTTTGACCCCTAAAATGTAGGAGTTAGTCGCAATCTGGGAAATATAGTTTGGTTATAATAATTTAATAATAATAGTTTGGTTATGAGAGTGGTTCAAAGTTTGGACCCCTAAGTATTAATTTTACTTTTTGCGTATTTCACGATTTCTCGTGAACTTTTTAAGCGAATTGAAAAATATTTGCACACTATTATAAAACTCGTTTATCCAAAGTTTATTTTATGCAAAATAGAGTTTTTAGGAAATATTTATAATCTTTTTTATTTTATTTAATTACAGTCGAAAAATTAGCAGCATACAATTTTTTACAACATTTTAAAGATTTCAATTTTAAATACTAAAACACAAAATCTGAGCGAAATCGGTGGCATAGTTCCTGAAAAATCGAATTTTGAAAAAGTCGTATTTTTGAAATTTAATTTCTTAACTATAACTATTTCACTAATTTCACTCAAATTTTATATTTTGCCATCTAAAATTACATTCTTTAAAATGATGTAAAAAATTGTATTCTGTACAATTCAAAAATGTTTTGACTGTTATTAAATAAAATAATGAAAATAATGAATATTTAGTAAGAGTTATATTTTGCTTGGAATTATCTTTCGATAAACAAGTTTATAATTGTAAGCAAAATTCAATTCATTTAAAAGGTTCCCTAGTTATGGTGAAATACGCAAAAATTAAAATAAAATTTAGGTCGTACAAACTTTGGACAGCTCTCATAATCAAAGGACAGCTATTATTATTAAATTATTATAACCAAACTATATTTCCCAGATTGCGACTATCTCCTATATTTTGTGGGTCAGAAATCCGAATTCGTCTTAAAAAAGTATAATTATTTATTAAAAGTACGTTTTTGTATATGATTTACTTAAAATATTGTCTGCACTAATTATGTTGCCTATTTGGAGTCACTCCTTTGAACTATTAAGATTGAGTCCTAGAACGTGAAAATCTGAGCATTAGATCAAAAGATATTTAGGGTCGTCCGTTTTTTATTTTGCGCACTGTTCACCAAAGTAAGTATTAAATGAATTTCTTGGTTTATAATAATAATATTTAGTTAAAATACAATATGATCCAATAAGTATAGGTTTTCGCATATTTAATTATTGTATTTTAGTTGTAATTTATATGTGTGATATTAATTTAATACTGACATTTGTTTTTGGTGAATATTTTCTTTCATGAATCGAAATAAGGGAAAAAAGAAAGGAATATTCTACTGAACTTTGAACAAAGATTTTATCCAAAAAGGGTTACATTTACGATAAAATAGCAAGAGGATATAAAATTTCGAAATGAAGTGTAACATATATATTGGGGTACAATTAAGATCAATGGAAAAGTCAGGAAGGCCAAAATGCCTTCCACAGGTGGACCAAAAACTTTTGCGCGCCAGTGTAAGTGGATATTATATATTAGTAATATTATTGTGGAAATATTACCTTTATACAATGGCCATGAAAATCAGAGACAACAATTTGATTTTTACTATTGACAGCTGCATAGTGTGGACCTGTAAACCTGCCAGGATCTGATGGACGACTACCAAATTGGTTAAGAACTTTTCCATTCTCCCGAAAAACCAGCACGTTATTACCTTAAAAAAGTGCATGCATAAAAATATATTCGGGTTATGCACAAATATATATATTTAACATAAAAAACTTCAACTAATCTTTTGATGTTATTCCTTTATCTAAATCTTCTTCCTTATTTAATATTCAAATTTAAGCGCTTTCTCACACGTTATTATTCGCTGACTCTTTTCTTATTCTATATTTAGATCACAGATATGTATGCATTTTAACATTTATAGTTTTCATTTAACTTTTAGAAACATGTTTTTGCCTCTACCTATTTAATGTACCAATTGTAACTACTTGGGTTTCCCTTTTTCTTTAAGACAAACCATTGTTATGGGACTATTTTGCAAGATTTTCCCTAGTTTTTAATAGAGAGCACTTCTATTTGTGATTCACTTGGATATTCGTTCTCTGATTATAATATTTTAAGTTAATTCCAGTTTGGTGTCTTTTAATCCTGTGCCTGACCGTCCATTCTTAGTCGAATTGTCTTTCGATGTCTCGGACACTATCTGTGCATTAAAGTGTTTTATTAAAAAAGTGAAATTGCCAATGCAAGGTTTCGCGAATTCCGGAGAAACCTAATATAAGGTTCGATGAGCTTTACTGATTACGGAAAATTATTCACCTCAACAAGTTGCGGTTTATTCCATGTCTCGCCAACATCTTTAGCTGTCAAGATAAGAACTTTCTGCTGTGGTATCCCATCGTCAACATCTAGAGAGAATTTAGCTTCTTTTGGAGTTTACCTGATGAGGAGGTTGCTATATAGTTGGGTATGAATAAAGATTTTTCTCTCAGCAAAAGTGAGATTTAATTATAAGGTTTCAAAGGAAAAATTTAAGATCAAAAAAGAAGCGAAGGAGCAATTACTTTATTCTGATAAGCCCCTATTTTATTAACAGTTAGCTTGTCTCGCAATCAACATGGATTTATGTAGTATTTCTGCAATTTTAAATAAATATTAGAATTAAATAAAATTTCAATTACCAGAACATTTTTTAAACATTGAAAACATTCTGACCGAAGCTGTTATTAACTGTCCCATTAAAAAAGAATTTGAATTTTTTAAAATTTTTTTGATGGTAGCTCAACTTTAATTTCTTACAAAGTACAATGAAAACCTACAATTATTACATTAATTAAAACTAACGAAATCAATTGGCATGTTCTTCTTATTATTATTCTTATAATTATTAATTTTCAACTTTACAGTTTATTATCTGTTTTATTAATGACGTTTGAAAATTAAATACATATAAGAATTTAACATAAGATTTTTCACGGAAAAGAGATAATTAGAAAATACAGTTTTTTTTTTAGAATTTTTTATGATTATGAATAAAACAATTTCTATAGACTGATATTTAAAGCAAAGATACATGCTTGAGAAACATTTTCTTTTAAGAAATAAATTTATTTCATTTGTCATGTACAGTCCGAAAAAAAGAAAAAAACGAATCACCCTGAATAACTTTCGTTCTAATGATCGGATTTTCACGAACTAAGTGTCAATCTTAAAGGTTCCTGGGGGTGACCTCAAATATGCTAATTAATTAGTGCTAACTATTAATTAAGTTACGAAATCAGACACAAAAACGTACTTTCTCTGAATAAATATATATATTTTTTTACATATTTGGATTCTTAACCTTCAAAATATAGGGGGTAGCCGCAATCTGGGAAATATGGTCCCCATAGTTTGGTCAGGAGAGCGATCCAAAGTTCGTACCCCTTAATGTTAATTTCTCTTTTTACGTTTTTAGTCATAATTTTAAAACTAATAAAGCAATTCAAAGAAAATTGCACCCACTCATAAAACTCATTTACCCAAAGATAATTTCAGGAAAAAAATAATTTTTAATAATTATTAATTATTTTTTATTATTTAATTAAATTGAGGATGAAAAAATTTTGAATTATAAGGTATGAATTTTTTTATACCATATTAATCTACATATTTTTCAATTGAAAAATCTAAAGTTTCAACTGTTTTTATTTATTAGAAGCTGAGAAAAATTAAAATTAATTATTTTTAAAAAAATAAATTGGCGACAATAAAGAAATAACTAAATGGGGCGATTAATATTAAAATGTGATAAACTTGCGAAGAACTTGACTTCACGCGCGCAGCGTAAAATTTCATTCATATTTTTTTCGCTAATAATCGTTTGCTAATCTTTTTATTTTTATTTCTTTCAAACTATAAAATACGATGTTTCTATTTTAGTCATTTAATAATTTATTTGCAATTTAGTAAAGAAATTTGAATAAAACATTTTAAATAAAAACCCTTTATTTCACGAATGTCTAGTTTAATAAAAGCGTGCTTCTGATAGAATATGATAATACACCAGATTGTGCTTATTTAATGTGATTATTTTTTATTTTTTTAATTTGTTTTTCTATAACTGAAACAATGTCAATAATATACATACGCATGCATAGATTTTTGGAATAATATATTTATCAATTTCTTGAATATATATTTTATAAATATTAATAAAAATGCGTAGTCAGCAATTTTAATGATCTTAAAACTTCTTTACATCTTATATATCGCCTTAATCTTAAAATAAATTTGTAAATTATCTGTCTGCGCTTGTTTCGCAGAATTATTTTTCCATTTTTTTAATTAAATTTTAACGCAAAATGTTATTTTTTATGCTACCATCTGTACTATTTTCCAATAATATACTAATCAATCGTTTTAGTATTTTAATTTATGTTTTCCTTTAAAATAAAATTCATTTTAAATTATTGCTAAGTTCTTTTTGAAAGAAAACTTAGAATTATTGCCAGCTATCTGAGAATTAAATCTTGTTAAGAAATTAAAAATATTCTACTGATCACACACAATATCATTCGATGCAGAACAGCTGACTATTTATTAACTATTAACTAACTGACTATTTTTTACGAAAAATTAAGATAAATTATTAATTTTCTTTTTTTATTGTTTATTATTCATTTGAGCAATGAAAAGTAAATGCGTATGTGAGCACAGCAAAAACATACAACAGATTGTTTTTTTTAAATGAACAAAAAACTACGGACATAAAATTTTATTTTGACGTTCAAAGTTATTCTTGCCCGCTAACTTAAAGAAAGTTACCCTTTTCTTTTAAAAAGTTGAAAATATCTGCTTAAAAAGTTGTTTATATTTTTTCTCAACTTTTGTACAGTTCAAAAAAATACTTGCTATTTTACAAATGTTATAAAGCATGTGTATTTTTTAAATGGTTATTTACCATTATGCCATGGTTATTTGCCATTAGTTTTCCGTTCATGAAGCAAAAACGAAGACCCTAGTAAGCAGCCAAAAACTAAATCATTATGAATTATTATCTTTCAACTTTTTTTTTAATTCTCTAACCTTGCTATTTAAACTCTATGATCCGCTGTAATATTTTTTGTTTGAGTCAAAATATTGGCATTTTTTATATTTTTTACAATTTACATACATCAACATAATTCAAGAAATTAACATTTTAAAAAATTTGAACTCATTTTTTTTCAGAGAGCAAATCTCTAACAATACTTCAGCGAATCATAAAAAAATAACTTAGCACAATTTCTGAGTTAGTTTATCCTCAAAATACTCCCCCCCCCCCTCAATTCGCTGATAAAATTGATTAGTTTTTGTAAAAGGAAACTGCTGCAAAGCAACTGAAATAAAAGAACTGATAGGAAAGAATACATAAAAGTTTGCTATACTACACTATACTAATACTTTGCTATACTAATCAAAATATAAATTTACAAAATATTTATTTTTTTTATATAATTTTTACATTTAAAAAGGAGTAACTTTATGGCATTCAGCTAATTTATGCTTTACAATACTTGCAATGTTCAAAATGCTTAAAAGGTATCCACTTAAATCCTATAGGAAGGAATTCAAACATTTTGATTCTATTTATAGTTTTCTATTAATTAAGCCACAGATTATTTAACCAAAGAATGTCACTGACTTATTGATCAAAAAGTTAAATTATTAATTTAACTCAGTAAAACTTAAAAGAGTTATCTACCACATATGCATTTAAGTTTCAGATAATTTCTTTTATTAAACATTTTTACCTTATATAAAGCGGTGGGTTGAATAGTTCCTACCAACAGCATTAATTTTAAATATTGTTGCTAAGCTTTTTTTTCATCTATAATTTCTGCGACCATTTTCTAATAATTTCAGAAAATAAAAAAATACCAATGAAAGGATTTGTTTGCATAAATGCTGAAAATAATTAAGGGTAGAGGGGTCTCATTATTTTCTATAATTCAACAGTTAAAACTAGTAAAATTCTAATTAAAATTAGCAAATCTCTAAATAATCTACAACTGCAAAATACAACGATAAACTCTAAGTAAAATTGACTCCAACTTCTGATGAATTTCAATTCTTTCAAAAATTTAAAACTCTTTTTCTTTTTTTGATTTGACCAACATTTAAAAAGTCAAGAATCTAGTCCTTAATAAATTAAGAAGATTGTGGTATCAGTATCGATCGTAATTATAAAGTTATTATTAAATTTAAAATTAAATTTTTTAAATATAATATTGACTGTTGTGGTGAATATAAACATAATAAAATACATCTTTTTAGTTTGGCCCCCACATTTTTAACTTCTTAAGGACCATACGAACTCTACTTAAAATGACGCTATCGTATAAGATTTCGGTAGTGATAATGAGATTAGTAAAATAAGTCTTTAAATATAGGAATAAAACAAAGAAACTTTAGAAACCATATTTGGTGATAAATAAGTAACTGATCGCAATCGAAGAGCTTAGGGAAAAAACATGTTTGCAAAAGTCAGTTTATACATAAGGATACTATTTGCAAATCCTAGTTATTTAAGAAAAACATGTAACCAAAATATTTGTCAGAAGGAAATGATCTTTAACAATAAAATAAAAATGCAAGTAAAATTTACTATAATATATATATATATATATATATATATATATATATATATATATATATATATATATATATATATATATATATATATATATATATATATATAATAAATAAATACAAAAAACATGAAGAAAATTAAGAAATACAATAAGTTTTTTGCTCATAAGCTGCAAGTAAATAAGACTCATAAAATAAGTTCAAAAGGTAGACAAAAAAAGGAAAAAAATTAAAGAACATTGAAAAAAGGGGAAAAAAGGAAAAATAATAATAAAAAAAAATTTAAAAAACCGGAAGGGAAAAAAAAAAAGTTTTTTTTTACAAAAATCCGGAAAATAAAAGATATAATCTTTTCATCAGCCCACGTGATTATATCCGCAAAAAAGAGTGCTTTCTAATATTGCGGATGTAATCGTGTGGGCAGATGAAAAGATTATATCTTTATTTTCCGGATTTAAAAAAAAAAAAAAAATTGTCCTTTTTTCACCCGGTATTTTGTTATTTTTATTTTTTTATTATTTTTCATTTTTCCCTAATTTTCTATGTTCTGTAATTTTTCCCTTGTGTTATATATATATATATATATATATATATATATATATATATATATATATATATATATATATATATATATATATATATATATATATATATATATATATATATATATATATATATATATATATAATAAATAAATACAAAAAACATGAAGAAAATTAAGAAATACAATAAGTTTTTTGCTCATAAGCTGCAAGTAAATAAGACTCATAAAATAAGTTCAAAAGGTAGACAAAAAAAGGAAAAAAATTAAAGAACATTGAAAAAAGGGGAAAAAAGGAAAAATAATAATAAAAAAAAATTTAAAAAACCGGAAGGGAAAAAAAAAAAGTTTTTTTTTACAAAAATCCGGAAAATAAAAGATATAATCTTTTCATCAGCCCACGTGATTATATCCGCAAAAAAGAGTGCTTTCTAATATTGCGGATGTAATCGTGTGGGCAGATGAAAAGATTATATCTTTATTTTCCGGATTTAAAAAAAAAAAAAAAATTGTCCTTTTTTCACCCGGTATTTTGTTATTTTTATTTTTTTATTATTTTTCATTTTTCCCTAATTTTCTATGTTCTGTAATTTTTCCCTTGTGTTATATATATATATATATATATATATATATATATATATATATATATATATATATATATATATATATATATATATATATATATATATATGTTACGGCCAAAGTCCGAAATCGGCCAATTCGTGATCTGGCCGGCCAGATCGCAAAGTGGCCACGAAGTACCGGCCGATATTTTCTTGATTTCATTCGAGACAAATTAAAAAATTTTATTTTTTAAATTAAAAAACTTGTCTATTTTTTTATATTTTTAAGTTAGAAGATTTGTATTTTTAAATTAAAAATGAAAACAAAAGGGGCAATATTAGCAAATAAACTTTTTAATAAAACAAATATTAAAAAATTTTCGTCCACCGTACCACCCGGTATGTGGATACCTTTAGGATACCTGACAATCGATTACATTTATTCGATATTTTAATACTTACTGACGATAGATTCGAAGATAAATACCGGGCATTGTCACTGAACCTTAAAAAAACATCAGTGTAGGATATACAGGGCAAATGTATACCGGGAAGTGTCACTGAACCTTAAAAAAACATCAGTGTAGGATATACCGGGCAAATGTATACCGGGAAATGTCACTGAACCTTAAAAAAACATCAGTGTAGGATATACCGGGCAAATGTATACCGGGCAGTGTCACTCAACCTTTAGAAAACATCAGTGTAGGATATACCGGGCAAATGTATACCGGGAAGTGTCACTGAACCTTAAAAAAACATCAGTGTAGGATATACCGGGCAAATGTATACCGGGCAGTGTCACTGAACCTTAAAAAAACATCAGTGTAGGATATACAGGGCAAATGTATACCGGGAAGTGGCACTTAACTAGTCCTAGTATGACTAGACCTTTGGTGTATGTATGACTAGATAATTAAATATACAATTTAATAATGATTATTAAATTAATGATTATTTAATAGACAATTTAAAAACTTCTATTTTTTATATTTTTAAATTAGAAGATTTATAAGAATTATTTATATAATTATAGAAGGCTGCGAAAGTAAAATATTCACTGATCGTTTGGCCAAAAGTCCGGCCAATTCGCGATTTGGCCGGACTTCGGGCTTTGGCCGTGACATTTATATATTTCAATTTTATGGAAAAGAAATACTGTTAGTTTTATATAACTTTCTGATTGCGCATCAGAATCATGCCCCAAATTTTTTTCAGGATCTCTTTTTTTCTTTTCCTTACCTGAAAGACTTGAACTGAGGTGTAAAAGCAATTATCCCTACAACTCTTCATAAATCATAAATTTATAATAACTTAAGTAAATTTGGTTTTAGTACAGCATTTTTATTCAAATAACATCTTTAAAAAAATAAAAAATTTCAGAAAATAAGTTCAACGTTTAAATTTTGAAATATTGGAAAATAAAAATAACTTCATTTCTTCATTTTAAAATCAAATTTTATTTTCAAAGTATTAAAACGAATACTATTTTCTATGTCTAGAAAGCAGATCCAAAATTCTCTTCTTGGTTGCCTATAGCAACAGAGACACACAATATTATGACGTCTCGTCATTCATTCAGTTTCTTTATGGTTGTTTTAAATTATGGTTGTCAGTTATATGGCTTTATGGTTGTCAGTTTATATGGCGAGGTAATTTGGCATTTTTTTAAACTTTAGCCATATATATAAATCTTTATTGCGACCCAATTTACGACCAAATTTTTTCGAAATTTTGTCTACCCCCCCCCCTATTTTAAGGGTCAGGATTCCAAATATGTAAAAAAAAATATATGTTTATTCAGAGAAAGTACGTTTTTGTGTCTGATTTCGTAACTTAATTAATAGTTAGCACTAATTAATTAGCATATTTGAGGTCACCCCCAAGAACCATTAAGATTGACACTTAGTTCGTGAAAATCCGATCATTAGAACGAAAATTATTCAGGGTGATATCTTTTTTTTTTTTTCTGACTGTACCTATAACATTTATGTGTATGTACACAAAAATTAATTTTTATTTTTCAGAGAAAGGAATCTGATTAGGAAACAATTTATTTGAAGATTGTGTTGCTAATTTTTTCATGTTACATGTTTTCTTTCATTTACTAATGTTTATTTGGCAGAATGTTTCATGCTCTAGGCTAGCATTTTGGAATGTCGGAGTTTCATGATTATTCACCTTTAACAATATTTAAAAAACTGCAGTTGTAACTTTAACATCGTGCGTAATTCCAGACATCATTAGAAATCGAAATCATATGATTGTAATAAAAAATAGAAGAGAAAGAACAAGCTTCAGCAGAAATATCTATACCAATGGCGATTAATTGAATTCTGTTTAATTCATTTCAGATAATAGTTTAGGTTTAACATACCTAATCCTACCATTAGAACGAAAGTTATTCAGGGTGATTCGTTTTTTTTTTTTTTTTTTTTTTTTGCGGACTGTACATAATGAACTGTGAAATAATCCGTTGATCTTAATTGTATTGACAAAATATTTTCATGACAATTTTATTTATTATTTATTAGTGGTAAGCACATTGTAATTAACTCACTTTTTTTCCAAACAAACTTTTTTTTATGATTGCTTTCTTGTTCATAAACAAATTTTACGAAATCAACGCAAATCAAACTTTTTCGCTAATAAATTTTTGTTAGCTTTCAGAAAAATGCACTATAACTATAAAATAGGTAAAATAGATTTTTTTGGTTTTATCATACGAAATGAAGAAATGTAAATCTATCTATCCGATCAATCAAAACAATTTTTAAATGTCAATTAAATTATATTATATGCACGATAAATGTTGTGTAAAAAAAACTTTTCTTACGCATAAAGTATTCCATACACAATGCCCGTAAATTATATTTTTAAAATTCTTTTCAAAAGTGAACTTGAAATATTTGTCCAATAAGATGTCACAAAATAACAGGACATTGAAAAATGTTTATATGACGAAATTAAAAGATAGTAGTTTGAAGGCGATTACAAAAGATTTCTTAAGAAATACTTAGAGGATTATTTTATAACTATAGAGATGTTTAGGTCATGTAAATTTTCATACTTATCAAAAAGTTTTACAGCATTCAGAGGTTTAAGCGACCTGCAACAAATTATGATTAACACCCTATGTCAAAAAATATAGCAACAAGCTTGTAACTTGCATTGATTACTCTGCTTGTTATTTGCAATAATTTCCTAAATTTTCGTAAACACAGCTTACATATTTATGGATATATAGACATTTTTATGAAAAAACATTTTTTGTCTTACATTTTTTGTCTATAACTTTGTAAACAATCACATAATTTACCAAAATTTTTGGAACTATTTTCAATTAATATCAAAATTGCTAATTTAAAGTTTATAAAAAAAGCATTCAAATTTGAAGATACGAGCATTTAAAGTAATTGCTTCATACTGTGCATGTGCGGAATAATTTTAAATATTTTTATATTTAACATTTTTATAGGCTTATATATTTTATATATTTACTTTATAAATTTATTATATATTCAACAGATGATTAAGGGGCTAATGCATTCCTTAAAAAAAAGTATAGAAAATAACGTCTTCACTCCAAACTTATCATAATATGGAATATAAATTTTTTTTATCACATAATTGCAAGTAGGTATTTTATTTATGACGCACTGGAGCAGCACAATGGGCTATTGACGATGGTCTGGGAAATATACCCGATGATGGTCCAGAGACATGCCATCACAATTTTGATCCCCTGCGCGCAAAGTCGAGCCCTCTCCGGTAGAACAGTTTAACGAGGACATATATTGCGCACCCTCGGCTCCTACGTAGGCTCATCAAAGAGGTCTCCTGCCTGCTTACTGACGGCATCCAGTGATGTTTGACTTCAGTGTTCTACTGGGAATCGTGTCTTTACAATCAGTCCACTGCGGGACTTATCGACAAAGAAATCTTTGTTTTATGTACTGGAACAAACTTTTTTTGTGAAAGATTTTTAAGAACTATGTTTGAGTTTCATGAAGATAAAAATAACGAAATTTATTCATTTTTAGTTCAACAGCAATGGGACGCTTAACTTAAATTTTTTGTCAAACTTTTTGAATTTTCTAACCATTGAACACCATTTAACATAGATTTAAATATTTAACACTTTTTAAGGTGTAATCGATGGCAATTTATAATTTCTGTTGTGTACTATGACATAAAATATACAATTATAGAGTTGGATTGTTTTTTAAAGTTTATCGACCATATTAAATTTTCTGACAACTGAATCAATACCTAGGAGGCCCTAATGGACCACGAAATTCTTATTGCTGATGTGAATCCTACGAATGACCTAAGTATCTCTAAAGTTACTTCTTAAGAAATTCATAAAAATGTAAATATCTAAAAGTGTCCCTTCCATTATTGTATGTATTATTGCTTTGTTGTGTCGTCTATTGTATAAATACTCGTGCGAGGTAGTGCGTCTTTCAATACTCCATACTTAGATATTTTTTACTATTTAAAGTTTTAAAGGAGAACTCCAAATCTTTAAAAAAGAAAATTCATTTTTGCGTATTTCAAGGTATTATAGTGCGCAAAATGTCACGTTAATTTTGATCGACTTATCAGATGTTCACTGATAAAGTGTCAATTTTAATGGTTTAAAATGCGCATTAATAAGAGCATGCGAAATTTTAACGAAATCGGTCGAAAAGTTTCTGCGTTATTTTTAAAAAATTATTTTTAAAATTTTATTTATTCAGAAATATTCGGCAAATTTTGTTCAAGTTTTTTACTTTGCCATTTAAAATTACCGAGTTTAAAATTATGCAAAAATGTGTATACCTTACAATAACAAATTTCATAGACCCTACATTAGAAAATAATCAAAAAACTTATTGATAAATAATTTTTGCATGGAATTATCTTTAGATAAACGAATTTTATAGTTTCCTAAAAAATGTTTTTCAATTTCAAGTTTTCGAGATATATCAAAATTCGCAAGAAGTAAGATTAACATTATGAAACCCAAACTTTAGACCGCTCTCCCAATTAAACTATTCGGACCACATTTTACAGACTGTGGCTATTACATGTATAAGTTGTTAAGTAGTGTAACGTGATTAATTGTTAGCATATTTGCTGCCTCCTTGAACAATTGCTATTGGCCTTTAAATCACGAAAATTCGATCATTATCAGGATGATGATGATATCATTTATATTATGCGCCATGTGCATGTGAGAACATTGTCTGAAAAGTTTAACTAAAAGTTCACAAAAATGAGAAATATATTATATGAGAAATAATTATATATCTAACATACGATGTATATATAATATATGAGAGACAAATATTTGCATATTAAAATTTCAACAATGAAATTCTAATGCACGAAATAAATGTTCGTAAATTTTAAAAATAGTTTTTAATACATGCAGATCCTTTTCCAGTTTGGTGTTTTTTAATCCTGTGCCTGTCCGTCCATTCTTAGTCGAATTGTCTTCCGATGGCTACGATTTTTTTTTCTTTTTTTGAATTTATCTCATTAAATTATAAAATCAACAATCTGAAGAATGTGTAACCAACTACTGGTAATAACATTGCACGTAGGATTGATATTTTTTCCTTAAAATTTTGTTTAAAAGTATGATATTTATGCATCAAAATTAATCAGAGTAATACAACTTTTATTAAAAAGAAAAAATTACTCTGTAACTTACACGAACTTCAATTATCTGTTTTTTTCAATTCCCGTTCAATTACCTGTGTTCAATTACTTGTTTTGTTATCTGTCATGGGTATACTTATTTCATTAACTAGTAAAATTTTATGTCCAAACACACAAAATGCAATAATACATAAGCATGTTGCTATTTACAAAGCCATCCTAAAATTTACTAAGATAAAGCATGACTCTTTTTCACTATTAAGCAGTCACTTTGGATTAAACTATTTGTAATAATTATATAAAAAAAATTTATTATAAAATTTAATTTAAATGCGGGCCAGTTGTTGACGTTTAGGGAGCATACTCACTGTATGGGTTCCGCATATGCGATCGTACGTCTATCCGATTCGCGCATGTACGTTTGCGTCGCATAGATTTTAAACATTCACACATGTGCCTAAGGCAATTGTCCGCAATGTGAATGCCATGTATAGTTTCTAAACGAACATTCTTAAACGCGGATGAATATTTTCCCCATACCTGGCTCTCATTCACATGTGGGGAAAAAAATCGCAGGCAATGAGAATGCTCCTATTCGCACACTTGCATAGTTTATGTTATGAATTGAATAGTTCAAGTCTCAATGCATGAAAATTGCGTACGCGATCGTATGCAATTTCAACTCTTGGGCATACTCGTAAAGTTATCCCTTTCCTCATCTTGCTAAACACTCAGATTTTATAATTAATAATCCGGGTTGCATGTAAACTACCTTTACTTTTACAGGTTATAAAGAGAGATTTTGAGAGCGCTGATTGGATTTCTCGGAAAATGTGTGACTCTGTGACGTATGGCTATTTTATTCTGCTTTGCTTGTTGTTTTAAGCAGAGTGCAATTTCTGTACTACAGCTTTTCTTTTTCAAACTTGAAATATCAGTTTTTTCGCCTGAGAAACTGCTTTCTTTATTTAAAAATGAAATATAAACTATTTCATCAAACATTATTATCCGTAGAAGCAATGTTCTAAATTTAGAAGATTACAACACATGTGGGTAAAAGAATTTGGAAAGCTGACAAATACGAAATGGAATTCCAGAACTTCGAAACCTCATGGACAAAGATTTTCACATTATGGATCGAAATTGCATTGTTTTTAATTAGAAACTTTTGTTCCACTCAACTTGCACGTATAGTACATTTAATTTTGAAATTTTAAAAGCATGATGTGCTCCAAAAATAGATAAATCCTTGCTGTAATTTAATAAAACTATTCCTTAAAAAACTCTTTGCTTTATTCTTAAGTTTTTGTTTGGTTTGTTTTGAAATTATTATTCAGTTGTTAATTCTATTTATATACTAATAAAAAAATTTCATTTCTTTATGCAAAGAATGAGTCTGTATAACTTTTTTTAATCGGTTTTGTTAACCTTAAGCAGATTTATTCAGCATGTGGCGTTTTTTTTTTTTTTTTTTTTTGTGGCGTTCTTTTGTTCAGCCTTCTTTTATTTTTGAATTCAATGATAAAGTTTGCATAAATAAAGTATGTAAATCTTAGAATTTAAAATTTATTTCAAATGTTTCCTCGTGTCAGTTAAATATTCATCCATTTAAAAAAAACTAATTTTATGAAATAATAGAAATTCAAACTAAACTTTATGTGTTAAAATCTATTCCTATCCATTTATCTCATACATTTATTGATTTTTTTAAACGCTGAACATCCATAATATTCAAACATCTGATTTCGATTTTTTTCACTGAGGATAGAAATGCGATAAGGAGTGGAAATGGAAAATCTATAAAATAATAATAATAATAATACTTTAATATGTACTTTTATTTTCTTGTAACGTGTTATACTTATTGTAACTTGTAAACTTGTTATATGCTACTCGTTATAAAGTAAATTTTATAAATTATAAATGTTCTATAACTTTTTTGCTGAATTATAACATTTTAGAGCATTTTCCTCTAAGATATGATAACTCTTTTCCAAATAATCTAAAATAGCTTTACAATAAAATTTATATACATTTTAAAATCTCATATAATAAACTTAAACTGAACCTGCATGCCTAGTTTTTATTTGCTTGGTTCTGTAATCATTCTTGATAAATTTAAATTAGAGATTTTAGTTTCTAAGAAGATAAGGAGATTCAAAATAATATTCAGTTTGAATATTCATCAATTCTTATATTTGTTATATAAAATCTAGCAAAAAATACTTTTAAAATATATGTTCACAACTATGTTGAATAATTATTATTGCACTAATTTGATGTTTTACCAAAATATTGTTGTTTACCTTGCACGTGCCTGAAATCTATAACATTAACAATAAAAAAATATTATTTTAAAACGTAAAAAAATATAATAAACAGATAAAGAAAAATATAAGGATAAAATTTAAAGAAAACTAGATTTCATTAAATGTGCTATTATTAAAAGATCATCGATGACGCTATTTTCTTTTCTTTACAAAACTTTAAAATTAGTATGAGAAATATACTCTAGAACTGATTTGTAATTTATTTACATTTTGTGAACAAAATACGGAGAAATGATATTGGGGAGGAGCTACAAAAAGACGTAACAGAAGGCTTTGCCGAAAAATCTAATCAGCGAGCTCAATCTCTTTGCAACCTGTAGATGTAAAGGTAGTTTAAATGCATCCGGGGTTTGTAATTAAAAAATTGCTTCTTCAAATACGTGAGCTATAAGCCTATTGTAAGTTGCAGCTCACTAACATTCTTAAACGTACTGCTGTTGATTGAAAATTCTTTGTTTTTTTGTCAATAATGTTTATCACACTTTATTAGTTCGTTGATTATCCACCTACAATTTTTGAACTAAATTGGTTTTTTAAATGGAATAGAACTTCAGAAGCTTTTCTCGTTAGAAATTTTTAACGAAAATTTTCTTGTTGGAGTTATGCTTTTAATCACTAAGTTCTTTTTATCTATGATCATAAAAATAAACCATCCATTTATTTAGAATTTTATGGCAATACCGTAGTGCCTAGTATTTAATGAAATCATGCGACTAAAATTCAGTCATCGTAATTGTGGTCTGCAAATTTTTAATGCAATTTATAATATTATCAATTATAACCGTAATAGTTGTAATTTTTATTGGAATTATACTGTTACTAGGATTTGCAAAATATTAGAAAATATTTAAAGATATTAAAACAAAATCTGGATTTATTTATTAAAATTTTTTTTAATTTTCAAAAATTTTTTTTAAACATTTACTAACCAAATTATTTGATAAAATGTATTAACAATATATTAGGAATTAATAGTATTGTTATAAAATGTATTAGCAGCATTATTTAAAAACAATATAGCTAAAACAGTTGATATTTCCAACTAAAATGCTTCAAAAATTATTTTTTTAATTATTACAAACTAATCACAGAATAAATAAAATCACGGTTATTTTTGTTCAAAGCTAAACTTCCTAAAAGTTGAAAGATTGCGAGGCAATTTGTCAGACATCCAATGAAGAATAAAATACAAAGATCACAATAAATAAGGATAAAAAAAATATATATACTGTATGTTTCTCTGGACAGAATAAGTCTTTCATCAATATTGGTATGAACCATAACGCAACCAATATTGCAGTTATTGCTTTTGATTTCCACATGATTTTTTTTTTTTTAAATCTCTGCATTATTATGATACGAAAAAATTAAATCACGTATCTGAATATTCAACATTTACCGCTATTATTCGAAACGTTTTTTAATCAAATTTTCGGTAGTAATCGTGACTAATTTTCGTATATATATTTTTTAAAATATCGATATTTTAATACTATATTATTTATTACAATATGCGAATCTCGAGGCGTACATTTAATCAACTCCATTTTAACTTTTCTGCTCCGTGTAATTTCGTCATAAAAATATGTGGTTTTTATCAGCAATCCGTTTTTAGTTATTACCGTAGATTTCACGGTTTCTTTTTCATTTCTTTTTCTTTCTTTCTTTATTTTTTATGCGATGACAACTCGCAAAGTGCAAAAAAGGAGGAATATATATATTTTTTCAATACAAATACATTCTTTTGCGTGTTGACGAGAAAAGATAAAAATTATTAAAGCTTAAATTTATTATATAATTTTTTTCCCTGGTCTCTTTAAATTTTAGAAAAGGTACTTTTGTGCATAAAAAGGAGTTTTTCATTTATCTTTTCTGTACAAAAGAAAATTTTTTAAAAAAGTAAGTGCTAAAAAAACTGCACATTGAGAAATTTTTTTAAAAATAATTTCTTCTTCAAGCACTTGTCTGTTTTTCCTTATACTTAACGAAGACGGTAAATGAAGAAAGAGCAACGAAAGGATTCTTTTACAAAAACTTGATAGATTTAGACTAAATGCAGCGAGTATCTTATTCGAAAAATAATTCATTTTTAATCATTTTTTTTATTATTTGGTATCAAAGAATATTTTACTCGAATCTTTTAATGTTATGTCTTTTTTAAATATTACATAACAAGAAAATTTTAAATCTAAAGGAATAGTAGTATTTTTATTTGAATTCCATAAATAACAATTATTTCGAAATATTGATTTTTTAAAATTATTTTAATTTTCTAAAAAAAAAAAAAAACGAATGCAATAATTTTATTAGCATTTTCAATCAGATTATGCAATATTATGTGCCCTTATTTAAAAAAAACGTGCAATTAACACGTTAAAAACGTATATAAATATATACTATATAAGTTCTGATGATTAAAAATTAAACTCTGATAATTTAAATATTTTTCAATCAATATACTTTGTTAAAATATTTTTAATATACCCTATGTTTACCAGTGGCTATATTAATAAATGCTATTGAAAATAAATAAATCAGGTAAAAAAATTATTAATTAATCATTAAATCAACTATTAACAGACGTTTCCACTTCACAGCAACGTTTTATGCGAATCATTCTACATCTGAACATTCATTGATAAAGATAAAAAGCATGTTTTTATTCATTTAGGCGTGCAATAAATTTCTTTAGTAAAATATTTGTTCGATAGGAAATTATGCTATTTTTATATTGTTTTGAATAAATGTTCCACATTCACATAAAATAGCTCAAATACTAATGAATACATTAATAGATACCAGGATGCTCCTTAAGCATTTTTCTAGAAATGTGCCAAATTTTATATTGTTTCATCTAATTGTTTTTGAGTAACGACAGTAATATTTGATAGATCAGATAATCATTGATAACATTGAGAAATATTTCTTTTGTATCAAATTTTTGAATGATTCTTAGATATTTTCTTCGTTACTTGGAAATATGTTATGCGATCTTTATTAAGGATACCATTGTGGATATTTTAAGCCAGCACTGTAGTCGATGCGAACCGAGAGCAGAATTCGTATCGATCAGTTATTGCTGAGATTCAATCCAGGGTCACCTCATTTGGGTTTCTTCCACTTTGTTACTGATATAAGTTTGGAGTTTTCCATGTTTTGGTTTTTACTCAGCATTCAAAAATTGAAGTTATGTCTTTACGTATGCTCAAATTATAATTATAAATAGTTTTGTAAAACAGGAAGTCTATGTGAGAAGAAGATGAAAACTTATTATTATTTAAACCTACAAAAAAAAAAAACTCTTTTACCAATATGTCATTGTCCTGTTGGGGGAACAAAAAACAAATGTTTCTAAATAAACTTATCGAGAAGCTTTTAAATTGTTTTTTTTGTTTTTGTTCCATACCTTTGTTATCCACAACTATTATGTGTCCATTTTTATCTACTGTCACTCCCTTGGGACCTAAGAGTTTTCCAATTCCTATCCGAGAGACATATTTTCCTTTTGGATCATGAATGCTAATCCATTTGTTCTCATAATCCGCTACAGCATAGTTCCCATTAGGAAGAATAGTTACGCCTGTAGGTCTTTGCATTTCACCAGGAGCTCGACCTCTTGATCCAAATCTCAGATGAAATTCTCCTGTTGTTGAGTCAAAAACCTGAACGCATTGATTATTACTATCTGCTACTATAATATGTCCTTCCGTTGTACAGCATACGCCTTGAGGATTACTAAAGTCACCTCTTCCTCTACCTGCAAATTATAAATCTTGTAAATTACCTCATTTTATATCCATTTCCTTGAGAAACTATGTTCTCAAGGAGGCACAAATAAATTATTAATTAGGTCAAAAATTACAAGGAAAGAATTATTATCTTCAGTTTTTTTGAGAGTAAATATGGTTTCTACTACAAGATGGAACATTTTAGGCAAATAAACTTGTTTTTGGATGAAATTATTTTTCATTATTATTATTTTTTTTTGTTTGTTTTTAGAGACACCAATGATTCGAAACTTGACAAGTTTCTTCACTTCATTTTAGTAACAAACAAACAAGAAAACCTTATTGAACAAAACAGAAGATAATCAAAAATAATCAAAATAAACATATATTCATCACCAAGAGGATATATCATATATTTTGTTTAGGTGATTTAGAAGAGAAATCACCTTAAATTTATAAAATTAAACATTAAAAAAAAGCCATGGAGAAAATTAAGAGTCCCTAAATATTATATATATATATATATATATTTATATATATATATATATATATAAATATATATATATATATATATATATATATATATATATATATATATATATATTTATATATATATATATATATATATAAATATATATATATATATATATATATATATATATATATATATATATATATATATATATATAAACACAAATTAATAAGAAAAACATGAATAAAATAAAAACTAAAATGCAGAGAAACAGGAATGGGAAAAGCAATAGTCGTTGTCAAGACACATCTATTGCTATAATTGCGATATTTCTGAATAAAGAATAATTATCCTAAGATAAAAATTATTCTTTATATGTGTTGATATCGCAAAAAACATATTGTTGAAAAATTATTATGAAAAATGTAAAAAGTAATCTAACTTACCGGCATGTAGCAAACTTAACGGCGTGTTTAGGTTTAAAAGTATGATAATTAAACAGTTAGTAAAATTGGCGAAGAGGTAAAATATTTGAAGTTGTGCTTATAGCTTGGATCGAATAAAAATATATATATTTGATCGAAGTAGAAAAATATTTTAAGTAAGTAAAAATTTAGTGCTGCCATCTATGAGAAGAATTAATAAAATTAGGAAATTAATTTATATATATATATATATATATATATATATATATATATATATATATATATATATATATATATATATATATATATATATATATATAATATATATATATAGGTTGTGTGAGTATATATTTAATATATTTAATTTTCAAAAATGTGTATGCACAAGTTTCAATAGATGTGTGTATTATGTGCATAAATATTTAGGGATTCTTTATATTAAGATTGGTAAAAATAAAATAATGTTTATAAGAAGTATAAAACATTATATATTTATAAATAATATTAATGAAAGTTTTTTTTGTAATAAACTAAGAAGAAGAACTAAAAAAGTTTATTGTTAATAGAAGAAGTAATAGTTTGGCAGATAGCTGAGTAAAAAAATATATAAAAATATATTCCTGCTTGAAGATTCAAAAAATGATGAATATCGTCCATATTAATTATAAATTCATACATTGTTTGTAAAAAAGTAGAACATGTTTTTAACCAGATCAAAAGTAAGATTTATTTTCACTCCGTTAAAGCGTTTTCATACAATTTTAAAAAGGTTTTTTCACGGCTTACGTGTAAACCTTCTGACCGAGAAACGAGGTCCTTAACAATCTGTTTTATTATACGTATATTACCCTAATCCAAAACCTTGAGAAATAACCTTCTATATAGCAGCCTCAAAGCTAGGTTGTCTTAGGAATTTCAAGAGGGAAAAATTCTTAGCATTAAGCACGTTTTAAGGAGAAAATCATCTTAGATCTGCATAATTATAAGGAATCTATATTCGACATTTTGTAAGCTCAGCTAATATTCCCCTTGTGACGAGATTTTCTTCGTCAATGTAATTTGTCGCAACGATTCGAGCTGTTATCTGTTTTACATTTAATTTTTATAGTTTTCCATTTGTTTCCTTTTTTAATCAATTTACTTTATTATTCCAGGGAGAAAATAGCTCTTTTATTAGTCTGACTTCCTTCGCTATAAAAAAGTAACTTATGTATAAATAAAAATATGGTTTAAAATGCAATATTTACTTTTTTCTATTAATGATTCGATTAATAAAAACAAATAAATAAGATATATCTTGTACTCAGAAAGAGAGTTGGTGTGTGTTTCTCTTGCATCTCGAGAATTTCTACTGGGAGAAAATCTAGATGACAGTGAAAGTGCTTATACAATTTCTTGTATAATAGTTAAACCTAACATTTAATATCTTTTTATTTTGTCAAAATAATTAAATTGCAACTTTTTATTTAACTTATATTTAATATGTTTGATATTACGAGTGTAGAAAATACAATAATAACGAAAATATTTTTTGAAAATTGTTTCGAAATTGAATACAGGAATTCCTAACATATTTTGCAATAATAACAAATAATATTATAGTTATAAGTTATAATAACCATAAATAAATGAAAAATAAATATCCTATAATTGAATTAGGTATTTTGTAAATATATAAAAGAAAACAATATTATGGGTAAAATCACTATTTGTTAAATGATACAAAAGATATATATTATAATTAAATCAGCTATTTCCTACATGATAATACATGAAACAAATGGTATTTTGGGTTTAATAACTGCGGTATAATCAATCGATGAACTAGGTTTAAGTACCAAAAATTATGTGGTGGAACCAATTGATAAATTGGGTTCGAGTACCGAAGAGTTGCTATTATTGACCTTGTAGTCTTAGTCTTCTATTATGTTAAACCTAAACTATTATCTGAAATGAATTAAACAGAATTCAATTAATCGCCATTGGTATAGATATTTCTGCTGAAGCTTGTTCTTTCTCTTCTATTTTTTATTACAATCATATGATTTCGATTTCTAATGATGTCTGGAATTACGCACGATGTTAAAGTTACAACTGCAGTTTTTTAAATATTGTTAAAGGTGAATAATCATGAAACTCCGACATTCCAAAATGCTAGCCTAGAGCATGAAACATTCTGCCAAATAAACATTAGTAAATGAAAGAAAACATGCAACATGAAAAAATTAGCAACACAATCTTCAAATAAATTGTTTCCTAATCAGATTCCTTTCTCTGAAAAATAAAAATAAATTTTTGTGTACATACACATAAATGTTATAGGTACAGTCAGAAAAAAAAAAAAAAAAGATATCACCCTGAATAATTTTCGTTCTAATGATCGGATTTTCACGAACTAAGTGTCAATCTTAATGGTTCCTGGGGGTGACCTCAAATATGCTAATTAGTTAGTGCTAACTATTAATTAAGTTACGAAATCAGACACAAAAACGTACTTTCTCTGAATAAACATATATTTTTTTTTTTTTACATATTTGGATTTTTAACTTCAAAATATAGGGGGTAGCCGCAATCTGGGAAATGTGGTCCCCATAGTTTGGTCAGGAGAGCGATTCAAAGTTTGGACCCCTTAATGTTAATTTCACTTTTTGCGTTTTCAGTCATATTTTAAAAACTAATGAAGCAATTCAAAAAAATATTGCACCAACTCATAAAACGCATTTACCCAAAGATAATTTCATGAAAAAAAATTTTTTTTAATTATTATAAATTATTTTTTTTTATTTAATTAAAGAGAGGATGAAAAAATTTTGAATTTTAAGGTATGGATTTTTTTATACCATATTAATCTACATGCTTTTCAATTGAAAAATCTAAAGTTTCAACTGTTTTTATTTATTAGAAGATGAGAAAAATTAAAACTAATTATTTAAGAAAAAAATAATTTGGCGACAATGAAAAAATTATTAAATGGGGCGATTAATATTAAAATGTGATAAACTTATGAAGAACTTGATTTAGCGCGCGTGGCGTAAAATTTCATTAATATTTTTTTCGTTAATAATCGTTTGCTAATCTATTTATTTTTATTTTTTTAAAACTATAAAATACAATGTTTCTTTTTTAGTCCTCTAAAAATCTATTTGAAATTAAGTAAAGAAATTTGAATAAAAAATTTTATTGAATAAAAAACATTTTATTCAACGAATGTCGAGTTTTATTAAAGCATGCTTTTGATAGAATATGATTATATACCAGATTGTGCTTATTTAATGTGATTATTTTTTAGTTTTTTTTTTCTCAATAACTGATACAATTACAGTAATATACATACGTATGAATAGATTTGGAATAAAATATTTTTCAGTTTCTTGTATATATTTTTTATGAATATTAATAAAAATACGTAGTAAACATATTTAAGCATATCTCACATCATCGCAAATTTCTCAACATCTTATATATCGTGTTAATCTTAAAAGTAATATTTTAATCCCCTGTCCGGAAGTGTTTCGCAGAACTATTTTACCAACTATTTAATTAAATTTTAGCATTTTTAAAAATTTTATTCTTTGCCCTACTACATTTATTATTTCTTCATTAATATACTAATAAATTTTTTTAGTACTGTAATTTAGATTTCCTTTAAAGTAAAGTTCCATTTTACATTATAGTCAAGTTTTTTTTAAAAGAATTATTGTCTGCTAGCTAAGAATAAAGCCTTGTTTAGAAATTAAAAACACTCCGCTGTTTAAAATTATTTAATGCGAAACAGCTGATTATTTACTAAGCATACTATTTTTTTCGAAAAAAAGAATATAAATCATTGATTGTCTTTTTTGTTTTGTTTCTTGTGACTTCAACATAGATTATCGAAAATAGTGTCCATGTTTTATAAGTCGCTACAAGGAGTATAAAGATACCGAACATAAAAAGCTGTCAAATACGTAGCCAAAACTTCTAAGCGTCTTAAAATATCTCAGTATCTTAAATGATTTTTTCTTTATGATTCCATGTAGATTTTTTTCCGGATAATATACTAAACTATTTTGTTTAATTTTTTACTTTAGCACGATTCCCAAGATATTATTGTAGTATAATTTGTTATCAGGAACAATGCCTTATTTTGTTTAGCAGGAAACACTAAAACTTGAAATTTGTAAGAAGTTTCCGAAGCCGTGCGAATTTTAGAATCATCTGATTTAAAAAAAATGCAATAAAAAATACGTAAATTTCCGAACTTATTTTGATTAAAAATAAAAAAATAATAAAAAACGTGGCAAGAAGGCTAACATACTTTTTACAGAACTGTGAAAACCAGTTTTTCATATATTTCATCAAAAGAGGATAAGAATGATATTGCTCCAAGGGACCTACTCAATAATTTCGCTATTTCCAGAATGAAATCTGTTTGATCAAAACATATTTCCTTGAAAATTAAAACGGGGAAAAAATTAACTTGTATTATTTATCTAAGCTTATTCCATTCATTTAATGATAGCGGTATCAAGGTTAAGGATATGCGATGGAAGCCCGTTTACTATTATACTATAAATGCGTTAAATCATGTTGCTTGAATAATTTATTTTAAGCAAATTATTTAATAATTTTAAGCAAATAAGGGTGTAAAAATAAACTCAATCAAAATACTCCGAAGGTATACCCTAAAATATTTGTAGAATAAACTTTGGAATCTATATATACAAAATACCTTTTCAAACAACTTCGAGTAGGACGGAAACGCTAACTTGTTTAAAATAGTTGTCCTTGTAACTATTTAATTTCGATTTCTGGTGCTAGTGGACATTCCATTTTCACATTCGACTTTTGAAATTTAAATTGTAAACGGAATTTTTTTATGTCCTTAAATTAAAATGTTAAGGCTTGCAGCAAAAAAAAAAAAAAAAAATAATAATAATAATAATTGTACTGCATTGATTTTTTTACAAAATAGCGATTTATTATTTTTTTAATCTAAGAACCTGTGCCTATAACTTAAGTAAAACTTATTTTAATATCGAGTGAAATAATTTAATATGTTGTGTAACTAAATAGATAATCCCAAGAAATTGAATCGAAAATATGAAAACTTCATTGATTTAAAAATTAATAGATGATGATAAAAATAGACATGTTTTGAGCACAATAGTAAAAGTCACAAGCTATTCAAGCTTGACAAGTTTTGAGAATGGATGAATATATTTGAACGCTCGAAACATGTCGACTTTTACTTCCCTCTTCATATTTTTTGAAGCCAGTTGAGTTTTTATCATCAATTATACTGTTTTACATTTGGGTCTTGATCATTATTTTGATAAGGATTTTACACTCGTTAAAGTAAAAATATGCATTTTCATATTTCAAAAGGATTTATGTGGTCTTTAAAAACATAAGAGCATCAATATTGTAAAAGTTATATTTAACTTTGTTTAAAATTTTGAGACCAGATATTTTGAGTTAATGAAATTGAATATTTTAACTTTTAAGTTTTCGTGCCCCCCTTTCAGTATCTTAAGGACCTTACAAGCTCTGTTTAAAAAGAGAGTATCATATCAGATATATATAAGAAAACAAAAATAATCATAGTATCAGTATTTGGTGGTAAATGTAGCTTATCGTAATTGAAGAATATGCTGTGCGATATTTTATGGTGAATTTGCGAACGTAAGTTTCTAAATGTATCGAAGCGTAAGGATGCTATTTGCTAATCATCTTTATCTAAAGAAAACCTTGTAATCTAAATATCTAGCAGAATGAAGCGATTTTTGAAACAATGAATCATACTATATGCAACATATTATTTCAATATCTTATTCTTAAACATAACATATTTCAATGCTTTTAAAATACCACTAAACATTCAGCAATTCCTTGAGTTATAGGAAAAAGAAATATCGTAAATTATAGAAAAACTTGTGAATGTGCATTAGAATTACTATACAATATACATTTTATTTTTCAAGCACTTTTTTTTTCTTCAAACTTTCTTGCCTAGAAGACTCGATTAAAGCTGTAAAAGTGATTATCCCTAAAATTTTGTATTTAGTCATATAAGTTATGTTAATTTGATTTTAGTATGAAATCCTGGAATAAATATAGCAAAAACAACATAATCTAAATAATATCAGATAAAAAGTTCATGTATTTAAATTCTAAAACTTAGAAAATCATAAATAATTTATAATCGATTCAAATTTTCTTTTCAAGGGAGATTAAAATAAAAAAAACTTTGCTTTTTGGACAGAAATCAGCTTAAAAATTGTCTATTGCCTAGAAAATCCGAGATATTTCTATTAACTATTAATTAAATCCCTCCGAGCAATCACAGAACATTATTTCAACTTTTTTTCCAGTCAGAGCTTGGTTGCTTAGCAACCTAGTAAAATTAAGCATTCTTCTTTTGAATTAGTCAATGGGTTATCTTAAAATATTCATTTGCGCTGACGACTTTTTTTGGCGGTTTTCTGGACTATCGCCAAATATATAAACCTTTGTTGCGACCCTATTTACCACCCATTTTTTTCAAAATTTTGTCTACCCCCCCTAATTCAAGTATCTGGATTCAAAATATGTAAAAAAAAAATATATGTTTATTCAGAGAAAGTACGTTTTTGTGTCTGATTTCATAACTTAATTAATAGTTAGCACTAACTAATTAGCATATTTGAGGTCACCCCCAGGAACCATTAAGATTGACACTTAGTTCGTGAAAATCCGATCATTAGAACGAAAATTATTCAGGGTGATATCTTTTTTTTTTGCTGACTGTACACGCATAAATACATATGAAAAATGCGACAAAAAAAAGAAAAATGAAAACGGACCACCCTTAATAATTTTCGATCTAATGATCGGACCTTCAGATTCTAGAACTCATTATTAAAAGCTTGAAGGGGTAAACTGAAATATGCTAATTACTTAGTGCAGACGATATTTTTAAGTTATGAAATCAGACACAAAAACGTTCTTTCTCTCAATAAATATACCCTTTTTTAAACGGACTAGGAGTTTTGACCCCCAGCATATGGGGTATTCGCAATCTGGAAAATATGAACCACATAGTTTGGACAGGAGAGTGATTCAAATTTGGACACCTTATAATAATAATTTTACTTCTAGCGTATTTCGCCATATCTCGAGAACTTTTTAAGTGAATTGAAACCTTTTAGCAGACACTTATAGAATTCGTTTATCCAAAGATAATTCCATGCAAAAAATAAATTTTAGTATATATATTTAGTATATATGATAGATAATTGGAGAACTCCTACCCTAATTCATCTTTGTTTTACGGATTGTTTTGCACAGAGTGGTCTTAGATTATCATATAAAATTTAATGAATAAAGGTACATCCATCATAACTGCTCTACCTCACACCATCAGATTTCCATATTTTCTGATCACTATAACATTTCTAAACTGCCTGCTCCTGATACTTGCCAAAAACTACTACTGATAACTGGCATTTAAGTTTTGTAGGTAAAATAACAAAAGGTTTCTAAAAACGTGGCTATGTACAGTGCGGAAAAAAAAAAAAAAAAAAAAAAAACGAACCATCCAGAATAACTTTTGATCGGATCGTCATGTTCTAGGACTCAATCTTAATGTCTCGAAGGGATGACCTCAATATGCTAATTAATAAGTACAGACGATATTTTAAGTTACCTAATCAGACACAAAAGCGTACTTTTTCTGAATAAATATATCTTTTTTTCGACGCATTCAGATTTCTGACCCCCAAATGATAGGGTGTAGCCGCAATCTGGGAAATATGGTCCCAATAGTTTGGTCAGGGAGCACTCCAAAGTTTGGACCCTTCAATGTTAATTTTACTTTTCGCGTATTTTGCTATATCTATGCTACTTTCTAAGCGAATTCAAAATTTTTTTGCATACGTTTATAAAATTCGTTTATCCAAAGCTAACTACCATGGAAGAAATAATTTTTAGTAAATATTTATTATTTTTTATAATTTTATTAAATAATGGTTGAAAAATTGCTGAACGTTAAGATATTCAAATTTTGTCATGATTTAAAGAATATAGTTTTACGAGGCAAAATACAAAATCAGCAAAATCGGTTGAATAGTTCATGAGAAATTGAATTTCAAAAATTTAAATTAATTAACAATTTAACTTACTATATTTTCCAGGCTGCAGCTACTTCGTATATTTTAGTCAGAAATCCGAATCCATCGAAAAAAAGTATGTTTATTCAGAGAAAGTACGTTTTTTTGTCTGCTTTCGTAACTTAAATATCATCTGCACTTATTAATTAGCATGCTTGAGGATACCTCCTCGAGCGATTAAGATTCAGTCTTTGAACTTGAAGATCCCATAATTAGATCAAAAGTTATTCAGGGTGGTCCCCTTTCTTTTTATGCGCACTGTACATTGTTTATACGTACAAAAATAGAAACGTATATTAAATGTACAGAGCACAAGGGGAAAAAATGGACCAACCTGAATGAATCTTGGTCTGATGATCGGATCTTCACCTTCTAGGACTCAATCTGGCTAGTTCGAGAGTATGACTTGAAGTATGCTAATGTTCTATTGCATGGGATATTTTATGCATGAGATTATCTTTGGTTTTACGAATTTTATAATTGTGTGCAAAAATTTTTGAATTTACAAAAAATTTCGCTAGATATGGCGAAATACGTAAAAAAAAAAAATTAACATTAGGGGGTTCAAACTTTGTAGCACTATCCTGACCAAACTATTAGGACCATATTTCCCAGCTTGCGGCTCCCTCCTATACAGAGTATAGGGGGGAGAGATAGCGATTATGATAGCCCTATGGGGAAGTGATAGCGAATATAGCCATTGCAAACTGCTGCAACTACTTAATGAAAAAGAATTTATTGATAAAATTTACACAGAATGCAGATGAAACTTCAAAATTTTTTATACATGTGTCACAGATTTTTATGTGACTTTCTTGGTCACACGGACAACATCTAGGTGGTAGTCTATTTCCCGCCATATATTCTGAAGCATTTGTGCAATCACCGACACAAGAGCATTATAAATGCGTTCTTTGAGTTCTACAATTGTTTTGTGCAAGGGAAGCACGTACCCCATCTCATAACTCCATAGATAGAAATCGTAGGGTGTCAACTCCGAAGATCTTGGTGGTTAAAAGTAGATGACATCGTCGGCATTTCCACTTCGACCGATCAACCGGTTTGAAAGATGTCGATTTAAAAATTTGTGAATCATCGAACCCTAGTGTGAGGGTGCTTCATTTTGCTGCAAGATGTGATCCATCGAATCAGTATCTAGCTGTGTCATTAACCATATCTTTATCATGCCAAGATCACGTGGAAGGCTTCTCCTTACCCCATATTCGACTGTAGTGCCGGTTTACCTTCCCATTTATGGAAAAGGTTGCTTCATCGCTAAAAATGAGTCGATCAGTTGTTGATTTATCCTCCATGCTTTCTAACATTAACGTTTGGCAATTCATACATCTGTCGTAGTCTTCCTGTTTCAATTGCTGTACAAGTTGAACTCTGTACGGTTTCATTTGCAGCCTCTGCTTGAGAACACGCCATACCGTTGTTTGTGGCATTTGTTACTCCATACTGCCTTTATACACCAATTTTCTTGGGCTTCATTCATACGCCCGGCAAATTCTTTCAACGTTTTCCGCTCAACCACGAGGCCTTCCGCTACTTTTCCCTTTGCACAAACTTCCTGTTATCAGGTTGCTTTCGGCCGGCACGTATAATGAACTTAGGTTCGTTGGTCAGTATTCAATATGGTTAATCTATTTCGGAATTAAATGAAAACGCACAATATATTCTGGGTTATTTTTTTATTTCAACTTTTGTTATTAACATAAAATATATAAAAGGTAAATAATAAATAAAGTGAAATAAATTTTTTTTTATAGACAGTCGAATAATATTTATTAATTTAGATATCACCAAATGTAAATATATTGTACTGGATAAAAGGTTTAACTAAATGTGAACAATGATCATACATAATTCTTGAAAAAATTCCTGATGTTAATTACAAAATAAATAAAAGAATATTCATAATAAAGAAATTACCGAAATAGTTCATGTATCAAAATTGTGAAGGTACCAGACACCCGATAAACTAAAACTATTTCTTGAGTAATAAATAAATGTAATTATTTAAATATTAATATGGTTTAATAATATAAATAGAATTAATTTAAAATTTAATCTTTTAATGTATATTTTAAATTACAATTAATGGTTTAATCGTATTTTAGTGTTAAAAGTGAAATTAAGCTAATTAAACAAAATACTGAATATGAAATGCTGAAACATGATTGCATGCTCTTTCTGAAAAGTCCGACCCTTCAAATTTACTTCGAATTCAGCTCTTTATCCTTATTTGACAAAAACGTATAAGGTAATGTTTGTTTCTTTTTCTCTTGGTGGTAACACCACAAATAAATAAAAAAATTTAAAATGTATGTCCTATTTCTGAATAACGATCTTCCAGCACAACATTGCATGGATTTGGGACTGTTTTTCTCCTTTTGGGTATTACAGCCTCCTATCCAGTAAAAATAAACAATACTAACGTCTCTAACATCAGATTGAATTATTATTATTATTATTATTATTATTTTGAAAATGGATGAAGAATGGTATTTATAATGAATTAAGAAGATTTAGAAAAAGAAATAACACAAAAAATTAGTTACACCCCTTCCCCAAAAATTTTATTTACAACGTAGAAATTTAAAAAAAAAATATTTGTAATATTTTTCCTATGATAGAAGCACAATTAAAATGAATGGGCAAAAATTTGTAATATGAATGTACAAGCAATATATAAAAGTAATATGAAATGTAAAAAATATATTTTTATGAAAATGATAAAAACTAAAAATGATAATAAAAAATGACAAAATATGAAAATGATAAAAATTATGAATGACACATTGGTTATTAGTCGTTATTCTGAGGTTTAAGACTTCAGTATTTTGAGGGGATTTTTGCTGGATTAAAGACTGTAATCCCCGAAAGGAGGAAAACAAACTCAGCAATGTTGTACTAGGAGATCCTTGTTTCAAATATAACAAGTATATGAAATTTTTTTATCTCTTTCTGGTGTTGACCACCAACAGAGAAATCAAACTCACCAACACAGAAAACAAGAAATTATATCAAAAGTTATGACAGCTGTGGGTATTGCTTGAAGTAAATAAATCATTTTTTAAAGGTTTTTATTTGTTTGACAAGTATGATAACGTGCCGACCGGCCTGTGTAGGGGTTAGGGAACTGCCTTAGCATCAGAAAGGTTCTGGGTTCAAATCCCGGGCAAGGCATGAATGTTCTTTCCTTCTCTGTACTATCTGTCCTTACTGTGGGAGCAACGTTGGCCCACCTAATATAATATGGTGCCCCTGAAAAAGTGGCCAACAAATCTGCCCTTCAGGTGCCTGTATGACCTAGGTCATTATCCAGGTGGGCATTGAAAAAAAAGTATGATAATGTTATTAAAATTGTAATATCTAAAGTAATATTTATCGAATAATAAACAGGAGTAAGTAAATTATAATTTTTTTAATCCCAGGATATAACCGAATCTTTTATGACTAATTTCAAGTAATTTTTGTCTCAAAGAAAATGGAACAGCAATTTTTGGTAAATCCCTTTTTTAAACCCATTTATATGTTAGCATAATTCATCAATTCCAATTAAATTATCATTTTGATATGCAAACGAATTTCGTCTAATTATCGTCTTTCTTCAAAAGATGATTTATTGGTGCTCTAATTTCAGCATAATTATTTATAAATTTATTATACTCATTTATTGAATCTAAAAAACGTTAAAGAGGCATAAAAATAGTAGGAGGTTTTAAACTTTTAATTGCTTCAATGTTGTTGTTATACTGTCACTATACAATTACATATTTCATAACCTAAAAAATTAATTTTAGTTAGTAAAAAAGAACACTATGAAGCCTTAAATATTGAGTTTTCAAACTTATATAGTATTTCAAAACAATTTTCAAGATGTTCTAAATGGTTTTCAAACCTAAGAGATAAAATAATAACATCATCAAAATAATTAGTTACAAATGAATTTTTTTTTTTCGTAAAAATTCGGTGTATTGCTCTTTGAAAGATACTTGGGACGTTCTTCCAACCAAATGACTGTCTAAGCCATTCGTAGAAATCATTTTTGGTCACCATTGTTGATTTTTTAGCGTCACTAGGATGAATTTGAATATGACAATAGCCACTGATCATGTCAAGGCTACTAAAATGAACACTATTGCCTAATTTGCCTGTCAAGTTTCTCATAGGGGTAATGGTTCTGCATCTGATGAGGTACCTGCATGTGTCGGGTAATCGCAGAATGTTGATTATTTTAAATAGTCTATATTTTAAAACGCTCTAAAATAAATTTAGAATTTAAAAAAAACTGACCCAAATTTTAAAAAACTTAACTTAAAATTAGCCCAAAACGAAACTTCACATGACACAAAATGAGGCGGGGTTTGCTTATGACGTCAAAGTATAATAGCTCAGCGAACGGGAGGAGTTAAACCAAAGCTTCCTATCGATAAAAGTGTTACAAAGGCGTTTTAATTTTAATTGCATTTTTAAAAAAATTGTTTTTCTTTCATATTCATATCATATATATAGTTTAAATATATATGTAGTGTATATCAGTTGCATCCTCCCCTTGAGAAAATTTTTGTGGGCACCATTCAGCATAATGAAATAAAATTGAGGAATGAGAAAATAAATGTCGAAACTACTTTTTTTTTCAATAACTTCTGAAATAAATTAATGTTACTTTATTTATACTGATTCATTTTTATTTGTCTATATATAAAAGTCTGAATTGTTTTGAAAGTTTTTATTTAATGAGTTGATCCCAATTAGAGGGAATGGAATGAATGGTATATGACCTGGAATTATAAGCTTTTAGATAAATAAAATGTTTTAAAAAATTCTTTTTTATTATTAACTTCTAAAATATTTTCTTGAATTTTTTTGTTGTTGAAGAAATTTATATAATGCTAAACCCCTATTATTTTTTATTTTAACTTTGATAATGTTTTCTTCTAGATAAAATTATTTTTAACTTTAAAAAAAACTGTACACCACTGTTCTCTAAGAATAAAATCCCTTCATTTTAAAAAATAAAAAAAAGGAAAGAAAGAAAGAAAGTGATCAGAATAGCATTTCAACATTTTAATTCAGTATAATGAATTATTCATTCAGAGAAGCTTATCAATCAGATAAACAATCTTATAGAATTAAATTATAATTAAGTAAGTTACTGTAAAATGGTCTTAGCAACAGTATAATGTAGTAGTTGCAGACAATTTGCGAATTTTTTTTCAACGCGTTTGATGGCTTTGCACGAAATTTGTCTTTTATCTAGTTTTGGTACACTAAAAAATAATTTGTTTGGCGTGTTTAACGTGGAACTATTGCACATGGTACAATGCAACACTTGTAGTTTTTGCTTGGAGCCATTTTTCAGAATTTATACTCGGCGCAGCATATGCTTTCGCCGTTTCAAAACATGATGGGACTCGTGGTTGTACTATATCGTGACGTCAGGTCGCATTCATTTCATCGACAATCACTTCATCGACAGGCCTTTTCATCAACACCACTTCATCGACAGACCATTTCATCGATTAGGTCATTTCGTCGACAGGCCGTTTCCTCGACAGGGTTGTTTCGTCGACAAACCATTTCGTCGACAGGGTCATTTCGTCGACAAGTCATTTCATCGACAGGGTCATTTCGTCGACAGGGTCATTTCATCGACAGGGTAATTTCGTCGACAGGGTCATTTCATCGACAGGGTTATTTCGTCGACAAGTCATTTCATCGACAGGGTCATTTCGTCGGCAGGGTCATTTCGTCGACAGGGTCATTTCATCGACAGGATCATTTCGTCGATAAGTAATTTCGTCGACATGGTCATTTCATCGACAGGGTCATTTCGTCGACAAGTCATTTTGTCGACAGGATCATTTCGTCGACTGGTTCATTTCGTCGACAGGGTCATTTCTTCGACAAGGTCATTTCTTCGACAAGGTCATTTCTTCGACAAGGTCATTTCGTTGATAGGGTCATTTCGTCGACAGGGTCATTTCGTTGATAGTGTCATGCGTAATTCTGAAATTATTTTAGAGATTTAATCTAAATATTTTTATTATTAATTAGAAAAATGCAATTATTTAATTTTTATACTAAAGTAAAATTCTTTATGGCTGTGTATTGTTCCAATTGCACAATAAGAATTTAATTAATTTTTGAATGAATTAATAAGTAGTTGAGAAGCGTTTAATCGAGAACGGTTGATGTATCAAAATCTACTTTTCTATGTCGAAATCGTAATAGCTCGACACTTATTTTCAGGATAGGTAAGGATTGTCTTCAGAACATTACCAAGCATGGTATCTGGACCGTGGTCAACAGTTAATATAGTGTGACGTTAGCAGTCAAATTATTTTTAATATCAAATCAAATTAATAAAATAATATATTCTTAGAATTAAAAGTATTAAAAATATATTAAAATGAAAATTTAGACACTATTTCAAGGAGAGAAAAGCTAAATTTATTACTGTAAAAATTTTGAACATTTTTACATACATTTTAACAAAAACATAGACTTCAGTCGAATTCTCATAGAAATGAAAATAATGATAGACCTAATTATTATATCTGCATAAGTAGAAAAAAATTCTAGGTTTTTTATGATGGATTAATTAGTAATAATTAGTAATTGGATTAATTATTAATAATTAGTAATTTCTTAATGTCCCCTATAATTGCAATTTTAAACTCTTTATTCAGCATCTTTAACATTAGGACAGGAATATGCTTATTCGAACAATCGAACTTAGTCTTAGTTTCGTTACTACTATTAGAAATTTCGAAGAACAATAGGAACGCAAACTTGATGTTTAGGTATTTACCGAAGCGGTTGTAGATTCCTACAATATTTAAAGTGCTACTCGCCTTACCAAAAATGTTTAGAAGCACAGGCGTAACGTTGCAAGCGTGTTAGTGTTCGCTCTTCACAAAATATGTTTTTTCTATTAATAGTGAATTTAACAATAGTATTAATTATTAAATTCAAATCTAATACTATCAAATTATACTATTTTTTTAATTATACTATTATTATAGTTAAATAATAATAGTATAATTTAATAATAATAATAATAATAATAATAGTAGTAAATATATGATGAATTAATTCATCTTTTATTTGCAGGATTTAAATCAGACACATTTTGTTTAAAAGAAAATTAACAAAAAGGCAAACCTGGAATTTATACTTAAGAATAAATAACTCTTACTCTACAAAAAAGAAAAGAAAAATCTTGGGATTAAAATTTGACCAATTTTTTACTAGTTTAATTGCTGAAATTTTTAACTGATTTCCTGTACAGGATGAAAACACAATTTTCAAACGCTTACTGACCACTATTAGCACGACCTATCGCCAATCAAAACTTTGATTATTTTTGGCCTGAACAAGCCAGGAGGCTCAAAACTAAAATGTAGAAGAAATTAAAATAAAAAATGCATATATATTTAAAATATCAAGTTTGTTCAGTAGACTACAAATGAGAAAAAAAATTATAAAAATTTTCACGCATAGCAAAAACCACAAGGGCAAAATTTCACAATAAATTTCTATCAACATTCAAAATTCCACTTTTTTTGTTTTGGTGACAAAACATTTCTTTTTCAGAACACATATCAAACATGATATTTAAAAACATTTCCATTTCCGATTACACTTTTTAAAGGACTTTCCTTAGTGCTCGCCTTTAAAATACTCACTGCAAATTTTATTAATTTAAATTAATTTTTATTCTCTGGCAAATTGAAAAGAAAAACATTTTAACATTTGAGTAAAAAACAAGTTTGCTAAACTTATTTTAATAAAACATTAATGAGAATAAAATCAGGTGCATATGGATAACTCTCCTCAATTATAAACTCAAAATTCAATTTATTTGTTATATCGTCATAAATTGTGTTTTTTTCCCCATTGTTTTAAATCATAAAAACCAATTAGACAGGTTTCTTCCCCTCCTCTGATATGGAACCAATTTTTATATCATATCGATTGCATCGCATACCGCAGCGTTTCTCAACCTTTCAGTATTCGCGGCCCAGTTTTTGATCAAAATCATCGCGCCCCTCGCTTACAGTAAAATGTATACGACAATAATGTATATTGAGTATTTTGAATTCAGTCTTTAAATTATTTTTAGCTGCTAAAACGAAAGTAAAGTAAAAGCCAACAGCAATTTAGATTGTAGAAACTATGTTTGGAGATAATTTTTCAAAATAATTAAGTCTACACCTCTTTCAAATGATACTGTTGCTCGTCGAATTGGTGATATAGCTGAAGATGTAAAATGACAGCTTTTCTCAACATTGCGTGTCAAATTGTTTTCAATGCAGCTTGATGAAGCAACAGATATTAATATAGATGCTTTTTTAATTGCCTATATTCGATTTTGTGATAATATATCAGTAGTAGAACTACTTTTCTGCAAATCAATCGAACTCAAAACAACAGACCTCGCATTATTTGCGATTTTTAATGGTTTTATGAATGAGGAAAACATAGAATGCAATAATTGCATCAGAATATACACCGATGGTGCTCGTTCAATTCGAATGTATACAAGCACTTGTAAAACAAAAATAGCCTCAATGCGTCTGGACACATTGCATGATCCACAGAGAAACTTTGGCTTCGAAAGAAATGAGTCTTGGTTTGAATATTGTGTTAACTACGGTTGTAACCATAGCAAATTAAATAAAAATGAGACCCCGGAGATCGAGAATCTTTTCCGCATTTTGTAAAAACATGGGTTCAGTACATTCAGCGTTACTATTTAATTGCGAGGTAAGATGTTTATCGCGTGAGAAATTTTTGCAACGTGTTTATGAATTAAGAGAAGAAATTGCCCTTTTCCTAAAAGAAGATAGCAGACCAGAAGCCAAGAATTTTTGCGATTGTTTATTTGTGATGAAATTCAGCTACTTGGTTGTCATATTCAAGAAATTAAATAACTTGAATCTTCTACTCCAAGGTGTAAATACACATATGTTGGATACGAGTGATAAAGTTAATGCTTTTTGTAGAAAATTGGAATTATGTGGCAGAAATTTTACTCCAAAAAACCTAACAATGTTTGCAAAGGTGGATAATTGTACTAAAACTTATACGGCTGAAGAAGAACATGTAAATGCTGTTTTTGTAACCATTGAAAATCATTAAGCCATGCTAGCAAAGAATTTGAAAAAGTATTTTCTTGCTGACTACAAACTGATAGCAAGTTACGAGTGGGTAAGGGATCCGTTTCATAAGACTTCCAAAGGACTCTCAATTGATGAGAAAGAAAAATTCATAGACTTCACGACAGGTGGCGAAACCAAAATACAATTTAGTAATAAAGCACTGTTTAAATTTTGCGCAGAAGTAGAGGATAATTTTCTGCCCTAAAAATAAGGGCATTTCGCATTCTATTACCATTTTTAACATTTACCTTTGTGAAACAGGATATTCTGCTGTGGCTTCTTTGTAGACAAAATATGGATTTCGGCTAAATATAGAAACAGAACTGAGAGAGGCTATATCTAATATTAAGCCTTACTTCGAAAAACTTTACTGACAGGCCTTATTAGACAGGCCCAAGGACTAACTAATAATTATTAAATTTGTTTTTAATTTAGTATGTCTTGATTAAGTAAGGTGGGTGAACCAAAGGTGGTTAGTGCTCTTAACGTACCCCTACCCCCAAAAGTAGAATTAAATTTATTTTGAATCACAAAATGGCCTTGGTGCATTGTAAATCTTGTATCTGAGGTGCACGTGGATGAATTGGAAGATATTTCCTTGAATGGCCTCCATTGTATGAAGTGATTTTATTTTTTGCA
Source organism: Parasteatoda lunata (assembly GCA_949128135.1). NCBI lineage: Eukaryota > Metazoa > Arthropoda > Arachnida > Araneae > Theridiidae > Parasteatoda > Parasteatoda lunata. The sequence continues at coordinate 72,805 of OX421980.1, read as the reverse complement.
GTTGTCGTTCTAATTTCCGGGTGTAAGAAGCTATTGTAATTTATATGTGTTTAAATTCTTAGAACTTTGAGTTATAATATATTTTTTGAAAGTTTATTTCGCTTTATTTAACCACATTACTTTAATTAGAATTAATCTATCAGATTAATAGTTTTAAGTCGTGCAAATGGTGACCATATGCATGTCCCCAAGGGGGCCCGACAACGGTTTTGTGGGGTAGATTTATTTCATTTCGGACAAATTGATTTATTTCATTTCAAGCAAATGTGGAACTTTGGTATTTTTCAAAATTTTTGTAATATTTTGACGTTCCACTTTAGTAGAGTTTGCGATATTTTGCTTCAAAGTTTTTTGTTTTGTTTGCATTTTAAAGTGATTTTTCAAGTATTTTTTAGTGTTTTTGTGGTAGATTCTGGTATTTTCTTGTAAATTCGGGTATTTTTTATGTTAGTTATGGGTTAGGTTAGTTAACTCTAGTATGGTTATTTAACTCTTACTTATTAGTTATGGTTAGTTAACCCTTTTGAAAGAATGAAATCAGTAATTCTTGATTTATTCTAATGAGTTAACTCAAATGAATCGCTAGTGACTTCACACAAAAACTATATCACTGCAAAATATTTATAAAGAAATTATACAATCTAAAATCAAATATCTTTTTTTAAAGTCTAGAAAACTTGTCCCCATCAGCAAAAGACACTTAAAGTACCATTTTAAAAGACGTTTGCCAGTTCAAGTGTCTTTTCTGAAGATAATTTGAGTAAGTGATTTCAATATATGGCTCACCTTTGGAACCTGTGGGAAACCTTAGGCGTAGAAGCTGCAATTTTGAAATTGTACTATAAAATAAATGAAATTTTATTTTTCAACTGAAAGTATACGTGATATGTATTAGACATAGTTGTGAGATGTTACAAAAAAAAATTAAGCCACACTGACTTAACCAGAAAAATAGGAAAAATCCTCAAATTGAAGCCACCTTAGGCACCCCACCTTAAGTTTTGATTTAATAAGTTTTTTTATTTAAATAAGTAATTAAATGTGTCGAAATGTTTTTTTTTTTTTTTTGTTTTTGTTTTTTTTTTTTTTTTTTTTTGTATATGTGCGGTTTCTTCCATCCAGTTAATAAATTTTTTTAAAGAATATTTTCTCTTGGGTATTCTCGCGCCACCCTTCGAGTGTGCTCGCGCCCCCCTAGGGGGGCGCGCCCCACAGGTTGAGAATCGCTGGCATACCGAGAATGTGGAGTCATTGTGAGTTTTTTCTTTCTTTTTTTTCACTTTAACGAAGTTTATTTTATAAGGTATAAATGTTTGGGGAACACATAGGATAAAATACATATTAAACTATTAAACATCAAAACGTTATAAATAATTAATTAAATAAGAAATAAAATAAACTGGAAATTCGAGAACGAGATTTTTGTTTCAATATATTATAATAATATTTCATTTAAATTTCACAAGAATTGTCAGAAACTTCCCTCTTCAGCAGCATAGCTGACTAAGACAGGAGGAAGAGGGTTAGAACAAAAATTTTTATCAACAATATTTCCCAATATGTTTTCCAAGTTGGATTTTAATTTTAATTTTCCCCACATGCATTTTTTTTAAAGATTTTTATCGAAAGTTCCGTCCCTTGCTCACTTCGCTCACCAACCTTCGTAATAGCCACTCATACAACTTAGTTTGTTTTTTCCTATATCGATATTTTTTTAAAGAGAAAATATATAACTATTGAAATTTTATGTAAGAAAATTTTATTAATATGTCAATAGTAACAAAATTAACGATTACTTGCATATGAAAAAAAATCAACTGAGCTTGAAAAAATAAATATCTGAATACCGGGAATATATAAATTTTTGATAAAACAAGAAGTAATTTTACTAGCTAACTATCTAAAAGATTTGTCTTTTTCGGATTAAATTCTTTGTAAACATCACCATTGTTATCATTGTATAAGTTTGTTCCTTTTCTTTATCTTTTTTTTTTTTTTGACAAGATTTTAAACTGTATTAATGCGTACTCATTCGGGGGGGGGGGGGGGGGAAGGGACATTATATAAGTATAATTTTCTTTTTATCAACAGAAAATTTTTGCAGCTGGAATGGTTTGTTAACGAAGGGACCTTGTCATTGAAATCACCTATTGACCACATGGTTTCATTATCTCACAGATTCATTATATATTGTCTTTTTTTCCTTCCAAATTTCACTCGTCATTCACTTTCTACATCAAGAATCATTCACAATAGTTATTGCAATTGTTTTTGTGATGATAATCTATAATAATGTACATCAAAAATTAATCTTAGAAATAAATGTGTTAAATATGACTAGAAAAAAATTGTGTAATGTACAACTTAAATGTGTAAAATACAATTAATGTTTCGTTTTTGCAACGTGATGTGAGGAATGGCAATTTTCAAATAAAATGTTTTTTTCTGGCAACTTCAACATACTATTAAGATTTTGCATCAGGCTAGGTTTAAAAAATTTCGTCATAAATATACTAAATTACAAAAAAGTGCAAGGGGCATAACGTCAAATGTAAAAAATCATAAAACTAGTTTCAAAATTACGCATGACTTCTTACGCAAAATAATCTTTTCTTAATATTGTCGACGAAATGACATCTGTTGACGAAATGACATTGTCGACGAAATGACCCTGTCGACGAAATGACCATGTCGAAGAGATGACCTTGTCGACGAAATGAATCTGTCGACGAAATGAATCTGTCGACGAAATGACCCTTTCGACGAAATGACTTGTCGACGAAATGACCCTGTCGATGAAATGATCATGTTGACGAAATGACTTGTCGACGAAATGACTCTGTCGATGAAATGACCCTGTCGCCGAAATGACCCTGTCGATGAAATGACCCTGTCGATGAAATGACCCTGTCGATGAAATGACCCTGTCGACGAAATGACCCTGTCGACGAGATGACCCTGTCGACGAAATGACCCTGTCGATGAAATGACTTGTCGACGAAACAATCCTGTCGAGGAAACGGCCTGTCGACGAAATGACCGAGTCGATGAAATGGTGTGTCGATAAAGCGGTGTCGGTGAAATGGCCTGTCGATGAAATGAATGCGACCCCGTAAGGAGAGGCATAACGTCTAATGTAAAAATCATAAAACTAGTTTCAAAATTACGCATGACTTTGCCTACAAAATAATCTTTTCTTAATATTGTCGACGAAATGACCCTGTCGACAAAATGACTTGTCGACAAAATGACCCTGTCAGTGAAATGACCCTGTCGACGAAATGACCCGGTCGTCAAAATGACGTCGAAGAAATGACCCTGATACAAGACCACATCTCACTTACCACATCTCCTATTACAAGAAACGGGGGTAATACCTGCCGCCCCCTTCCTCTGGTGGAGTCTCTGGTCTCCAGAGGCACACGGAGGACAGTGTGTGTCTTGTGCCGCTGGAATGACCAAGAACCGGAGAAGAAAGCTAAGAAAAATGAGGGCCATGGCGGCGAAAGGGAGGAGCTAAGAGACCTAGGTCTTCTGATGCTACTCCCTCTCCCAGTGTGCCAACCCAAAAAGAAAAGAAGCCCAGGGAGGATGTTGTTCCTGGGAGGAAAACCCAATCGAGCGGAGTGGTTCCCCCCAGTGGGGATAGCCGAGCTGGAGAGGGGGATCCTACCGGGAGCCTCCAAACTGGTGTTTCTTTTGCATGTGCAGCCAAGTCTGTCAAGATCGCTATAGTCCTGGAGGACTTTCCTCCGGACAAGCTTTCTCTGACGGACTCTAACAACATCCTTAAAGAGATCTTAGAGCAGACTGACGCCATCCCAGGTGGCGAAAGAATACCTGAAATCTATAGCAACCACCTCCAAAGAAGAGCGTTGGTATTGCAGTGCAATGAGTTCACTGTAGAGTGGATTAAAAGCCACTTCAACAACAAAGCCTTGGGAAACCTTTTGCTCAAAGTCGTTAGTGCCGATGAGCTTCCCAAGCCAGTGAAGGTTGCTTTTAAGACCAAGGAGCAATTCTCGGATCAGAGCACCTTTTTATGGCGTCTTCAGAGACTAAACCCAGGGTTGAAGTCTTTGGGGTGGAGAGTTTTGCAAAGTGCTGCGGGACCGGGCACCTCTAGATGGATCTTTGAGGTGGAGCCTGAAGACGCGGAAGCAATTGCTAGGGCAAATTTTTGTGAACTGACTGGAGTGGATCGTTGTGTCTTTAAGATTATCCACGATCCTAACAGGAAAAAAACAGTTGAGGTTCCAACAACATCGGAGCCCTCTGTAGTACCTGATGTTCAAGAGGACATGGAACAGGAGAATGAACCTTGGCCGGCAAATTCCCCTGATTCTAAGGTAAGTTCAATTGGGGCTCTTGATTTTTTAGAGCTTGGGTTGGACTCGGGGTCAGACGTTACCTTACAACCTGACTCGCCAGCTTCTATGCTTGTTACTGATGAGGCAATAGAGCTGTTAAAGGAAGATTTTTCTTCTAAAAATAACCAGGATAGATAGGAGCCATCTTGGTTTCACTTATACTGCTAACCAATGACTTCAATTGAGGTTGGTCAGATTATTCTCCATCATAGCATTGCTGCCTCAAGCCTTATGGCTAAAAGGTTGAATGATGGAGAAATAGATATTGCTCTTATACAAGAGCCTTGGACCCGCAAGGGTAGAATGATGGGTCTCAATGTTAAAGGTTTTAATATTTTTTATGATACCTGCTGTGACCTATCCAGGACCTGCATTGTGGCTAGGTCTAATCTAAATGTCCTTAATCTTGTTAACTTTCTTAACAGGGATTTAGTTGCTGTAAAACTGAAATTCTATGACAATAAGGCAATCTCTGACTTTGTCATAGTTTCAGCCTATCTCCCGTATGAGGAGAAGGACCCACTAGCTGACACTACTAGGGCCCTAATTGCCCACTGTGGTTCAAGCTGTAGATTCATCTTCGGCTGTGATGCAAATGCTCACCACACAGTGTGGGGTAGCAGTAATTGTAACCAGCGGGGGGATGTACTTATGGAACACATCTTAAATCTTAATTTGCATGTCCTTAATAAAGGCAATGAACCCACCTTTGTTACCTGTAACAGAAGGGAAGTCATTGACCTTACTTTATGTAACTCTAGTTCAGTAGATTACGTTACTTATTGGAAGGTATCTGGAGCAGTTACTGCTTCAGATCACCAACTAATTACTTTTTCTATTAAAGGCCTCTCAGGACTGAAGTTCGTAAGGAGGAACCCCAGAACAGCTGATTGGGGTTCCTATAGAGCAGCTCTGGAGAGGAAAATGGGGAGCTTCTCTGGTAAGTACAATAATGTTAATGATGTGGAGTGGACTGTTGACCAAGTGCAACAGATCATACTCGATTCCTATCATATTTCTTGTCAGGTTACGTCTACTAGCTCCCCTAGGCGAGTTCATTGGTGGTCTTCTGAGCTTAGTAAATTACGTAAGAAATGAAGGAAGTTATTTAACAGAGCAAAGAAATCTGGAGAATGGCAGTCCTACAGAAATGCTCTAACTGCCTATAACAAGGCGATCAGAGCATCCTAACGTCGCTCATGGCAGACTTTCTGCGATGGCATTAACACTACTTCTGCCACCACAAAGATTGCAAAAATTCTTACTAAAGACTTTAATTGCAGTTTAAATGCCATCCGTATTACAAACAGAAGATACAGAGAATCAGGGGAAGAGGCTCTTGGAGAACTACTTGCAGCACACTTCCCTGGATCTCATCCTGTGGAGAATAAAAATCTACATACTATTACCACAACTACTTGTAATAGGAATGATTGGGAGGCGGCCAAGATGGTGGTCTCCTATGAAAAGGTTGTATGGGCCATAAAGTCGTTTAAGCCCTACAAGTTACCAGGAATGGATGACATCATACCAATGATGCTTATTCAGGGGGTGGATACATTGGCCCCTACTCTATGTAGGATTTTTCGATCTTGTATAGCATACGGGTATATACCTCTCTCCTGGAGGAATACCAGGGTGATTTTCATGCCAAAACCAGGTAAGGAGAATTATTTTGGGGCTAAATCATTCAGACCAATCAGCCCCACTTCCTGTCTGTTGAAAGCGATCGAAAAGCTAATTGACAGATACTTCAGAGACACTGTGCTCATGGAAAGGCCACTGTCCTCCACACAGCATGCCTATCAACCAGGCAAGTCCACAGACACCGCTCTGTATGAGCTCTCCTACCTGCTTGAGAAATCTATAACAGATAAGGAGATGGCTCTTGCGGTATTCATTGATATTGAAGGTGCATTTGATAAAGTCCCTCTTGAGACTATCATCAATGCACTTAGGAACAGAGGCATAAACACAATTATTACCAGATGGATAGCAAATTTGTTATCCTCTAGGTATGTTTGTTCCTCTCTATTGGGTGCGAGCATGAAAGTGCATGCAACCGCTGGATGCCCTCAGGGAGGGGCTCTGTCCCCTATCCTATGGTGTATGGTAATGGACTCTTTGTTAGTTCGGTTAAATGCTCTTGGCATTTCCTGTATCGGGTACGCTGATAACGGTGTTATTGTTGTCAGAGGTAAACATGGAATCTACCTAAATTTAATATCGATGCATATGAAAATTTCGGTGAGTGTGATGAGGCCGATCTTAATTTTGATCAAACTTTTAAGTTAGACCATCTAAATAATAGTACAAAAGATAGGTTAATAAAACTTTTAAATGAAAGTAAAAATGTATTTGCTGCCTCAGTCAAAGATTTACCTGACTGTGATACCTTGCTACACAGGGTTCCCTTAATTGATAATGTGCCGGTAAAACGTAGAGCTTATAGGGTACCATACAATTTACGTGACGAAATGGATTCTCGGATAAATATTTTATTGGCAGCTGGAATAATAGAACCCTCAGTGTCAGCATACAGTTCCCCTATTCTATTAGTTAAAAAATCTACCGGGGACTACCGCCTGGTCACAGATTTCAGAGCATTAAATGCTAAGGTTGCTCCGGATTCATACCCTATATCCATCATTAATGAGACTATTGATAATTTAGCAGGAGGAAAGGTTTTCAGTACTTTAGATCTGACTTCGGGTTTTTTCCAAGAAATTGTTTCACCGGAGGATAGATATAAGTTAGCCACTGCAACTCATAGAGGATTGTGTTAATTTACCCGCACAACTTTTGGTCTTCGAAATAGTGCCAATTCCTTCCAAAGATTAATGAACGTGGTATTATCAGGCCTCGAACCTTTGAATATTGGCATTTATATTGATGATATTGTTATTGCCAGCAACAGTGTTGAGGATCACTTCCCGAAACTTAAAATGGTATTTGAAAGATTATTAAAAAACAAATTAAAATTTCTAATTAATATCACAATTGTGATGAAATTTAAACTTTGTAATGATGGTGTTATCTGAAAGCAAATCATGTTATACACCATTAAAACTCACAAGAATTCGAAAATAAGCAGAGTCAACCAGTGCAGCCATCTATTGATGAAATAAGCGAACTATTTCCGCAAAAGTAACCAATCTTTAAAAGTATTTAACAAAAAAAAATGCAAAAAATTTCTATTTATTACATATTATATAGCATCAAAACTAATGTAAAATAATATTATGGTGAACGCTAGATAATATTAGTTTGCATAGAATCTAATATTATATTATGCAGGGCAAACAGCGACGTCTTGCATCTTTCTAATATTAGAATTTGTGCAAAATTACGTTAGATTTTACCGATTTTCTGATGTTATCTAATATTAGGTGCTACTTGGGACTGGTTGAAATTGTTTCAAAATATTTAATACAATAAATCAATTTAATTACACTTTCTTTGCTCACGAAATTTCACTGATACAAATAATCATATTTATCACCAAAAATAGTTTTGAAATTCACCGGTATACTATATACTAATAAATTTTTAATTCATTGATGTACCAGAAGCTTGTATAAAAATTTCTTTATTAAATATGAACTACCTCTATTTTTTATAATTTAAAGAGTAGAAACGTTGTCCCATTGAAAATCAGATATTAAAAATAAAATTACTTTACGCTTCATTTTACAATAATTTTCATACACTATCAAGAAAGGGAAGCCTCCTTTTTTGGCAATAAAGAACAAACGATCCTTTTTAGTTAAGCTGCGGGAATTTTCCTTTCCCGAATCTCTGGCGCCATTGCAAAAAGAAGTTTTCTTCAAGAATAAAAATCTCGCAGTCAATGATTATTCTTTTACAATTATCAGCCTTCTTATGTAAAATGACCGCATTTTAAGTTAACCATCTCAGCAAAGAATAATAGGTCATACAGTCAACATGGAAAAATAAAAAACGAGACCAAAGTTTTAAAAAAAAAAAAAAAAAAAACTTTTTTTTTTAAATTTTGGCTGGCCAAAGTAGGTTGAACTTGCTGTATGTTCCATCATAAGCCAAATCCATAGACAAAAGTTCAAGTCCTTTAAACAGTTTCAGTTGGATCCAGATGTTAGTCATCACGTTCACCAAGCTTATAAATAAAAACCACTGTTAGGCCTACTCCGATTAGATTTCAAACAGGTATCATCTTCTCTTTGTATTGTCAAACAGTTATCTACTTTTCATTACTTTTGGTGCCACTAGCATATAAATAGTATCACCTTATATTTTAAACAACATATAATTTAACGAAAAAATCATTGATTCTATTACTTCGAAAGATATTTTATGCAATTACAATAGTCCTCAATTTAGTATGCAGCTGTTTTAGATTTTAGTTTATCATTTGACCTAGGAATAGTATTAAAATGATCAACATATTTCACTTGTTTACTTTCTACAGTGAGTGCTGGAAAAAAGTATAAAACCGAACAAAAAGTCACCTCATATGAAACACCGCTGTTATGGCTGCATATGCAATTTTATTTTCGTAAAAATTTTATTTTTATTCCGCATATTATTTAAATCATGGCAATATTGACATAGTCATTTAAAAGCAACTGTGAAAAAAGTATAAAGTCGATACTATCTCATTGCCAGGCATGAAATATGCGAGATAACAGTTTCGTCCAGTATAAGATGCAAATCCGACTTGTATGAAAGTAGATTTTGGTAATTTGCACGCGTAATACAATGCCAAGGGGAACTCATTTAACAGAAGGCAAATGAGGTAGACTTTTAGCTCTTAAAGAAATGGGCTTGAGTGGTTTTCAAACTAGAAGAAAAATAGAAAGGTCCAAGGTTGTAGTGAATCCTGAAAGCTATGGCAAACAGGTTAATGGTTAATGAAAGGGAAAAAAATCCTCAAGGCAAGAAAGACGAATCTGAAAGCTTGCTTGTCACGGTTAGATGTCATCTGCACAAATTAAAAATAAAATGCAGTTACCATGCAGCAGCCGTAAAGTAAGAAATTATTTGAGTAATAATCCAAACATTCAATTTAAAAATATTAAACAAAAACCTCAACTTACTAAATTACACAAAGATCCTTGTTTAGGATTTTCAAAGAAACATCTTGAGATAGGTACGAATTGGAGTGATGTTGTCTTTTCTGATGAAAGGAAGTTTAATTTGGTTGGAACAGATGGTTGACAATATGCGACATCCATCAATTACAAAATGGTTTTATTTATTTCGGATTGTTCGTTTAGATCACTCTGAATGATGACAAGGACTTTTCATAATATATATATATATATATATATATATATATATATATATATATATATATATATATATATATATATATATATATATATATATATATATATATATATATATATATATATATATAATATATATATATATATATATATATATATATATATATATATATATATATATATATATATATAATGATATTGGTTACCATTAATTAAGTCAATGAAACATATAATAATTATAATCATTCTTTAATAATTTACAAGTTTTAACATTGGATTATGAGTCACACAGACTCTTTCTCAAACAGGTTAGTTAAACACTTATAACTTCTTTTAAAACATAAGTCACGAAGACTCAAACTTTAACCATGTAGGTTTTCCGTGGCATTTTTAACAACTACTCTCTTCCTTTACATCGAGAAAGTTCGATTAGTTTTTGTCAAAAAGAGCGACATCTGGTGGAATAACACAGAGGCTGTTGTCTCGTTTATCACACACTCGGATATTCAACCAATGGCGTCTTCAACACATGAGAGAAAAGAAATTATCTGAAATATACAAAAAACACAAAGAGTATACAAGATATATACAAGCAAATACAAGGAGTTATGATTTTTAATTAGACCATGGCTTCATATAATCCGCTGCAGATGAAGTGAAGTTCGATCCTTCGTGAATTCCAATTTTTTCCACATCATATCGATTGTTCTTTTCGATTTTTATTACTTTGTAAGGCCCGTAAAATTTGGATCTCAATTTTAATCCAGTTCTATATTGTGTACGCTGAACAGCAACGAGGTCATCTTTTTCGTACGTGTGGGCTTGTTTGCATTTCTTATTGTTTATATTTTTATATTGGTCTTGAATTTCTAGGATGCGCTTTTTCGCATCTCTTCTAAGGTGTGTTCCTGTTTTTTCATGAAGAAATATTCATATTCTTCAGTCAATATTTCTTTGAGCTTTAAATTCTCTTTGTTCTTCATAGGAGTTCCTATTATTAAACTGAAATGGTGTAAACGTTGTACTGGAAGAAATTGCACTGTTTATCAAACGCTAAACATGTGAGACGTGCTTATACCACTCTAGAAGATTATCGATGGATAATTTTGTCAAAATATGTATTAGTGTTTCGTGAATACGTTCAATCTGTTCATTACCACGTGGTTCACCTGCTGTAATTAGAACATGCTGTATTTCTTCCTCTTGGCAATAGTCTTTAAATTCATACGATACAAATGCACCTCCACGATCTGTCACTATTCTAGAAGGATAGCCAAATGTTGTTTGAAACCGTAATTTGTCTAACGCGGCTTGTGAGCTGTTGATCTTAACAGGATAGAGCCACACAAATTTTGTAAAACCATCAATTACTGAGAAAATATGTTGATAATTTTTCTTAGTAGAGGGAAGGGGACCTATAAAGTCAATATGATACGTACTGAGGGGTATTTCTTCTTTGGGAATTGGATTTAAGAACCCTTCTTTTTTTTTCCGCGTTTTCGATTACATAAAATGCAATCTGCACAGTTGGCTGAGACGTTTTCAACTTTTTTTCGAAGTCCTGGAATATAAAAATCTCGTTTCACAGCTTCTTCAGTTTTAGCTAAAGCATAGTGTCCTTTACCATGGATTTCCTTAATTATATCAGTTTGCATAACTTCGGGTACAACTAAAAGATCTCGACCATTATCATAGCGATAAAGAATGTTATTTCGAATGAAATGTATATTGTCATCACCGTTCGCAAGCAAAGATTTAATTGTATTAATTTGTTCAGCATTTTTTTCAGTAATTGCAACAATTTTCATAGTGACTTCATCGTGCGAAATTGTGATACACGCATTTTTACTTAAGGCATCAACATGTTTCATCTCTGTAGCAGGCCGGGACACTATTTCATATAGAAATTCCTCAAAGTACAATGCCCAACGTGCAATTCTAGGGACAATTTCTTTCTTATTCATTGTGTTTTGGAGAGCTGCACAATCAGTTACAATTTTAAATTTTGCACCTACCCTTATGAAAAAATCGAGGTATAAATGAGGTATAGACGAGGTATATTTTAAAGGAATAAAGGAGGTTGTTATTTAAATACTTCGTAAGGTTGCAAAGGGGGCAAATGAATACCTCAAAATCAATCTCAAATAAACCTCCAGAGGTATATATGCTTCAACTTCAGGTATCTAATTTTATGCTTGTAGAGGTATATATTTATCAACCTGTGGTGTGTCGTTTTTCACTTCAGGTTATTATAAATCAAACTCAGGTGTATTTTGTTCTACCTCAGGTAATTATTTTTCAACCTCAGGTATCTAATTTTATGTTTGTAAAGATTTTCAACCTATGGTGTGTAATTTTACACTTCAAGTTATTATAAATCAAACTCAGGTGTATTTTTTTCTACCTCAGATAATTATTTTTCAACCTCAGGTATCTAAATTTATGCTTGTAGAGATATATATTTTTCAACTTAAGGTGTGCCATTTTACACTTCTGGTTGTTATAAATCAACCTGAAGTGTATTTTCAGCACTTGGAAAGGTCATTTTTTATTAACGTCATGTGTTTCATGTTCTACCTTAAGTTATTATTTCGTAACCTCGAGTATATATTTTTGTATTTTTAGAAGTATTAATTTATCAACCAAAGATGCGACATTTTACACTTAAGGCTTATGTAGCTCAACCTAAAGCTGTTTTTTTTTATTTATTTACGAAGGTGAGGTGTTATACGGACCACCTAGTTTATTAATTTTTAGACTCACTATATAAAAAATATAATATCTATAAAGATATATATATATATTATGTGAAGAATAATGTATATCATTGCATATTTTCACTAGTAGAGATCTTCATTTATTACCTGAAGTTTTTAATATTAAATCTTCGGCAGTAATTGCTTCTTTTGTTAGGCTTAAGAAAGTTTAAAATGCACATTTCTTCTGTAATTTTAATAGATTGAATTAAATCATCTTAAAGTTAGTAAAAATTATTTATGAGAAATCATATTTTTAGAAGATAGTTGTATAAGGTGCTTGAATTTTTAAAGAAATAAAACTCCAAATTTAAGTAATTAGTTAGCCGAAATTCAAATTATTTTTATTTAAAACTAAAATTTCATTTTTTTTTTTATAAACCAACCAAAATATTTTAAATACTGTTTCCGTCTACCTGTTGAAACTTGTAATTATTGGAACCTAAAAGAAAAAGAAAATGTGAATTAGTAAGAAAGTCATATTGACAATAACAGCAGCTGGTTTTAAAATATTAAAATATTAGAAATTGCTATTCATATGATTTAAATTAACTGGATGAAATTAATTTTCTTTTTCAGATAAATTGTATTACTCTTCTGCCATTTCTATTCAATCCTCGTAGCTAAAAAGCATGACAGGTACCACAGCCACAAAATAAAATACGCTGAAGACAGTATTTCCATTAACATCATTTACAGAAATTCAAATATATAATTCCAATCTTATTATGCAATTTTAACACTTTTTATTTTTCTATGCATCTGGTATCATTATGGTACTTGTAAGTTTGATAGTTAGATTTTCTTTCTTTTTTTCTTACAAATCTTTAAACTCAATAAACCTAGTTTATATTTTTAAACTTTTTGTCAGACCTCATGAAACTAATGGCTTTTTTATAAATTTTTGACGCTGATTCTGAAAAGGACTTCCGTTATTGTCATTCACATCAGAGTTTCTCAAAAAATAGTTATTTTAATATTTTTTAATCAAGAATCAACAATCGTTTAATAAATTAAAATTTAAAAGTTATGTACCAATTTTTATTCTTTTTTTACACTCAATCGAATAGAGCAAATTACAAGCTGATAAGGAGCATTTATTTTTGTGATTAATTTTATGTGAGGAAAATGCAGAGAAAAAAACTATTCAAAATAATTCTCTTAAAAGAGGTTGAGTAAAATATTTCCTATATAACTTATAATACCGAGCAGAATAAAACTAAAAGTTGTTACAAACATTTGTTTAAATATAAAAGCACATTCCATAGGATGAAATTCAAAAAATATGCATATTACTTTCAACAATAAATGTTTTTATTTACAATTGATTTTATTCAAATCAGTATTAAAATTACTTAAGAAACTATACTGACTTATTTCTAAAAATTTAAGATTTCCGAAATTCGCTAATTTTTGAAGTAGTGAACCATAAACAGCTGCACAGAAATGCGCATAACCTTGAAAAAAATTTTCATATAAAATTGAAATCGGGTTTAATTTGATTCTGCTCAATATTCTAATAAGTAATAACAATCTGCTCAGTAAAAAATTAACGTGGATAAATTGCGAAAAAATAATATGTAGTAAAAATAGCAGTTTTGTGATCAAACATGAAAAAGTGAGCTAGTACAGTTACTAGTTTTCAATTATCAAATATCTAGCAAACTATTGTTATCAACAATTACATAAATTCTGTAGTTTATTAGGAGAGATTATTTTTTCTTTTTGGTATAAATTCAGAACTATTTCCTAGGGGATGGCTGAGCAGTAGCTTGCTAGACACTTCTTCTTCGCTGCTGCACATGTGCTATTTACAGCCTAGGTGATCTCAGCAATCAGGGAACTGTGGATAAGTATATATATATATATATATATATATATATATATATATATATATATATATATATATATATATATATATATATATAAAAGAAATTGCATGTTAATCAGATTTAAAATAGAGTATTATACATATTTTCACTCATAAGCAACAAAATAAACTTTGAAACAGATATCCAAGCAAACGATAAGCATACAGCTATAGTAGGATTTCAAAGCAAAATTGCTATTTTAAAAATCTTGCAATTTTCAATGATTTATTTATAAGAGAAATTATGAACATTTTACTCAATTAATCAGCTTGCATACTACTACATTAAAACAAATACATTTAAGAAAAATAAAAAGAATAGTTGTATTTGAATAAATTACAAACAATAAAATATACTGTGCGTAACCTGCTGTAACGATTCACCAGTAACGTTACCCTAAACAGCGACGAGAAATATTTCGATTGTTCTCTCTTATTGCTAAGCCTACAATAATAGCCTCTAAGAATATCCTCCAACTTAAATTATTTAAGATCAGGACGTGTCTTTAAAACAAAAATAATAAAATTTATGTTTGAAAATTGAAGCTTATTTGATTAAAAGTGATAAAACTAAATTAATAAATGTCAAGCACACTTACCGAATTTCAAATAGACTTTCGACTGTCAACACACACGCTATTTGCCGGCTCGCATGGAACTCTGGGACGTGAGCTAGTTAATATGAAGTGTACTTTAAACAACCTTAGCTTAAACAACCTTTAAACAAGCTTAGGTATAAATAAAATGACTGCATACACCTCAATAAATACTTCACTCTCTTTAGTTGAAATAAGATATATTTTTTTATACCTCGTAAATACCTCACTCTCGTAAGTTGAAATAAGGTAAAATTTTTTATACCTCATAAGTACTTATTTTGTTACAAGTGTCAGAAAAACAACCTGATATACCTTGAAAATCACCTCATCAGCCTGGTTGATTTGAAGTGAATTTTAAACAACCTCAAATTAAACTGAAGTGTTTAGAAAACAACCTCGTACACCTTAATTACAACCTTTACGAGGTAAAATTTTTAGTGCTGTTTTCTCAGCAACCTTAAATATACCTTAAATATACCTTAAAACAACCTCGATACCTCAAAAATACCTCAAATCAACTTCAAATATACCTTAAATTTTCGTAAGGGTAATAAATAACAACGAAATTTTTTCAATGCTTCAACTATCACAAGGGTTTCTAACTCATAACTACTATATTTTTCTTGTTGTGGATTTTTTTTTCACTAAAATAATGAATAGGATAAAAATTTTCATTATCAGCCTTTTGTAAGAGTACTGCACCAAACCCAAAACTACTAGCGTTAGTATGAAGTTCTAACTCCGAATTTTGTTGTCCGAAGAACTGGGTTATCAGTTAAAGTTAACTTAAGTTTTTGAAAAGCTTCTTTCTGATCATTATCAAATTTAAATTCAGTATTATTTCTCAATAAATCAGTAGGGGGTTTAGCTATTTTACTATAATTAGGAATAAATTTGCGAAAATATCCTGTTAAACCCAGAAAACTCATAAGTTGTTTATGTGTTTTAGGTAAGGGGTGAAGGGTGAATCTTACCATTTTCAATTATGTAACCGAGACATTCTATGGAACGTTTTAAAAATTGACAAATCTTAAAATTTAACTCCAATCCGTTATCAGCAGCTGTGTTTGAAACAAATTTTAATTTTTCAAAACCTTCTTCATCATTTTTTGCTGGAATGAAAATATCTAAATAGATAACTAAAGTTTTATCTTTAATTAATTCTCTAAAAACATGTAAAATATATCTCTGAAAAACACTAGGATTGTTAGCAAAACCAAACGGTACCCGTAAAAATTCGTATTGGCCATTATGCGTAATAAATTATGTGTATTTACGACTATTTTTTTCAATTTCACAATGGTGAAAGGCTGCCTTTAAATCGATAGAAGAAATTACATACGCGTCGCCTAATTGGTCTAATATGTTCTTTATAAGGGGTAAGGGAAATTGATCACGAACAATATTTTCATTTAATTTCCTATAATTGATGCAAACTCGCAAGGAATTATCTTTTTGCAAAGAACTATAGGCGCACAAAAATCTGAACAACTTTCACGAATAACACCATCTTTTAACCTGGTGTCTATTTGTTTTTCAACTATTGCCTGCTCTTTAAATGACAAACGACAAGCATGTTGAGAAATGGGAATTTCATCCTTTAAAATAGTATTCAAATTTATCCGAGGTTTTAATCTGAAATGGCTTATAATTGTTAATCAAAATAAATAAATTCTCTCAGATATAATTAGTAGGTATGTGAGATAAATCTACTTCATTGAGGTCAATAGCATTAAATATCTGAGTTAAAAAAGGAAAAGTTTCATAATTGGGCGAAGTCTCATTAATATTCGAATTTTCCGAAGACAAAACCGAATCAGAAAAGGGAGCCTTTCTTTGATCATAAATTAACATAGGAATGGGTGACTGCGAATTATTGCTAACCTTGAGCGGAGTCGGAGTGAAAGAAATTTTAGCGTTTTGATTTCCGCTTTGGCGGGGAAGAAAATGAATGTTTTTACTTTCGCAAGGAATTATGCGATTTATGTTTACTACTTTCGGTATGTTTGAATTTTGAACAGTAAGTTGACCTTAAGAAAAATGAATGTCTAAGCAGCTTAAAATATCCACCCCCAAAATAAAATAAAATTGCATGTTTTCTACTACATGAATATTAGTATTTAAAACAAAATTATCAATGCTTACATCTGCATTAAAATATCCGAGGGGGGGGGGAATTTGTTCTGAACTGTAACCTGTTACAGCAATAGCGGGGGGTTTAAGAGGAATACACCCTAAACTTCGAAAGAGTGCAGGGCTACACATACTAATTTCTAAACCAGTATCACAAACTGCTGAAATTTCATAATTGAAAATGAATGAATTTCATAATTAAAAATGTTTCCCTCCGATCCATTCCTGTTTTGTGGCATATTGTACCTCTCCAAATTCCTCGTCACTCTCATAAATGATTCCTATAGTATTAACAGGCTGTATATATTCCGGTAATTTATTTTGATGTAAGTGATCATCAGGAAGTTTCATCAAAAATGAATGTCCCGATTTCTGCTTTACAATTTTCCCCGGACCCTTCCATCTAGAACATAATTTGTTTGTACGGTCAGGAATTGAAACCAAAACCTCGTCTTCTACAGAAAACTTTTTTATTTATAGACCTTAAATTGTGGTAGTGAATATATTTTAATTGTTGATCATTTGTTTGCTTCTCTGTATAATGTTTCATTATTTTTAAATTTTCCTGAAACAATTGTAAATACCCTCCTACTGACTCCTCTACCCCAAAAGGTAGTACTGTGTCATTCTCCCAACTAGACTTTAAAATTGCTAAAGGTCCTACCCGTAATCTGGTAATCTACCGCACATTAGAACAAACGTTGGTACCCCCATTGCTGCGTTGGGTATTTCTCGATACGCCCACAATAAATAAGGTAATAGTTTATCCCAATTTCTTCCCTGTTCTTTTATTGCATGATGAATCATATTTTTCATTGTGTGTACAAATTTTGCCACCAATTCATTGATCTGCGTATTTGCTTGTGTTGAAAACCGAGGAGAAACGTCTAATAACTCGAAAAACCCTTGCGACAACTTAGCCGTAAAGTTTGTAGCATTATCCATTGCAATAACTTAGGGGGTTCCGGTTCGCATAAAGTATTTCTACCAACGCATCACATGTAACTTCAGCGGTAAACGATTGTAAAGGCACCCTTTGGCCACCTACTATGCTGATCCATCACGCACAAAGCGTAGTGATGTCCGCGCGAAGATTTTGGCTCCACCGGACCCAACACGTCTACATTTATTACCTGAAAAGGTAGTTCCGGTCTTCCTATAGCTTCGATTGAAGCCCTATCAGTTATCTTAATTCTCCGCTTCAACTGACAGTCTTTGCTGGACTGTCAAAACCTTTTTATATCCTTCATCATTCCTTCCCAAAAAATAACATCGCAATTCGATCCCGAGTCTTTTTAGCCGAAAAATGGCCCCCGTTAAAGTCTCGGGTGCGAGCTTCAAAATCTTCTTCCTCCAGGTCAATGGCCCAGCTAATTGGCTGACTCGCTGACTAAAACATTTCCTGTGTGATATAAAAACCCAGCATCCTTCCAATACTTATTTTTCTCACCTCTCCCTTCACTAAATGCTTTTACTAATGTCGCGCACTGCACCTGCTCTCTTATAAATTTCTGTCAGTGAGATAAGGGTGGATCTTCATCCTGACCCCCTATTTATTTTCCCTTACTAACCGGCACCGGGTCCACTGGGATACTCCGCACTTCTTCACACCTCTGACGCAATATTTTTGGTACGACTTAGCATTTTGGACTGAATCACACTTATTTTCCAAACGTTAGTTTGGTGGTGTGTCCGTTATGAATTTTGCCACTTTCGCAATAGGCAATACAACTCTAATTATATTTCTACAAACTAAAAGTAATTCAAAATGCATCAGGATATATTTGGAGATAACTTATTGCCTAATGCTTTTTTTATAGCATCCAAAGATTGGACTTTTCCAACAGGATAATGCGGAAGTCCATACTTCATATTCAACTAAATTCTGTATGAAAGTACTAGATGAGGTTATATCTCTTGAGTGGCCATTTTGTAGCCCAAATCAGAATACGATAGAAAATCTTTCGGGCATATTAGTAAGAGACTTTTACAGATTTTGTTGACGATTCAAGAGCAAGTTGTATTTGATTGATGCACTCAAGATATCTAGGAACAATAATGATACCAAAATTTATGAACTCTATCTGGGTCCAAGAATAAAAGATTGATTCTTGTATTCGAAAACAAAGGATCTCACATTGAGTAATAATTATACCGATTTTATATTTTTTTCCAATTTACTTAGTGTTGAAATCTTATCGTGACAATAAAAGTAATGTATTTTGCTATTAATTTCCTTATGCTTTTGATTTTATTATGGCATAACCTGTAGATAAAATAAAACCATTTTAGTCATTTCATCTTAAGTTTAACTTTCTTCAGTAACTTCTTACTTTTTTCCTACACTGTATCTTCGCTTACCTCTATTATTATTAGTGACGAAAATAACCTTCGTTTACATCCAGGACTGCTTGGTAAAATGGACGCTATTCATCATAAAAAAAATGTTACATATTTTCTAGAAAAGTCTACAGATAGTTTAAAATTTTAATTGGTGTTTCATTAATAAAATTTATAATTAGTTAAATTCGAAATGAAAATTTATATATGTGCCTAACATGATTGAGGGGTATATAATACGAAACAGAAATAACGTTTTTCAATTTTTTTCCTATAACAGCTTTTTAATTTATAAAATAAAACATATGCTTTTAAAATAAGTGAAATACAAATTCGAAAATGGAATAAATTTAAAATAAAATTTAAAAAAGGTATATCCTTATAATTGGTGAAATTTTCTATGACACATTTAACATGATAATTCATGTTGACACTTTATAAATAAAGATCATAATTAATGTTATAATATTTTACTATTTTGTATTTTCTACGCACCTTTAAAATTTATAGAACAATACATACGAACCCCATTAAATATCACAAAGAAAAACGATTTATGTGAATTAAAAATTTCCGTGTTATAACAACGGCGTCATCATTTTAAAAAGAGCTTAACCGTTGATAAAAATGTCTTATTAAGATGTTTCATTGCTATGGTCTAATTTTAATTCTGAAAATTTTTTAAGTTTTATAGTGTGATTGACACTTTAAAATTTTTCAAAATAGTACATTTATACAAAAAGGAGCTCCCGACGCAGCCATACTTCTATATCATGTTAGTCGAATATTTGAAAATAACTATTTTTTAATTCTGTCATTTTATCTTTTAACTTTATAATTAACTCTCTAATTTAACGTAACCTCTGTCGGGTAAAATCATCTATGTTTTCATCATCCTGTCTATTGATTAATGTACATCATTTTGACACCGCAACTTTTTATAAAAATTTTTTATAAAAAATGTACTATTTGTGATTTTTAAACGTTGTATTTAATCAATTTTAATATTAGGAAAGTCTTTCATAATGTGGTTTACATTTTTATGAAAGTTTTTAATTTTTTGCCATCTGACAAAAAGATTTAACTGAACCTTATTGGGCCTGAATTTTTGGGCCTTCATAATAAAACAGTGCTAGTTTACATTTTTTGTTAATTTACACTCAAGTTAAGCTAATCTCAAATTTGAAATCCCTACAATCTGCTTCTTAGTGCTATAATTAACATTGGCATAGTTATTATTTATAGGTACCTTTTTTTGCCATGGTAATATAAACTGCATAATCAGTACTCAATAAAAAAAAATCATCACCTTTATATAAGAATCATTATTATACCATAAATTTCTCTTGGAACCATTAATCACACTTTTATTAGGAAAATACACCCGATTTACAAGAGAAGACGATTTACATTTTCGAGAATCATTTGCGGTTATAGAAATACAACACCCGTCATTCAATTAACTTACTTTCTCAAATTGGTCTGTCGTCGTATTTTTCCCCTACTCTCACTTGCGGGTAGTGATTTTAAAACCATAATTTCAGTCAATTTAGGGTTAAGTATATAGCTTTGACCTTTTGATTGTTCACGAAAATATAGACGAATTTTAACTCTTTACTTTAAGGGACTTTTTTAACACTCTGGAAGCCTTAATGTGAAATTTTGTTATAATGTACCTGTTGAAAGTCATCATAAAGGTGGAATGTAAGTAGAGCGCACATCAAGATAATTTTCGTACTACAAATTTATGAAATTATTCTTTTGAATGTATGAAATCACAAGTCTGGAAGACGAATCTAGTGAGAAATTTTCTATTTTCCGTTTCTCTTTGTTATTTCAATGGAAAAAAAATCGATGCAGAATTTTTAAGACAAAAATCTTAAGTTATTAAGGTTTACTGTGCCGCATTTGGTTGTACAGAAAAATTTGTAAAAGGGGGACCTTATACATTTTCTACGTAAGCTAATGTATTACTTTTTAGAACTTTTGTTTCTCTTAGTATATAAATGAACTTTTAGCATGTTCTTCTTTTGCATAAAACATCATATGAATCCTGATAATTCAGTTTTATTCCTTTTAAAAATCAAATTTATACTTTTAAAACTTCAAGGATAAAAAATCTTATGGTCAACAACACTCACTCGTACCCACGTACACACACGAGCATTTTCCCGGCATATTTTTACATGACATGTGGCAGTTTTCCACCCTGTCACACAGTGAAGCTACTTCTTTTTTGTGTATACACTTACTAAGGATGCCTTTTCACGTTTTCTTGGTCATAAAAATGGGCCGGCCATTCATGACATGCACCCTTTTAACCGAAAAACCATCACTATGAAGATTTTGCAACGTAAATGAAGGTATTATCTTGCTGAAACATCCGACTTAGGACAACAATTCTCTTTCCAAATGCCAAAAAATGAGTTACTTAATAGAATAACCTAGAGTCTGAGAGTACGTAAGCAATGGGAATACCTACGCAAAACAATAGAAAATATTTTTAAGGAAAAAAATACAAAATTGACAGATAGATTACGCTTCTGTCAAATGATACTAAAAAGCTCACGGTTGGCCTAAAATATACGCTCATTATAACACGTGAGATGCTTATGACATCTTACACTAGAAGTAGAATTGAGGTAGCTGAGAAGGTAGTCATTACTCTTCATAGAATGATTTGCTTAGTAGGGCTGGGCAATATCAGAATTTTGATATTGTGGTATATTGAGTGCTTCATATCACGATATTATGATATACCGTGGTAATTAAATTTTTATGTATATTATAAATGCTAGACTTTTTTGCAAATAAAAATTAATGTGTTTAAAGAGCATCATATAAAAAGAATGGGGTACTTATCCTATATTAGCTTGCAGGATAAGTATCCTATAGAATCAACTAATTATGAAGCATCATTATTTTAAAACAGAAAAATTTTATTAATATAAACATCAATTACTAATATAAAAATCAACACAATTATAAACATCACAACACTATTTCTCAAAACTTTGCAACACAATTAAACATAATTGGAATTTTTACTTAGAAAGATCTGCATCTCAGCTTTGTCAGGCAATAAAGATGCACGATCTTTTGTAATGACATTGCCTGCAACACTGAACACACTTTCAGATGGTACACTTGTCCCTGGTATTGCAAGGAATCGCCTCGCAATCAACTGCAATTTCGGAAAAGAGGCGCAATGTCTTTTTCACCACATTAATGGGCATTCCGAAATGCTTATTTTTGAAACATTTAAGTACTCATTCATCTCCCTCTCAGCTTTTGCTGTTGGAGTATACTCCCTAGAATTTAAGTCCTCTTCTTCATCTGAGTCAAAAAACTTAGAAAGTCCTTTTTTTTCTGTTTGAGTACTGGATGAAGAAGGAACACTCATTTGTGGGTCATCTTGCATAGTATAGGACTCAGCCATAAGTTCAATTGCTCTAGTTTTAACTGCAGACACATTTTCTAGATGAACTTTGAATCTTGGATCACACAATGAACAAAGACCCAAAATCAATGCCATTGATGAATCATCGTATTTGGCTTCAAGAGCCCCCAGAATTTCTTTTTTTATACTCCTGCTAACTTCAGAGTCACTGTCATTTACTTGAAGATTTTTTTTTTTTACTTTACTTAACAGTGGTAGAACGCAGGAAGCTGTAATGTACAGTAAAACCTCTTTTTGTGCGGTCCTTTCTTACGTGATTTTGTTTTTGTGCGATTGGTTTTGTGCGATTTTATTTTTGTGCGATTTTTTTTATGCGGTATATGAATCTTAGCGGCGTTAGCACCAGTTTATGTTTACTATCAATGAAATATACATGTTGTGGACGAACTCTGATTATGTGGCCTCCTTGACAACGATGTGTCTGGATTTCGCGATGCTCTGTTCATTTGTTTTAAACAATCTCCTGACAAGACAGAGTCAGTTACGTACATATTGTCGCTCGACGCGAGAACAGTATACGCTTCGTATTCAGAGTTTTATACACGATTCACGTGGTTAAGGATTCATTTTATAGTGAGATTAAAGATAAATAAATTAGTTACTTTTGTTTCTATTTATATGTAGTTTTAATGATTTTTATTTTATTTTTAGACATAAGTACTCCCTTAAAATGAATAATTATAGCCAAAAGAAAGTAAAAAGGCAGACAATTCCACTATTTAATGTATAATTTGAAAAAACTTCTCCAGGTATATGTACAATGAAGAATTAAATATTTTTACAATTTCCTTAGGTCTAATTTAATTATTTCATTCAATTGAAAGCATTCTCTCATCTATTTCATAAATCATTGATGTATTTTCTAAGTCCGACTTTTTTAATGCTGTCCCTATCAACCGCATAAAAAAAAGTTTTAGGTAGTTATATCGTACAAACTTGTTTATTACATGTAAGAATTTATAAAATTTTCGAATTTTTTTTTGTGCGATTTCTTTCATGCGGTCCCTATCCACCGCACAAAAAAAGGTTTTACTGTAGTTGCTTCCACTTAAAGATTTTGTCATCTCTTCAAGCAAATTCGTGACGCTTACAAAATCTTGAAGAACACTGATATCAGATCCCTCAAGCATTAAGTGTTTTCTGGAGGGATAATCCAGCAAAACTTTGCAGAGAGGAAGCTGGTTGGACAAACATCACTTGCAAAGTTTTGTTGTGCTCCACCAACGTGTTGGACACACACTCGGTAAGCTTTCAACAGTCATACTCAATTGCTCTTGAGCTCT
Organism: Parasteatoda lunata; assembly: GCA_949128135.1. Classification (NCBI taxonomy): domain Eukaryota; kingdom Metazoa; phylum Arthropoda; class Arachnida; order Araneae; family Theridiidae; genus Parasteatoda; species Parasteatoda lunata. Next base: position 48,727 of record OX421980.1, on the reverse strand, counting down.
CTGTAAGTCTCTTTTAATCTTCCACGAATGAGAAATGGTGTTTTGTAGCTTTTTCAAGCGAGAAATTGCTCTTTTCAAGGAAGACTGTTGTAAAGATTTGTTGACACCAATGTTTTTATTATGGGCAAAACATGAAATCTGGTTTACCTTGAGATCTTTGACAGCTTTAACAATGTTAGAGCCATTATCAGATGTTATTGAGGGCAATGTTTTAACATCAATATTCCAATCTTTTTCAGTATTCGTTAACATTTCAATTAAATTTTCTGACGTATGGTCCTCTATGAAATGTTTGCAGTTCAAACACGCACTTAGAAGCTGCCCTTCATTAGAAATATAATGAGCAGTCACTGCTAGAAAAGGAGTATTGCTTATGGATGTCCAACAGACAGTAGTGATTGCGATATCACAACTCTGTATGGATGATATTTCAGCCTTTATTTTTTCAACCGTATCATTATATAATTTCGGGATAGCTACAGTTGAAAAGTGTTTTCCTCCAGGCAACTTATATTTTGGGTTCAAAACCCTCACTATTTAATAAATAAACCCTCACTAAAAAATAAATAAAAATAATAATAAATGATAAAATAAAATAAACGAAGAGGTTTTTCCCGGGGGTTCAAATCCTTCTGATTTAATTTCTCGCAGGCGGCTGCCTATGAGTTGTCAAAACTTATTATTCAGTCACAGATCACGATACGGAAATCCCCATTTTTTCTAATCGAAAGTATTTTTTCTGTTCAACAATAAATAAATAAATGAGATAATTTAAATTTAATACAAAACAAATATAAATTTTTTTTTAAAATTAAAATTGCTGAATTTTGAAACATTTCTCAAAACATCTATAGAAACGAAATTGCATAATTAATTATTTATTAATGTATAGAATATATATTGAAAATAATAGATACATACCTTGTTTATCTTTATTTCCTCTGTATTATTCGTTTTCCACAGGAGATCCGGTATCAAAGAAATATCGGTAAATGACGGTATTACGTTATATTGCCCAGGCCTATTGCTTAGGTAACTCTTTTAAAAATACGGTGACTGTGTTGCTATTATAATGAAAATATTCCGGAGATAAAAAGTTTAAAAAGCGGCCCGATGACATTTGGTCTGAAGATGGTTGATGGACACAGAGAGGAAAGCAAGTGCTTCAACCTAAACGGAGAATGTAGCTACAGTATTAGAGGAAGCAGTGCTTAAGAAACGTCCAGGGCTCGGGAAAATTCCCAAACTTTAGAGATGTCAGGCAACATCATTTATAAAATTTTATGAAATATCCTGCAATGCTATCCATTTAATCTTAGGCAAGTTCGGGAATTACTTCTTTCTGACCTGCTAAAATGTGAAGTTTCCTCCCTCCCACCTATTTCTTACTCAAACGGACAATAATGCATGCCATGGAACATTTTGAAGGCATAGGGAGCCCATTTCCATTACCAAGGTTATACTAATGCTCAAAATTTCAGAATAAGAGCAAGAGAGAATCCGTTCCAAATACAACCATTGCTTTTTCATTATCAAAAAGTTACTTTTTTGTTGGGACTATCAATTTAATCACCCTTTTTCTCGATGAACTGGTTCATCATGTCCATAAGATGCCTGAACAGCCAATGAGACAGGTGATAAATTTTTTAGCGCAACCAGCTCATTTTGGCACTGCAGCAGCACGAGTGAGTGGATAATACAATTTAAATGCTAAATCCTGCATCCTCACTCATTGTGATATCAGTGAAGCAACTGTTGAATTTACATTTTAAAAATGACAGAAATATTTGCCACCATTTCTCAACAACTAAGCGCTTCCGATCACCTGACCTTAACTATTGCGACTTCTGACTGTGTTTTTACCTAAACAATGTTGTGTATTGGTGACTGATTTCAAAATTTAGGTGAATAGAAAACACGATTTACAAAACACTTTCACATTATTCAACTGAAACATTCCATTATATTGTGAAACATGCTGTTTTGTGCTTCCAGCTCGTAGGTAAAAAATTTGGAAAGCATATTGAACATTTCTTAAACAAGTTATCACCGACTTTTTTTTTCTTAATAGTTCTTTTAGATTTTGCTTTATCTACTGTGTCTGGTCTATGGACAGTTTAAAACTGATTTTAGTTTTGATTTTTCTTCTGTTTTCGGCCAAGAAATAGTTATAATAGATTCCCTTTTTGCTTTATCAACGATATTTGGCTGAAGGACAGTTAAAAATTGATTGCTTTTTCTCTTCTTCTGCGGTTTTCAGCCGAAGGACTGTAAAAACCACTTTTTTATCCACCACGACACCATTTTGGTGTGATGGATGGGCTTTGAGTAAAGAAAATTTTGTCTTAATGGTTTGAAAAGTTTCCTACAAATTCAGGTTAATGCATTAAATACATTTATGAATAATATTGAGTGCATAAAAATTTAACTTACGTCCTCAAGTCCAATCATGTGATTGTTAAGAGAGTGCCATTAAAAACAAAAATTTAATAATAAATAATCTCGCTGCTGCTCCGTATTTAAGAAGCATTTGGAAAACATTATTCAACACTCTGTTCTATTCCAAAAAAGTTATTTTTAGTTTTATGAACTTTCCAAATTTTAATTTTTAAGCAAATAAACATTAAGTTATCATTAATGTAAAAAAGCCTCCTGAAGAGAAGATTCTACCTTTTCCATATGTTTTCAAGAACTTCTTGAGTGTTGTAATTTGTTTGCTATTATATTTTTTCAGGCAACAGAAACAAAACAATACATTAGTTTTTGATGGCATATAAGTTTGAGGGCTATTCCGCAACTCTTTAAATGCAATTCTTCATTTTTTTTTTCAATTCATCTTTTTTTTTAAAATCAGAATTTTTAGATATTTTAATGGAAATAAAAAAACATTCATCAGAAATTTTTTTTTATAATTTTTAATGTATTTTTAAGTTGAGGAAGTTAAGTTTTTTTGTATTTTTAAATTGACAAAACCTTATATTTTTTTCATTAACTTGCTTAATTTAAATGTCCTTATAAAGGGCAAATCCATTTAGATTTCAGAAAAAAATGTCATAAATAGGTTTGTATATACAAACTGGAGACAGAACTTGTTTATTTTTAAGTATTTTTTTAAATGATTCCCTCTAATGAAAGTAAATAAAATTGCTTTTAGATCATAAATAAAGATAAAATGGCTTACCTCTATGTCCAATTTTTAATATTAAATCATCTTCAATCACTCTAGAACCACTTGAGGATGATTTACTCAGTCCTGTTGTTCTCGGAATCTTAGAGCGTCTGTCACTCAAAGAACATTCTTCTTCTATATATGTTTTCACTGTAAATGGGCTACCATTAATGTGTTTTCCAAGAAATTTGATACTCAGCTGATAAGTACCTTCTTTTTCAACCATATATAAGATGTGATAAGTTCCGTTTTTTTGGTCTACTATTTTAGGTTTCCATGAAAACTCTGATGATATTAGTTCGATATCAAAAACAGCATCCCTTACTATTTGACTATGGCGATCTTTAGCAGTCACTACCACCAGCGTTTGTTTGTTGATTCTGCACAGTTTAAGACCCTCTCCAACTGCTGTACACTTATGTGCTACTGCACTATTGCTTATTAAAGTACCAACTTTTAAAATGGCTGATTTTGCTGATTCGGCATCTTCTGCTTCAAATAATATAAAACTATTTTCTTCTGGCATTTTTTGAATTCTCGTGGTTGCTAAATCTTCTAATTTCTCGGCAATTTGTTTAGTCACTAGTATAATTTCAGTTTCACTACCATAACATAATGCATTTTGAGTGAATTCAGAATTGACAGTAATGTTTGAAAGACACATATCAAGCAAAGCTTTTTGTTCTTCCAGCACCTGTCTTTTCTTGGCAGTGATTTTATCTAGTTCTTCAATAAGTTTACTTTTTCTTTCAGCTACAGCTTTTTCTAAATTATGAAAGCACTCTAAAATCATCATTCTATTTTTTTCATCATTATTAGCCAATGAAAAAATTACGTTATTAACCTCTTTGATAGCCTCTTTTAAAGTTGGAACTTGATCACATGCTTTTTCCATTAGTTCACGTAAATGATATTTTTCATCTTCGGTAGCTTCAGTCAGGTGTGATGTCATATGTCCAGCATGCTCGACATCAGTACAAGTTACACATATAACTGTTTCACAGTTTTTGCAATAAAAACATAAACATTGATCTTTATGTTTTAAACAAGTTTTATCATCTATAAAATGCATGTCAATATTGTATCTTCAATATTTTTATAATAGCATAGATATAAATTACAGTGAAAGCATTTATTGCACACACAAATGCTAAAATATTATTTTACAAACTTCTGGTTTTGGTAAAATAAGCTGCGGACAAGAAAATCTCCGGAGGATTGGATTGTTTCATAAAACATGTGTAAAGAATCTAGAAAAGAAGAAAAAATTATTTTTCGAAATGATATATATATATTTAAGCAATATGGTGATCAGATATAATTTCCACTTGAAAACAATAAATTGTTTTTCATTATAATTATAAAAATAACTTAGGGAATTTTTCCTTACGTATTAAAGACTACGAGCTAGTATAAATATGATTTAATAATCAATTTACTTTAAATACTGAATTTTTAAATTGATATTATCTTCAGTAAATTTAACTTCGTAAAAGGTTGAACGAATAAAAAAGATGTAGTAGCTATAAAATCAGTATGTTTACATCTCAGAAGTAATTAAACCGGGTTAATTTTTTTGTTGACATTAAAAATCACCACCATATTAAGTTCTAAAGTTCTAAATTATTTTTGTCGTTGATTTATTATTTTATATTTTAAATATTGAATCGATGATTTGCTTTTTTGTACAGACATTTAAACATGAAAATATCGTTTTACAAGATGAGATTTTGTTTAATAGATAAGCCAAAAAGTTGTAGTAAGTAATAGGCTCGATATCTTAGTGATGTTGTTTCGATCAGTTTGTTTCAAGAAAGCATGTGGTTTACTGACCATACAATGCATTTACGCCAAGTAAGCGAACGGTTAGGAATTGGAATAGCGGCTCGACTGAGAAAATTTCACCGACTTGAGGACTGTAGTAGTAGCACTGACATCTACAGTCAACCTGTTCGCAGTCACTTGCAAAACTTTTGTCCTCTGAATGGGTTTCTAGCATTGTTCATTTGTGAAACCAAGTTTCACCTATTGCCAAAAAGTGTTTTGCAACGTCCCGTTATGTTCACTACTCTTTTGAGATCGATGTGATTCTAAGCAAAATGTGAAGTTGTAACAAAAAGATATTATCTAACATTAGAAAGATGCAATATAATACTGCCGTGCTAGAATCTCTTGAATCCTATCTTCTAATATGAAAAATAATATTACATAAGAGTAAATAGTATTCAAACTAACATTCAAACTTTCAAAATTATAATTTTTTTCAATATTTTTGGTCCAGACCTACTTTTTTTCGAAAGCGCATAACAAAATTATTATGATATAAATTTTTATTTCTGCAAGAAAATAATAAAACAAATACTACTTAAAATATCATTTTTAGCTTATGAAATTTTATGCTAGAAAACACAGGAAAATGTTAGCAGAAGTAAACTGTGTTCGCGAACAATATAAAACTGGACAAACTTTTTCAACTGTTGAGTTGTAACTCTTCACAATTATTTGCATCAGCATTGTTCGTGGTCTGCAGTTGTATGAATTTTTCAACTTAAAAGGTATTTGTAATTTAATAATTTTTAGTAAACTTTATAAATTTAAATGATAGATACATAAAACCTTAAAGTAATATCGTCGATAGCGTTTTTCCTTTAGTTAAAAATCTGCTAGAAAAGCAATATAAAGCACTTCAATGCATTATGTATTAGAGAGGATGATGATGTATAAACATTCAGTGTACTTAATAATCTTGACCGCTTAATCAAAACATTCAAGAATTTAATGATTATGTATCTAATAAAGTCAGTAAATATTATGATAGTGCTCATTCTTTACAATGAGTAAGCATAGTAAAATTTTAAAAAATTAAGTATCTGCGCACACATTCCGAAAGTACCTGCAGGTTCACGATATTTTTTAACACAGAATGATGTTATTGCAGTACAAAAGTGACAAGAATTATTTAATTATTTAATTTATTTATTCCTGGCCAAAAAAACAATATATACATGCACTTTAAAACATTGAGAACATTAGAGGTAGATTAATATAGATATTTATAAACAAAAATGAATTAAAGAACTCCGTTCATATTAACTATTTACAATAAACATACCATAACCGGTCAAAAGACCAGTAATATTAATAATTTTGTTTCCGTAATTCTTGATTGCAAAATCCATTTTTTACTTTTCGTGTCTAACTTGGGCAACTATAATTCATTTTTATTAACAAACAAAATTATATTAAAAGATTTCCCCGTAATTGTTTATTTTTGTTGTAAATGAATAGTCGTATCCAGTTATTTGCTCGTCAGCTAACCATGGGATCACTAATTTTTGGGTTAAATGAGCAGCATCTTTTCGGTAGTAGCACACATACAACTAAACAACCTTCTTCTACCTGGCATAAATTATGATTCTGGTTTTGCCTGTTTCTAATTTTATTTTTTTCCTCTCAAAATGCTTTTTTTAAATATGGATGCTTTTTTTAGTATTAAAAAATATATAAAAGTATCTGGAAAAATTGGAGAATATCTGCCTAAGTTTCTGCGCATGACTTTGCTCCCGTGCCTCTATATTATCTAACTATGTGAGCAAGTAGTTCCCGCTTAGTAGTTGACTACTCTATTAAAACGTATTATCTACTAACTATAAATAATAAGTATTTTCAATAGTTAATTTAGAATAGGCTCGTGAAAACAATGTTTATTTGGCTATTCGTATCTGACAGAATTTCTCTGTAACAATGATAAAGATAAAAAATAATTTTCAGTAAAGAATTTTGCCATGTTAAAATAATTATTAATTAATCGGCTACTTTTCACTTAAAACCATTATATTTTGAAATGTTTGAAATTTTCTTCATAAGGTGAACACTATTGTTCCTTATTTAAAATTTTCTGTTTAAAATATTGTAAAATAATGAATTAAACATTTTTATCTTCATTTCTTGAATATAGAATGATTTGCTTGTTTTTCATACATCATTATTTATATTAATTTTTAAATGATAGCAAATGATTAAAAAATAAACAACAATATGGTCTATTCAAAGTGTGTTTACGTTGAATGAAGAGCAGTGCTGAAAAGGAGTTAAAATTTTTATTCAGAAAGTTTTAAAAAAATTTGAACTTTTCCTGTGGGCTCTATGAGCTTATGCAATTAGCAAAAATATTTTGATAGTTAAGTGTCATTGGGCTGTATCTTAAAAAAAAATTTAAAAGTATTGAATTTGAGATATTTTTGTATCAGTAAATACTTGAATGTTAACTTAAAGAAAACGGCTTAAGGGTTTTGTACTATAATTTCTTTTTCATTTTTTAAATAAAGAGAAAGAATGAAATTTTTACTTGAGAGCGGTTATAAATTAAATATTTTTCGATTCTTGCTTGGTGATACCGATATTTTTTGGTGCAGGTATACGGAAATCTACCCATTAAATAATAGACATTTTCAAATTAAATTATTAAAGTTAGAAAAAAATATTCAATGCTTAATAGTTTTTAAACTAGTGTTTTCAATGTAAAGTTAAACTTTTTTCTTCTTATAATTTTAGCTTCGTCTTCTGGACTCTAAAAATGGAAAATGACAATCTTGTAGAAAACTAGGGGTCGTAAGTTCGGTCCTGAGAGACAACAGAACAACTGGTGTTGGACATTGACCGATAGTAGGAGTGCTATACAGTATTTCAAGAACTGGCCGGAAATATTTGATATTCCTGGCCAGGAGATTATGAAGCTTCTATCTGAGATAGGCCTGAAGACACCAATAAGCCTCCAATGGATCCCATCGCATGTCGAGGTATATGGCAATGAGACAGCCGATGTGCTCGCCAAGAATGGCTGTCATCTTCCTATGGGCAGTTTAAACCATCTTACTCCCACTGAGATCCACTCCCTGGCAAAAAATCGTTTGCTTCCAGTGTGGCGCCGTACTCCATCTCATCAGTGGTATGCTGGCAACCGCCCTTGCCTATCATTAACATGCTGCGGCCCTCGGCCTTTCCAATCGACCATGGCCAGATTTCGTAGTGGCCATTTTAAGTGTTTAAGGTTTCAAAATGGGGAGAAAACTTTCCAACCTTGTTCCTGCTCACGACCTGCTAGTCCTAATCACCTTCTTCTTTGATTTGGAGCTTCTTTTAAGCAGCTGCTGGTTGATCGGGACTTTCTGCAGATATATGAGGAACTGACGCGACGGGGCCTTCTGGACCTGGTCTAGGCTTTCCATCTCCAGGGGGATGTGTAACAACAACACAACTGGTGTGTATATGCTGCTAGGTCCACTTTAAATCAGTCAGAGGTGAAAATCTTCTTCAGCTCTGAAAAAAAGGCTCATACCTGTGTGATTTATCCCTACAGTGTGTGTTTCTGTCATAAACACGTTATTAACTGTTGCTGATCATTTAATAAAATCCTTCAAAAAAGCATTTTAAGATTCCCCGGAATTTGACTACCCCAAGAAGGAGATAGCCTGCCAAAAAGATTCGGAATCTGTTCAAAACTATGCAGCCAGAATATGAAAATTAGCGATAGGTATTTTGTTTCCGATAGAGCACTAGCGCGAAGTTCTCGTTGCGCATGATATAATGATTCAAGCTCGCTTCACAAGTGGTTTAAAAAGAGGTATTCAACAAGCGGTACAGTTAAAAGGGCCGAGAAATCTTTCACAAGTCATTGAAATAGCTCAAATAGCTTGATGATTGGATGGTAGCACAATCGCGAATTAACAGCAAAGTAGATCAGGCTGAAGTTCAAGAATCCGTTATCAATCTTTTGGTCGATCAAATATCGTCATTAAATCTAAAAGTTGACAATTTAGCTAAACAGGCTTCTGTTGAACATAGGATTCATAGCTATCACACTGATCGAAGAAACTACCGATATTCTAAACATAGATCGAGAATTTAATTGCAAAATTATGGTCACATAAAAAGAGAGTGCCCATGTTATTTTGAACTGAAATTCGCAACTCAGATAGAAGACCTAGGGGACAGGGAATCGAAGGGGAGGCAGCTTCTCAACAAGAGCACTAGGATGGAACTGGAGGCTCCGGAGAAATTAATTCAAAAAATAGGAAATAAAAATTATAGAATATCCTTACCTTTGATTAAACTTCGCTGTGGTGATTTAGAATTTTTTTTTCTTTAATTGACTCTGGTGCAAGTGTTTTTATAATATCACCCCAAATTTTTGATAAGCTAGAGAAAACTCAAATTGAAGAATGCTTTGATATAGAAATAAAAATTAAAGCAGTAAACGGGGATACTTTAGAAATTTCTAAAGCTTACAAAATTAAGTTTAAAATTGAAAACCATACATTTTCTCATTTGTTTTACATTACACGTGACATATTATATCAAACTATTTTGGGCTTTGGATTCCTAACCCAAGCTATCTACAAAATTCATGCTCAAACGTATTCAATATTAAAGTTTCGATCAGTAGTAGACGGCGAGATATAAGAGGCGGAAGTGACGTCACCATGAAAAGTCAAGGGGTGCTTATTTCCGCCCGTCTGCAAACCGGAAGGTTTTTAAGGATGGCAATACTTATAAACTTTGTTATTTGGGGGAGAAATCGTATATTATGAAGTCATGACGTCATCTTTTATTACATAATAAATAAATATCATACACGTACTTTTACTCTAGTGGCCCCATCTATATGGGAATGTTAGAAATAAAATAACTTTAAATCTATTTTAATATTTAAATCTGTTTTATTATTTATTAAATAATGTAATTAAGGCTGAGAATCGAACTCACGCCAATTAAAAAGCATTCGTGGCAGGCCTGTAGCCAGGGGGGGGGCGTCGGGACAAATCCCCCCCCCCCGAAATTCTGTGATTCAAACTTTTTAGTCTTTCTTTGAGCCTCTCAGTAAAAAGAAAAGCCAAAACTGTCGAATCAAACCTTTTCCCAGTACACCACTTTCGCTAGTGCATCATCTTTACTTGACCTTGTGACTCATCTTTCTTTCGGTTAGACTCCTCCCCCGAAATCAATTGTTTTTCAGCATTTGAAATCGTCCAGTGAGTTGGCAAATTCTGACCCATTGACATTGACAATAGAGCTTAGAAATAGCAGCCTGGAACGTTTTTTTTAGGATAGTGGTGATCATTTTGACATACGAATTTGAATGGACATAACTCAAACTGAGCAGTTGACACTTTGTGCATGGTACATCGATGTGAGAGGTGATGTGCCTATTGTCAGAGAAGACTCTCTCCAATTTGTTCCAATTTTTGACTCATCTGAATGCGGAATAGCAGGTGTAATTTTAAAATCATTAAGAAATTTAGGAGTTAAATGTTTCAAAAATTGTCGGACAAGGCTACGACGGAGCATTTGCAATGCGAGGGGACTTGAACGGTGTTCCAGCAGCCATCAAAGAATTACACCCAACAGTTATATATGTACATTGCTCCTCACACTCTTTGAATTTAGCAATTAGTCACTCTTGTAGTGTTCAAGCTATTAGAAACTGTGTTGGCACAGTTAAAACAATAACAAAATTCATCAAATCGTCTGCCAAAAGAACAAAAATTTTAGAAGACATCATCAAAACGAATTTGCCGAATGAAAAATTCAAAAAAGTAATATCTTTTTGCGAAACAAGATAGATAGAAAACCATGATGAGATCATTAGATTTAAAGAACTTTATCCGGAAATAATTCAACTTCTCGAAGAAGTAAATGCTTCTGGAAACTGCGATGCTTCCTCTAAAACGGACAATCTTATTTCTACTATCACTAGAAGTGAGTTTCACATTACTTTACTTGTTTGTAGAGATATTTTTTCTGTGACTCTCCCAATGAGCAAAGCAATCCTACAAATTCATCTAGATTTGAATGGAGCTTTGAAGCATGTAAAATCAATAAACAACACAGTTCTAAACAAACGAAAAAATGCCGAGTATGAATTTCAAAAGCTATATTCGGAACTCCTTAATACTTTCACAAGTTTGGATCTAGATGTAAAACTTCCTAGATTGGCATCCTATCAAAATCACCGTGGCAACATAAAAAATCAGAACACAGACCCAGAGCAGTACTTCCGTCAAAATATATGCAATCCTCTTTTAGATTATTTCACTGCCCAACTTATTGAAAGATTTTCGAAGCACGAAGATACTCTTGCATATCTCAATAAAGTGTTACCTAAGTATTGTGTGAACGTTGATATTAATTTATGCAATTTCCGAATCTACGCAGATTTCATTGACATCGAAAACCTCATGGGAAAAATGGAAGTATGGGCATCAAAGTGGAACCTGCGTGAATCTCTTACTAGACCAAGTACGGCACTTTCAGCAATTATATTAACCAACTAAATTAAACCTCATGTATCATCACCACCAAAATCACCAACTCTAAAAAACCCAAAACCAAGGCGAAACGAATTGAGAAAACGGGAGCTAAGGACAACCTTTTTCATTTTTTAGTGAGCACCTCCGAATACTTCACGAATGAGTTGGAAGGATTAGCCAACAAGGATCTTCCTGGAGGAAGTGGGCCAGTTTTCAAAAGGGAGTGAAGAGGGTGTGTTGGATAATGTGTAGTACACCGGAGGAACGTCAGTCGCCTGCAGGCGCATAGGACATCCCTCCAAAGTGCTACCAGCCTTCAACACACTCCTCAGAACAACTCAGTTTCTTTTTTTTCATATACTTTTTAGTTTTTCCGTGTCGTAATCACCAAATCTCCGCGTGACGAGAGTTGGGTGAACATTATAATAATGCCACCCTGGAGGTGATAAGGACTGCTTTTCTATGAATCCGGTCGTCGTTTTCTCGGGAAGACGAAAGCAAAGCATGGCTTAGCTTTTCCGGAGACCAAGTTTCCTAGCAAACAGTATTTCTTTTTTTCTCTCAATCGAATAGCCAAGGGTAGGACCACCTAATCAGGCAACAGGAACAACATAGCAACAAAACGTAATCCCAGTAAAACAGCAACCTAATCTATAAAACCGTAAGGACTGTCCAGCCGCCACTCACCACACCAACCAAAAATAAGCAACCAACACAATACAACACAAACGCAACCAAAAACATGCACACCCCACAATCAATCACGGACTGGCTCACAATGGCAGCCACGTGGTTGATCACTACACACGCCTTCACCACTGAACCTGCTCCTAGTCCCTAGTGCGTCCGGAGCTCTTCAGCTACCCGTGAAGGTCATAGATGTTATACGTAAAAAAAGAAAAAAAATAACAATAATTGTGTTGTGACTAGCTATTAGATATCGTCTTGTGTTTGCAGTAACGTGTTTGATAGTAATGCCGCTAGTCTTTATATTGCAGCTTCCGCATGATACTGGCCTGTAAGGGATATTAATAATTATTTTCTTAATGATCAACTTAACACAAAATCTGTTAAATACCTAAAAATGTCAATATCCATCCAAAATGTTCTCAATCTAATCGATCCTGTTGATCCTAATTAATCAACATATCCTAAAATTAATTACCAAATTGAATCCCAAACTATATCTAACCACAAATAAACGTGTCAACTAAGCAACCAGCAACCCAAGCTGCAAACTCCAACAGGATCCCAAATTAAACCCGATGAATCAATAGTAAGTAACCTCCAAAGTAAGTCCATCTTAAATTTCATTTAATTTTCTTTAATTTTTTAAATGTAATTGTATTTCTATGCGCTAACCCCCTTCCCTTGCAGGAGCCTGGACAGACGGCCTTTGTGGGTCTGTAGGGTTGTAGGATTGGGCATTAGGTGCGCAGGACTGTACACGACGCTTCTGGGTGACGGCTGTGTGCTTTCCGCGTCCGAGGGACCTCGGTCTTAACGACCTCCGGAGTGTGAGGGGGATGTTTTTACATGGGGGCCGTGAAAAGCCGCAAACCCGCTTCGCAGGTCGACTGGCCACCTGCGGTGACCAAACATTTATTGCTTGTTATCAATATTGACTACGTTGCCAATCACCACAGCAACTGCAGAAAGAACTTTTTCCACTCTTAAACGCGTAAAAACAGCAACAAGAAATGCTACTAAAGAAGAAAGGCTCACAGGGCTAACTTTATTAAGCATATTTCGGGATATTCCGGTTTGTCCTAAAAAAGTAATCGAAAAATTTTCTTCAAATTCCCGTCGCATGTCTTTGTAAACTTTGTTTACAAATTTATTATAATTATTATGTAATATTAATTGAAAAATAATTATTATGTAATATTTTTTAATTACTAGTTTAACTTTTGCAAACAACAGAATGAACAATATTTGTTACAATGTTTTTCCCCTACTTTGTATGTCTGAAACTGTCCTTGCTTCTTACCATATCCCCCCCCCCGAAAAAATATCCTGGCTACGGCCTTGATTCGTGGATCAGTAGTTGGATATCATAACCACTGATCTACGGTCGCGTTCCAATATTCGGACTGGTGTCACTGGTTACACGAAAGTGAACTGGCAGGGTTGCCACTCAAATCTGGAAAAAAAAATTCCCTGTGTTTTCCCTGTACATATCATACACAATATATTAAAAGAAGACAACAATTACTGGGCTCTTGTGTGAGCTATTGTTGGGCTAACTATATTTATTAGTTTTAATTGCTGGAAAAACAGCTGGACATACTTAAATAATGCTATAGAAAATGAAATAGTTTATTATAGCTGAAATGTCACGGCTAAATATCCCATAGATTACGCTTTGAGTGGTCACCATTCTTTAAAAGACAAAAACAAGAAACAAAATTCCCTGTATTTTCCCAGTTTGTAAAGAAAAAATCAAAATTCCCTGCATTTTCCCTGTTATTTTAGATGATTTTTAAATTCCCTGTATTTTCCAGGTTTTCCCTGTGGAGTGGCAAACCTTGGTCACGTGACTTCAGTTCGCACCGTAATTTAGGAACGATCGGTGCGGTTAGGTTTAGTTCTGGTTGCCATTAGCAACCAGAAGCAAACGCTCTCTTCTTTCGGAATCTTTGCAAAAAATATTTTAGTGATAACAGATTTATTTTGTGTTCTATTATATTTATCTCTCGGCCATTCTATTTTTGCATTACTTGTTAACGAATATATATTTCTAGATTTTTAAAACTGTTTTATAGAATAAAGCAAAATATTATATGACAGCTGCATGATTAGTTTCAGTTTATCTTATTTATTTTTTAAATTTAGTTGACTGAAAGTAAAATGATCTTTTCGTAACTGATTCTTTTTGTATACTTTTTCCAGTTAAATGGGTTTTTTTCACAATGCATCCACGATGTCAGTAAGTTTTGTATTTAAGTATTTAACAAAATTAGAGAGAAAAATAAAAATCTACTTAGTACAATTTTTATATTTTTTCTTCAAAATATATGGGTATAATATTTTTAAAAAATAAATTGTTATGCTTCTATTTTTCCCCTCTTGCCCAGAATGAGTTTAGATTTTTTAAATTTTAAAAAAATAGTTTGTTTTAAGCTTCATTTTTCATGTAAATAGCATAATTAATTGACTTTAAATATATAATAAACTTACTTTTATAATGGATTTTCTCAAGAGAGCAACTTTATCATAATATGATAAGATCTTTTAAAATGAAAATTTGATAGCATTTTCAATACACGAGATGGCACCTTTGAAATGACTCTCATTGTAAGCTTAAATGTCAATGACAAACAGTCAAAATATGTTTGAAATTTGATTGCTAGAATTTAGAAAAATTAACACAGTTACTATTTTGATAGAGATGGTATATGGTGCAATGTTTATGAGCAAATTGACTTAAACTGTGTAATAAATATATTTTCATAGTGAATTTTTTCATGAAAGCAAATTTGTTTACATGAAGAAATTTTAAAGTGAAACTTCTTTAGTTACTCTAACAGAAATTGAAAATAGCCATGTGTTAGGACTAAAAAGATCAAAATCCAGTTGTAAGATTTTTTCCTTAGTAGCAGTTTAAGCATTTATAAAAACAAAAGTTAGGTAATTTTTATTTGTGAACATATTGTAAGATATTTTTATACTAGCCACCTTTGGCGAGAAGCTAAGTCACCTTTCAAAATTGCCTTGTACAATATATAAACTTTAACGGTAATCAAACCGAATGCACAGCACAACAGTATTTAAATATTTTACTACTTCAAACCCACCTCCAATCCTTACACCATAATTAGTTTTAAACAACATATTAACCAAATTTTTTTCACCTTTTAGCTGTTGCCCCAGTTGAAATTACTTTGATCACAATTTTAACAAAATAGTTAACACAGGAAAAAACTCTGGAAAAATTACGTTACTGTATGGTAAAAAAATCCCTCCTAATTCTGGCTAATAAAACCAAAATATATAGTATTTATATATTTCACTTTGTAATTTTCCTATTCACAAGATAACGATTTACTGTAAATTCTGTTTTTTCAAAATTACACACACACAATAAGTAGAAAATACTTAACTGAAAAGTGAGTTTAAGTAAATAAATTAATATTAGACCATGCTCTAAGGTATCATGATAAAATTATCAAACTTTACCAAACTTAATTGCATATTATAAAACCATATTTTATTTATAGCGTTTATTTCTATAAAATTACAAAATGACTCTAAATAAATACTTAATGCAGAACTAACTGTTCAACACTATTTAAATTATTAAAGACAACTTTCTTTAATTATTACTTAAAATGAGTGAAAATAAATAATTTACACATAACTTATTTATTTAACACTACTTATATAATTGCTTTGAAAAAGAAAACCAAAAAATGAGTACTGGAGTGCAGAAGAAAAATCTACATAAACAAGAAAAAAATCATAATTGAGGTTTTTATATAAAACATTTCTGTATGATAAGCTACTCGTTGAAATTTTTCTTTTTTCAAAATAAAATTTTATTTTACCAGTTATTTGAAATTCGATTTTAGCATTAATAGTATTACCAATAGAAAGAAAATAGTTGTCAAGATACTTTTTTAGAAATCTACTGTGAAGCACTTACGCTGCTTAAAATTTACTTTGAAACACTATACAGCACTATAGTGTAGTCAATATATAGAGAAATACACTAGTTTATGGTGCCACATAAGAGAAATATTTATAAATAGATAACATACTTACGTGAAATGAGTTTGTGTTAAAATGAGGGAAAGACATTATAATTTTGCTACAAGTGGGAGCTTTAGTATTCCGTCAAAACTATACAATTATTGTATTTAAGTAAAAAAAAAGAAAGTTTTAACGCAGCAATAACATTTTATTGTAAAATATATACAGAAAACTTCAATTAAAAAAAAAAGTAAGAAACAAAAATTTTGCAACACAATAAGAGATGAACTAATGATAAAGTTTATAGAATTTTTATTTGTTTACATACAAGAATAAGTCTTAAATAAGAAATTCACTAATATTGTAATCTGCAGATATTGTTGCAATAATAAATTTTATATGTTGGACAGAAATATTTAAATTTGTAGTAATATAACAATACATAGTGACAGCAATCTTTGCCATCAAGTTTAAAATTGTTTCAGATAAACTTAACTATCGTTTGTAATTAATGTAAAATAATGGTGTGTACAAAGATGTTTCACATAAAGTAAAATCTCCCTGTCATAACTATTAAGTGGTATTTGTCAGAAATGTTTTAAATCAAACTTTTAGAGTAAGTTCAAATATTAACCCGAAGGTTTAAGATGACATACGTTAGTCAATAGTTTACTTATTTCAGTCTTTTTTTTTTAAAATTTTGCCAAAAGTAAGATTTAATAATGTAATTTTAAAAAAAGTATATAAAACAACAGTTATTAATAAGTGTTATGGAAATTTTCAAGTTAGTGTTACAAAAAATAAATATTTAAATTACATATAGATCAACAATCATGTAAAGAATACCTTGAATTAAAAAATAATTATCATTAAGAAATAGAAATCTTGAAACAAAAAGTAATGAACTAATAAGAAACGTAAATAGAAGTCGATTTTTTCAAAATTTTAAACAGAATCAAAACTTAAATAAAAAATTTACCAATAAGTTATAAAATCTTCATATTGTTAAAAATTATCATGTCATAATATAATACTAGAATGTTTGTTATATTGTGATTTTCAGAATTTATTTTAGTTAAATTCATGAAAAAAATATAAATATTAAAACCCTTTGGCATTAAAAGCCTTGTTGTAATAACACAGGCCAATCAGCGGCCTTTGCCATTTGGTTCTATTTAAGATCCTTTCATACAAACTAAACTTTTATATAATATCATCTTTTATTAATCTAAGAAACTGATTTGCATGTGTGTTGAAGGAGGTACAGATCAGGACAGATTTCCATATCATCACTAACATGTTGTGGACATGTTGTGGTTATCAGAAATTATTTAATATTATAAAAAGAAATTCAAATTCAATACAAATTATAAGCTCAATACATTGAAGGCCTAGTTTTAACAACATAGGTCAGTCAAAGGCTAGATTAATAGGGTTTATATTTGAAATCCCTTGAATGAAACTCATATTAAGTATAATACAGTAAAAACTAAAAGCATAATTTGCTATTAAGCTAGAATAATATTCACCGTTCCACACCTGTTATGATGTTATGGAATAAAGAAAGGATATAAGAAAATTTATAACACAAAAGAAATTTACTTTACTATCAAATATTGATTGGGTTTGTTTATTTTGAAAACAATATACATTGGACGAAAATGTTTAAGTGAATATGTAACGACTACAAAAATATGTAAACATGAGCTTTTCACATTAAGCAATAAATCTTCTACTGATTTTAAAAATCTATCACTATTACAAATTTGACAATAATGCTTTGGACAGTTGTTTGATTTATCAAACTTTTACCGTAACAAAACGATATGTTTATTGAACGAAATCACAAGTTTAAATTCTTTCGATGTGAATCTATTAATTAAAACTAATCACCACACGAATCGAAAGTTAGATGAATTCTTAGTCTTGAAAACCAACACTAACTAATACCAGAAATAAAACTTTTATAAATGATATGCATTGAAATAAACAACATCAAGACGATTCATCTACAGAATACATTTCCAATCATGATTATTATATTTCAACTTAATACAAGAAAATTTATTTTCAATGATAAAACAAGTTTTTATAGCAAATTTATAATAAAATCCATTCAAAAATACAGCAAAATTATGACGATCTCAGCAGCACTATAATAAAGTTTGTAAACAAATAAGGGTAATGACGTCATGCCAAACCGACCAGAGACCAGGGGCCCTACCATGAGCTGCCGGGAATGGAATGAAGATTCCCGGCTGGAAGGGGAAACTGGGAAAGTTTGGTTCCATGAAGGCGTGGCTAAAATTTAACCAATCACACAATTTCTTTAAGATTTTCTTTGTAAGTTTGGCAGCATTCGCATGAGTAAAACGAAACGAGCTTCTGCTATTTAGATAATATTTTTGACGATTTATTGTTTTCTTTTTATAATGTTTTTTTGTTTTCATTAGACTAAAAAATCATGAACTGCGAATACTTTGAAATATTCTTTAAATTATTACACATATAATTTTATTAATTAAAAACTGTCATATTTAACATGTATAATTCATAGAATAAAACCATTTTTTCATAATAAATATTTCTGATATATCCTTTAATACGTTTCACTATTTGTTATAAATATTTTTTAAAGAGTACAACCAATTAAACTGTAGGTATTATGAAATTAAAAATAAATTTGAATAATGGTGACTTGAATGTTACGTTCAACATAAGCACTGTAACAAATAAAATATTACTATGAAGGTAATTTAAAAAATTTTGATTTAGACTATCAAATGCAAATTTCATTCCATAAAAAGTGATAACAGTAACATTTGCCAAATATAAAATCTGTATAGCTAAATATGTATACATACATTAATTATAAAAGAGTTAAGTTTCTAAATAAAAAAAATTCTTAAAAATTTGAATTATATTTATTTGAAATGCATGTGAAATTAATATTATTAAATAAGTAAAATTTAAACACCTATCTGAATACATAGATTAATAAATATGAATGTTAAATAAAAGTTTATGTATGGGATAAGTATGTTTTAAAGAATTCTAAAATAATTCATGTTGCACTTTCTTATCGAATAAAATAGGAATCTGAGATTTTAAGATAAATTGATGATAAATGAGCTTATTGATGGCTCCCTATCTTGTCGTCTAAACAAAATAAAGAACATGAAATTAAAACAAAAATATAGGAAATTTAAAGCTTTTTAATGCTTTTCTTTAATTAAAAATCTTAATTAAATCAAATAAATTCTCATAAATTCTTAAATTTGCTTTAATTTAGCTATTCTATATATTAAATTTCTGGAAACTAAACATAGTATTGACCCTTTTAACATAACACTACACTGCACTATCATAACACTACACATTAACATAACACTACACTAGTTACGTTAAGAAATAATCAAATATTAATTATCTAAAAATAAGGTATCTTAGTTTTCTCAAAAAATTAATGCATAAAACTACTGTTAAAAACTAATTAATGATGATGTTGACAAATATAAACAAGAAAAAATCTCAAGTCAAAATAAATCTGAGTTTAAACTAAAACTCTGTGCAAATTTAACCATATGTATGCGTATTAAATAAGTTAGTTACATAATTTATTCCTATTTAGTAGTTAAAAACTAAAGCTTATGAGAATTAGCATCAATAATCAGAAAATCTTAAGCAAACAAAGTTTACAATAACTACAAATTTAGTCATCAGACATAATTAAATAAACAGACATTAGTATTGATAAATACAATCTAATTATAGATTAAAAATTAATTTTAGAACGTTGTAAAACAATGCATGCCTTTCCAAAACTAAAGAAAAAAATTAGATGTAGGTCAAGAATATGTAACAAATTCTAAATAAAATAAGACATTATTATAAACATGAAACAAGAGTTAAAAATATTGACGCTTAAAGCAAATATTGATGCTAATAGCATTTAATGCACTTAACTCGTAAAATCTACTGATACCTCGTATAAAGAAAACTACTTAAATTAGGAATAAGTCCCTTAGAAGCGCTATATAAATTTATTTATTTCAATAATAAACTAAAAATCTTGCCGTCTTAAATTCACATAGGAAATGCCATTTAAATGGTTCGTTGGAAAAAAAAATTTTGGAACGAGTTTGAAAGGAGGCGGGGTTTGACGTTATAAAATTCGTCATCACTGTCGAGCTCGTGGTAGGCCCCACAGCGTAATCGGTACGAATATTGGAACGTGCCCTACGAATGCTTGGTTAGATATGTGTAATTAAGTTAAACCTTTGTATATTGATCACGTGTATAAATGAAAATAATTTGCTATAGTTACAGCTTCACAGTTTATCCTACAGTTTCATCGATATATTTTTCCTTAACCTTTGAAAGTTATTAAATAATTATTTCTGCCCCTCTTAATGCTATTATAACTTTTTCTGGATGGCAACGGTACTGACCATACACGTGTTAATTATTACATAATAAAAAAATGATATCATGCTTTTACTCTAGTGGCGAAATCTAGTGATTAAAATATTTACTATTTTTTCAAGGAAATTAGAAAATGTTTAAAAATTGTATATAAATTAATAAATGTTGATATTTTATTTGGGGGGCGAACTCACTACCTCAGAACAAAAATGTTTTCACAGGATACCAGTTTTTGGTATCGCTAACCAGTATCCTGTGAATGCACAGAGATAAGAGGAAAACTTAAGGTTTTAATAAAATAAATTTAATCATTTTAAGAAAAGTGTGTATTCTAATGGCGCCATCTATACTTATATGTTAGAAAGATAATATATTAATAACTCTTCATTTCAGTTATTTGCTAACATAAATATAGATGATATAAATGAGTGTAATTATTATTAACCTAATCAATATTAATTAATATATTTTAAATAAATTGATTCAATATTAATACTTAATTAAAATTGTATTTATTAAGTATGTCTACTGTGAATATTAAAAGTATTAGAATTAAAGGTATTTGAATCAATGAATATTATTTTATAAGATTAGATATTTATCAATTGCAGATTTTATTTTATCACCGTCGTTCAGATTTACGGATATCAATGTAGTTTTGTCATTTTTGAACCCAGAAGACAAGGGAACACCTAGATCTTGAGACAATACATGTCTTCGAAGAGGACTTAGTGAGTGCCCACGTTATATGAAGAGGAAAACCACGAAAACCTCCTTGGTATCGTTAAAACTGGACAGATGCCTTTGGTTGTACCTAATTTTAAGTTTTGCAATTTTGCAAAAGCTCCAACCCGTATTAATATTTATATTAAAAAATATAAATTTTATTAATTTTATAATTATTTTTATGAAAAAATATTTGTCTAATTAAAAAACTAATATATAACAATATATCTAAGGTTTTATTCAATCATATTTTTAAATACAATTATAAACTTGGTTCATCGATAAACTTATAATTTATCTATTAATATAATATTATATTAAAATACTTATTTTTTTAATCTCATGCAAAAATATTTGAATTAATTTTATTTTCTGTTAGAAAATGAATAACGACATATTTACATTATATTATATATTAAATTACCTTGTAACTTCAAATGTATTATTTTAAATCTAAGAAACATATTCATTTTACTATTTAATATTATAATAATGCAAATAACTTACTTTATTTTCAAATTAGGAGTTAATTTAAATGTATCCATAGCCTTTCTATTTGAAAGTATCTATTTAAATGATGCTGATTACAGAACTTGAACTTGAAATATATTTCTCACAAAAATTGCAACGATAATTTCTGTCCAGCCCGTTTGGGGTTTATCCACGCTTTATCAATTAGTCATAATATAAAGTATAACATCTATAAATAAATAACATTTTATTCAAAGTTTCACCCAAGCACTTCTGCGAAAATAAATCATAGATTTCTTAAAAATTTTTTATTTACAACTACATGTGCTGGTAATTGAATTGAATTTCATGAGAAATAGTAGTATTCCCACGTTCTACAATAAGTATGAAGCACCATGTTATAATATAAATGAATTATATTAGTTGATAAATCCTAAGTTTAAAGATGAAACAAGTTTATTATTGTATTTAAATATATGATTGAATTAACACCGTAGATATATTGTTATATATTAGTTTTTTAATAAGATAATAATATTTTTCATAAAAATAAATATAAAATTGATAAAATTTATATATTTTAAATATCTCTATCAATACGTGTAGGAGCTCTTGCAAAATTGCAAAACTTGAAATTAGGTGCAACCAAAGGCATCTGTCCAGTTTTTACGATACCAAGTCCCCAACTTGTTCTCGGACTAAGCGTAGGAGGTTTTCATGGTTAAATGAATGATTCTTAATTTTCTTCGTGTTTTTTTGTATTTATTTATTATGATATATATATATATGTTACCGGCATTGTCTGTATGCAGCTCGTTATTGTGATTTACTTGAGCTTATTATGATTTCAGATGTCTTGGATAATCATTTTAACGATGGCTGCTTTGTTTTCCATCAAGATAACTCTGGGATACATCGTAGCAAGATCGTTAAAAGCTGGTTAAACCACAGCAGGCATTTGAAACAAAGGCATGAGCAAGTAATTCTCCGGACTTGAATCCCATTGAAAATGTATGGTCTGAGTTAAAAAAAAAAAAAGCTAATTCTCACCAGCATTCCATCATGTGATGAATTGTGGGACAAAGTCCTGGAAGCTTGAGAGGAGCTAAAGAACGATTTAGCTCCTCTCGATTAGCTTAGCTCTAATTTGCTGCCAAGCTTATCAACAGCATGCCAAATCGAATGAACGAAGTCGTCCGCCGCCAAGGCCTCATGACAAAATATTAACAGGGTTACATTCCGCACCCTTGGAAAGTCATGAATTTCGTTATTGAACAAAATTTGTCATTAAATTTCATGAATTTAACTATTTTTTAAAAAAAAATCATGGAAAGTCATTGATTTAGGTCGCCGAAAAATCTTATTTTTAAAATGCCTCCCCAATTTCATGGTGTTCCGAATATCTGAATTTGTAACAAAATCCCCACTCTGAGTCATATTTTATTAAAATATAAGAAGTTTTTATCGTTTTCTTTAAAAATTATGCTGTTCTTTCGAAAAATGAAAGAAAAAACATCATTTCTAGAGCGAAGTATCTTTTAAACTTATCCGATTTCAGAATTATTATTATTCATCTTTTTATTTTTATTTTATCAATTTAAAATTCTAGCTGAAGCAAGTCAGTCATTAGCAATTTTTTTTAATTCCGAAATGAGATCAGAAAAATCAAGAGTATTTCTTTCCTTTCTGATGAACAAGAAAAGTATCTTTAGAATATAATTCTGCAGAAAAAAAGAAAAGAAAAATATTTGCTCAGCATTTTTTCAGCTATTTTATTGCTTCAACTCTTTCCTTACTCTGTTTTTTAAATTTAAAATCAATAAATATGAAGATACAGAGTATAACAGTTTTGGTTATACCTATCATTATAATTAATGTGGTATATAATACTTTTTAAGTTTATTATTCTGTTTTTGTCGGAGAAAAAAGTAGCTTCGGTAAGTCATGAAAAGTTCTTGGAATGAGACATGGAAAGTCATGAATGTGAAAATCTAAAATGTAGCAGATACCCTGTATTAAGGAAAATAAAATATTTAATTTAAAATCTCTTTTTTTATTCAACATTATTTCATTTTATGCTTTACAGAATATTAAAATAGTGCGGAGATCAAGGAGGTATGTAAATAGGAAAATATATTAAAATCCTTATTTTAAAATCAGAAGCTTCTTTCATGGCACTTGTTAACCAAGGTGCTGTGATGATATTGTCAGCATTTCTACCATAAGAACTAATTCGTTCTGATTAAAACTATCTCTATCACACGACTTTTTTTCCCGAATGTCACATACCTCCTTTAACTACGTATCAGTACTCTTTCAACTACGATTAAAATAAAACTTTATTTTAAGGAGCGGGTCAAGAATTTGCACTTCATAAGATTTGCAAATGATATTAAGTAAACTTAGTTTGCAGTAAAAAGAGTTGATGTTATTTACAGACTCCTTTCGTTAGTTCTTTAAAAAATATAATTTAAAAAATTAAAAGGAAATTAGGTTTATAATACCCTTAATTAAACAAGAGTAACAATTGTTACAGTTTTTACAATACTTTTTTAACTCTGACAATCTTTTCATGAGATGACTTCTTTTGCCAACGATTTTGTCCTTTTTTTTTGTTAGTTGAAACCAGCTTACGCATTCTTGTAATTTTTACATTTTATATTTGAAATTTCAATGTCGAAAGACATGTATGAAGTGAACCCTAGTCCAAATAATCTAAGTTAAATAGTTGCAAGGCCGATTATTACGAAAACAATTAACTACTCCGGTTCAATGAAACAATTATAAATGAATCATTAATATTCTTGTTTTTTTATTACGAAATATTAGGAGAAATTTGTATTCATAATTTCTTCAAAACGTGTGTTAAAACTATTATTATAAGTTATTTAAGTAGAAAAAAGTGAAATGGAGGAAAAGAACAATTTTTGAGATGATAATTCTAAAAATAACACTTTTTTCGAATCTTTTTACAATTTTTTATTTTAGTAGTTGTTTAACAAAACAAGGCATATCGAACATTTTCCTGATATAGCAATATTTTTTTTTTTTTTGAACTGTGCAAAAGTTGAGAAATCATATAAACAACTTTTTAAGTAAATATTTTCAACTTTTCAAAACAAAAGGGTAACTTTCTTTAAGTTAGCGCACAAGAATAACTTTGAATGTCGAAATTAAATTGTATGTCCATAGTTTTTTGTTAATTAAAAAAAAAAAAAAATCTGTTGTATTTTTTCGCTGTGCACACATACGCATTTACTTTTCATTACTCGAATGAATAAGAAAGAATAAAAAAAAGAAAATTAATAATTTATCTTCATTTTTCGTAAACAATAGTATTCTTAGTAAATAGTCAGCTGTTCTGCATCGAATGATATTGTGTGTGATCAGTAGAATATTTTGAATTTCTTAACAAGATTTAATTCTCAGATAGCTG
Source organism: Parasteatoda lunata (assembly GCA_949128135.1). NCBI lineage: Eukaryota > Metazoa > Arthropoda > Arachnida > Araneae > Theridiidae > Parasteatoda > Parasteatoda lunata. Next base: position 23,499 of record OX421980.1, on the reverse strand, counting down.
GCAATAATTCTAAGTTTTCTTTCAATAAGAACTTAGCAATAATTTAAAAAGTAATTTTATTTTAAAGGAAAACATAAATTAAAGTACTAAAACGATTCATTAGTATATTATTGGAAAATAATATATATGGTATCATAAAAAATAAGATTTCGCGTTAAAATTTAATTAAGAAGTTAGAAAAATAATTCTGCGAAAAACGCGCGGACAGGTAATTTACAAATTTATTTTAAGATTAAGGCGATATATAAGATGTAAAGAAGTTTTAAGATCATTAAAAATACTGACTACGTACTTTTATTAATATTTATAAAATATATATTCAAGAAATTGATACATATATATTATTCCAAATCTATGCATACGTATGTTTATTATTGAAATTGTGAATTATTTTATAGTTTGAAAGCAATAAAAATAAAAAGATCAGCAAACGATTATTAGCGAAAAAAATATGAATGAAATTTTACGCTACGCTCGCGAAGTCAAGATCCTCGCAAGTTTATCACATTTGAATATTAATAGCCCCAATTAAATATTTTTTCATTGTCGCCAAATTATTTTTTAAAAATAATTAATTTCAATTTTTTCTCAGCTTCTAATAAATAAAAACAGTTGAAACTTTAGATTTCTCAATTGAAGAATCTGTAGATTAATATGGTATAAAAAAATTCATACCTTATAATTCAAAATTTTTTCATCCTCAATTTAATTAAATAATAAAAAATAATCAATAATTATTAAAAATTATTTTTTTCGGGAAATTATCTTTGGATAAATGAGTTTTATGAGTGGGTGTAATTTTTTTAATTGCTTAATTAGTTTTTAAAATATGAGTGAAAACGCAAAAAGTGAAATTAACATTAAGAGGTCCAAACTTTGAATCGCTCTCCTGACCAAACTATGGGGACCACATTTCCCAGATTGCGGCTACCCCCTATATTCTGAGGATTAAGAATCCAAATATGTAAAAAAAAAAAAATACATGTTTATTCAGAGAAAGTACGTTTTTGTGTCTGATTTCGTAACTTAATTAATAGTCAGCACTAATTAATTAGCATATTTGAGGTCACCCCTTGGAACCATTAAGATTGACAATTAGTTTGTGAAAATCCGATCATTAGAATTAAAGTTATTCAGGGTGATATCTTTTTTTTTTTTTTGCGGACTGTTCATTTTTAGGCTGTATTGTTTTCTCCGATGGAATCTCAGTTGATAAAGACAAAACAGTTAAAATTAATAACTTCCCAGGTCCGAAAAATATGAAAGAAGTTAAATCATTTTTGTCATGTTGCGGATTTTATAGGAGATATGTAAAAACATTTTCAGCTAGAGCACAAGCTCTTACGAATTTGTTACGCAAGGATGCAATATTTGAATGGTTTCCTACTGCTGAGGTTGCATTTGAAGATATAAAAAATGCGATTTTGCCACCTTGTTTAGCTCTTCCGAATTTCAACTTAGAAATGCAAACTACTACCGATTCCTCCGAAAAAGCGGGTTTAGAGCAAATCTATCCTTCAGGTGAAATAACCCATATATTTCGATTCAAAGAAACTTAATCCGACCCAATCAAAATATAGTGCAACAGGGAATTCTATGTAATATACTGTGCCCTTCAGTTTTTTTGGAGCATTTTTTATTGGTAGAAAGAAATTTTTGATTTTTTACGGATCACAAACCGTTGTTGGGCTTTCTCTCTAATAAAAATCCATTTGCGAAACCTTTAGAAGATGACAGATCAATTATCTCGGTCAATAAATACCAATTCTATCAGCCTTCCGAATTCCGAAACAATTGTAATTTTACAAAATGAAGATCTTAAATTAAAAACAATTATTTTGAAAATTAAAAGCAATTGTAATAGTAATGATTCTTATTTTATTTCTGAAGAAGGATTACTTACGCATTTGAGCAAAACACTTGCTAAATCCCCTAGAGCCCCGTTAATTAAACTAAAATGTATTCCCCATTCTTTAAAATCCACAATTCTTAAAGCGGTTATTTGAGATTTTTTAAAACCTATTAAAAAATTTCTGGTCTAAAATGTACTGTGATACGAAACATTTTATTAATTCTTGTGAAATATGTTTATCGAGACAGAGTGCCAACCTGTTTCTCAAAGTAAATTTCCAAGAGAATGTCGTCATGTCGACATATTCGGACCATTAAAACCAACAACGACTGGTAAAAAACAAGTGTTATCTATAATCGATGCTTTTACAAAATGCATTAATCTGGTATCATTACCTGATACGAAACCAGAAACAATTTGTAAAGCAATTTTCGATAATTTCATAGCATTGAAAGGCTGTCCTGAAGTAATGATCACGGATAATGCTAAATATTTCGAAAGAAAAGATTTTTTGGAATTTTGTCAAATTAATTCAATTGAGAAAATACATTTTTCCGCTTATAGTGCCTTTGTTAACGGCAGAGTCAAACGTCAAAATTATTCAATTGCAAATAATTTAGCAGCGTTATGCAATGAAAGTTCAGAATGATCCACAGGTTATATGTCATTGAGCTCTTCAACTCATGAGGCGACACACACATCACCTTTTTTCCTTGAACATGGTAGAGACATAGGGCTACCGTATCGCATAAAAAATTCTAGTACCAAATTTCATTCAGAAACTGAATACTAACAGCAGTTAATTTTAACTTTAAATGAAGTTTTTCCTAAAACGTTAACTAAGTTGTTGGAGCAAGAGAAAAATCACATTAGTCTAAGTGAAAAGAATAATGATGCTGAAAAAAAATTTCGGAATAGGTTCACTTTGTTTTTTGAAAATTGCTATTTCTAGTAAATTATCAACAAAACTAAAACCGAAGTATTCAGGTCCATATAGAGTAGTGGACAAGTTATCAAAAGTAAATTACAAAATAATACTAGTTAATAATCCTAGGGAAGTAATATCCATTCATTTGCATATAATGATTCCTTTTATTAAACGATTTGGTTATTTACTTCTTACTCGGCAGGATAAAGATCCTATAGAACAAGAAAATGTATAAAATTGCAGTTACAGCCTAACACTACTGAAAATAAATCTGATCAGAATAAATCAAATCAAAAATATAATTTCAGACCAAGAGTTTTCAGAAATTCCTCTTTAAAAACAGAATAGAAAAAAAATAATTAAAAAAAAAACTAATTTGTTGACAATTGTGTTCTTTAATTGTATGATGTTGTGCAGTTATGGGATTCAAAAAAAATTTTTTTTTCACAAGGGCCCGTGAAAAATGTTAAGTTTGCAAATTGTGTTTTTTTACATGCTAAAAAACTTATAAATTACCTTAAATGTTTTTTACTTATTGGTGCCATGTAATAGTAAATTGCCACAGACCCTGTATACCATCGTCTTCCTCCTAAAATGTAAAAAGAAATTGTTTTTTTCCAAAAAATTGGTACTGCTAAACATTCCAGATTCAGTGATTACATCATTGTTCCTGCGCAGAGTTTTCACATCAGATATATGGTCCAGTCCATGGTGGAGGCTGAATGCAATTCATCGACGTTGTTCCAGTATTATACTGTGGTTCTTCATCCTCAGCTTTCGATCATCTTCCTCCGAGGGCGACCTCTATGATAAAATGTGCTGCTATCCATCAGAATGGTTATAGACTGTTATAAACTTTTTTGGGACTTAACAAATCTACTACCTCCTGTCACCCACCTCACTCACAGTGTACAATTTGTCGGTCGAGGAACCCTAAAAAGGAAATAGCCTGCTAAGAAAGTAGCCGATCTTCTTAGACCAATCAGAAGAACTAAAAAGGGTTTCTTTGAAAAGGTGAGAAGAAGACTTCGAACGAGCGTGGACAGAGGGTAGAACGAAAGATGTTTTGAAGGAGGTCCTGGTGTACAGAGGTATGTGGCAAATTTATACTTTATATTGATTAATTGTTAATTATTTTTATTTTAAAATGTAATCAAGATCAATTTAATCCAAATTAAATTTGAACTAAATTTAGAATTGTTTTGTTGTTATGAATTTAAGTTAAGTTAGTTTATTAATTGTTAAGAGTAGTTAGAATCATGTGTGATATTACAAATAATGTTAAAATCTATTAGTTTTTAGTATATCACAACGCGATGTAAATTACCTCCGAAACACGTGTAAACAACAACTTGCAATTGAAGAAATAAAACTATACGAAATATCTGTAAAGTTCTCTTATTTGTTGTCATTGTGTAGAGGTTTAAGAAAAGCGCATGCCTGAGTGATTCATCCCTACTGAGTGTATTTGTGTCATATACACATTGTTAACTGTTGCTAACCATTTTATAAATTCTTTCAAAAATGCAAAGATTCCTCAGTTTATTGCTCTGAAATATAGTCGCGCATTGCTCTGAAATATAGTTTTTTTTTATTTAGAAATAATAATAAATTAAATGATAGCACATAGTCCAACTGTTGCCTTTTGGAATAGAAATTAAAAATATTTTATTTAATAACAGATATGTGTTCTTAATTTTTATTTTACCAAAAGATTATCGATGTGTTTATATTAAACAATGACGGTAAGAATATATTGCTCTTATAATTGAGTAAAGTTTACATTTCAATTGTGTTTTGTTTTAAAATAAAATAATTAAGTTGTGAAATAATGTTTGTCATGATTTTTTTTTCTTCTTTTTATTTTTTTATTTTTTATTTTTTATTTTTTATTTTTTTAATTACTGCTTTGTGTAATTTATTCTGCAACTTCGTAATAAATCTTCAGAATTTTAGAAAATGGGGTTTTTCAGATATGATGTTCTTATAAATAAAACTTAATAAGATATAATGTTGGAAAATTTTTTTATAGTTATGTTTAAGTATTATGAAAACAGATGTATTTAAAATTGGGTTTCTTTTAAATTTTCAAAATATCAGAAGCAATTTTATTTTAACATTGCTGTTAAACATTAACTCTAGCTTCTGAGTATGTATACTACTAGCATTGTGTTTATTATTTTAATTTTGAATTATTCGGTTTAAATTTGAGATACGAAGAATATATATATTTTTATTTTTATAATGTTTAAAATAAATTAATATAATAGCAAAAAAATTTTGGCTTATTAATTAAAATTTAGCTGAGCATTTACATTGTTGTAAAAACAAGAAATTTAAATCAATGTGGAGAAGAATCTTGTTTAAATTTTCATCCGTAAGATCCTGATATTCTTTACGAAAACAAGTTTTATGTTTTTTTTTTTGTTTTTTTTTTTTTTTTTTTTATGGCTAATTCATCTATACCAGAAACTTGACTCCACGTTCTGCTTAATTTTTTAAATTTTCTTTTTCTAAAAAGTTCTTTTTAAAATGTTTACATATTACACTTTTTTTTTTTAAACCTATTTATGTCCTAATGCATAATACATAATTAGCGAAATACAAGCAATGGAATTGTTTTGTTATAGCAACGTTCTCAAGCGAGTAATTGAATGTAGACAAATTTTAATCATTCATACTAAATGCAGATTTTAAAAATTAGGGTAAAAGATTTTATATTTTTTTGTCTCACTCTCATATGCAAATTTATGTTTATGCAAATTTAATTTAGATGAAACAAAATATTTACTGACAGTTTTGAAATTAAAATGTTATGCAAATTTTTTGCTAAGATTGTTGGTTTAGTACATAACACCTTTAAATAATTATCGCATTGATGAAAATTTCAGATGTGCTCGTATAAAGTTATTTTTACTTTATGCTTTCCTGGTTTCACTCCTTGGAAAAATCTTTACGTTGCGTTTGGATTTTGTTTCGGTTGTTTCGTAAAATAAAATTTCAGATACTAAAAGAATAAAGTTACGTAAGTATTTCTCCATTACATTTCAGAGAAAAAAGAAGCGGGAGAAAATATTTATATATTTGTTGAAGTAAGTAATTTGAATATTTTTAAAGTATGTTCTTTATTGTGTCAATCATTACAAAAAACGAAAACTTAAAAATTAAACAATTTTATTTTAGAATTTTAGGAAAAAAAATTTAACTTAAAATTTCCGCTCAATTCAAATGTAAATATAACTTTATGATTATATAGTGTGGTTTTTATTATATAATTTCAGAATGTAAATAATGAATGATAATTGTGAAATTACAAAGGGCTTAAGTTACGAGTTTTAGAAGGCTAACAAATTCAAACTAACAAATTCAATAGGGATTTTGATAAAATAGGCTCATTTCTAAAAAAATATTAAGAATACATTTTAAAATTAAATACTTGAAAATTATTAATGATATAAAATTCGTCAGAAATCCCATTGTATAAAGGAAAGAAAAAATATCAATAAAAGTTGTGATAGAGTATTACTTCTTAATTAAATTTGAAATATTCGGAAAAGTCAGCTGAACATAAGATACTTTGGTGTAAGAGGAAAATGGATGATAATTTGGGAAGGATAATTTTATTTAGTATTTCTGTATTGCTAAGCAATTAATGCATGGAATGACATTATAAAACTGTTGCTCTATTTTTTACTGCTTCATAGCTTTGAAAGAATTTAAGTAAAATTATATCGCCGAATTATTTTACTACCATCCAAATCTTCCTCTTGCTTACTCTAAAAATAAAAAGCAACCCAAGATAATATCAGAAAATACAAAATGTAATATTATAAAGCATCAAAATTAATGTAAAATAATATTACGGAGAACGCAATATAATATTGGTTTGCAAATAATCTAATATTATATAATGCAGAGCAAACAGCGACCTTTTGTATCTTTCTAAGATTAGAAATTGTGCAAAATAACATTAGATTTTGCTGATTTTCGGATGTTATCTAATATTAGGTGCTACTTGGGATGTTTATCAGACTTCATTACAGTTATTTATAATCTCAACTTTGGTATGAGTCTTTAGTTTAGAACTTTATTGTGTTCAATTTTTAAGTGTTAAAGATGTGTTTAAAAAATTAAAACAACTGCAATGTGGGCGTCTCATGTATGCTCTCCACATTCACTGAGATTCTTGTGACTTTTTTTCACTTGCATGCTTTTCAGACTGTTTTTAGACTTTCTCAGAGCAAGTGAGTTTTTTCCATTACATATTTATATATTTTAATTACTTTATTGAACAACCTCAACGTAAAATTTCATGATGAATGGGTAAAAGACCGATTACTAAATCAGGCACCCGTATAATAAATTACGTTTATGTTTATAAATTAAATACTGATGTACCCTATTCCAGTTTGGGTTTAAAAGCTTGTATTGGTTTTCATTTAGTGATTAATTGTGTGAAACAGGTTGTAATCGGGGAAAACTGATCACTTAATGCAACTTGTCCTCACACATTTCTCCTGAAATCCAGGTTAAAATTTGCAATAACATTACTGAGGTGGAAAATAAAGTTATATATATAAAAATAAAGGCCAAAATAAAATAAGGAAAATTAAGAATGCTTAATCGAAATTAAATAACTAAACAAAATGTCAATAAAAATATTTGTAGAAATTGTAAATAATATTTTGGATATAAAAATAAGCAGAAATAAATATGTCCAAAATATGTCCAACAAACTTGAAGAAAAATAAAATAAAAAACGGACTTAAATATAAAGATTTAAATAGAAAAACTGAAAGCAATCATGAATTTTAAAATATTTTTGAAGCAAAATATGATAATGAGGGCTTGCATTGTCAAAGTAATGTTGACGGAATTGTGAAAATCCAAGAAAGTGAAGATAATTTACAACTTGAGGAAATTTTAAAGGATTTTTCAGATATTTTTTGCTCAAGATAAATACGATGAAAGGACAGTTAAAATTGAACCTCAAAGGGTAAGATGAACATCAGATTTACCAGTGTCCTTACGAGCATTCAAAATTTCCCCAAAACAAAAAGAGGAAATAGGTAAAAAAAAAAAAAAAATAAATAAATAAAAAAAAAGACCTATTAAAGCATAGCATAATTAAAGAATGCTCTTCTCCCTGTTTGGCTCCAGCAACTTTAGCTTAAAAAAAAATGTAGATCGCGTATAGACTAAACAAATATCACGTCACGTAATCACGTATCAAATCATGTATACAGTGTAAAAAATCTGGGTAAATGTTTAACCAATACTTGGTGCAAAGTTTCTAATTGCACTAGAAATTGAATAAATGAAAAATTATTTTAGTTAGGTTGCGTCATAAGTTGGTAAATATGATCAAGAAATGCGTTTATGGCGCAATCGATTGCACCAAACTTTCGTACTATGACAGGCACGAGCTTAACCGTGACCAATAACTTATTTTGTAGCTGTTGACTAATGGCAGATTTTGCTGTCGAAGATTGCTATCATCTCACGCAAGTTGTCTTTGAAATTGTCCATTTCTTTTGCAAGTAAGTAAACTTTTCTTATTTATTTGCAATAATTACAGTTCATTTCTTTCATGTCATCTTTAAAAATTTTGTTGTGTGTTCTGAAAGAGTTAGTTTCAAATTTCTTCTAGAAAACTATATTCGTTGTATGAATAATTAGATATTGTAAAATTTATGTTAGCTCTTTTTTAATAAATAAGGATATGCATCCCTTTTATGCGCACAGAAAGTGCAATAAAAATAACCGCCGAATTTACTGCAGTTGAAAATGTTCTAGTCTCGTGTTTTGATTGCATTCAACCGAACAAAAAAATCGTATGTACTTTCTGTTAGGATTAAAATTTCTTATCAATATCTATGCTTCTGTTTGGATTTTCATATTCTATATTGCTCATTTTCGTTTGTAATGTCACATAATTAAACGAATTTTTGTCTATACATTCTTAAATGCCTCTGTTGAAAAATTTTCAAAGCGAATTATATTTCAAATTAGCACTTTAAGATTTCAAAAAGACAAACCATTGTCATGGAAACTGGGTTTCTCTTTGACGCACGAGATAGGGAAGATAAAACAAAGAAACATATTGGCGATAGACAAAACAAAGCGCTAATTTTTTTTTATTCACGAAGAATCTTACTGAAATTAGAACGAAATACCCACCAGAACAAGATTTGTTTTAGAGCATTTAGAAATGAGCTGATTTCTTATTATAATTTTTTACAAATATAGATTTTCTTATTAATATTTTTTTACTAAGCGAAACAAATTTAAATTAAACAAAATGTCGTATTTAAAAAGTTAATAAATATATTTTTCATTAAATCTAAATAAATAAAAAAAATACTTAGATGCTCAAAGATACTTTGCTATAGTTACTTATTTTTCCATGAATTATTATTATTATTATTTGTAATTTACCCACATTTGCGTTTTGTGAGGGAGGGAAAAGACAACATAAGCATAAAATCGAACGTTATAATTGATCATGAAAAAGGTCATATGTATTCTTTATAATATTTACAGTTGTTTTTTTTGTTTCTTTATTAATAATTTTTTTCAAAAAGTTTGATTTTAATTATAAAAGTAATTTTTTTTATTCTGAAATATATTTTCTTCTATGAAACTGTTGAGGAAAAACTGTAATCGCACTCATTTGAAGCAGTTTTCTTCTACGTCCGCATGTTATAGTTATCAGACTGTTCTGATTCGCCGTTAACTTTGAGCCCAAGGAGGCTATAAATACATGTAACTCTGTTTAGCCGATGTTCTTTTCTATTTGTCCTGTCCCAGTGTACGTTTCTACTGTGTAACTCTCTGTGTTCTAATAAACATGTCTTTCTCCGATCCACTGATCTCTGAATTTCATTACATCAACAGCAGAGCGTGGTTCCAAAACACTGTTTAGTTTATCTCTAAAATATAGCAGCTGAATAAAAGTAATTCAGGACTTTTTATTTATTGCTCGAGGATTATTTTGTTTATCCGAGCAATGGCAAACCTACTGTTCAAAGAGCAGTTCGGCGTTGTTCCCTTTGATGGTACGAATTTTCCGATGTGGCGTAGACGTGTAGAAGCCATATTTTCTGCGAAAGAATTAGAGATGTTTTTGGAAAAAGAACCCGACCCAACCAAAGAAGTTGAGGTCGTAAAGTCCAAGAAAGCATATGCCATGCTGATTTCCTTATTGAGTGATCAAGTCTTTGCCGCCCTTCCTAGTGAAAAGTCAGCTGCAGCTGTGTGGAAAAAACTCCACTCAATTTATGAGGCGAAGGGTGCAGTCTGTCAAATACTCACCCGGAAGCGCCTGGCTACAATGCGGAAGAGCCGAGATGTCTCCATGCGACAACACATTGATGATGTCAACAAGCTCGTGAATGATCTGCGAATCTCCGGTGCTGAGGTGAGCAATTTAGACACAGTTGTTTACCTTTTGATGTCCCTGCCACAAGAATATGAAAATGTTAAAGTTGCTTTAGAGAATCAACCGAATGAAAGTCTCTCCTTGGAATTTGTTTCTCAAAGACTGATAGACGCGGAGGCTTTGTTGTTTGATTTCAAAGGGGAAAGTAAAATAAAAAAAGATAAGTTTCTTTCGGAAAATGTGACTTTTTCCCTGAAATCAACTGAAAATGCAAATAAACGCTGGGACTTATTTTGTTCATTTTGCAAGCGTAAAGGACACACAGCCAAATATTGTCGTAAAAAGATGACCTGTTTTAATTGTGGCAAAACGGGTCATATGAAGAGAGACTGCAAAAATTTTAAACAGAGTGAAACCAGCTCGCCCGCAGCATTTTCTTTTGTCATTGGAGATGTCAGTTACGACAAGTTCATCATTGATTCGGGAACAACATCACACATGTGTTCGCATAAGGAATGGTTCTCATCTCTTAAACCTATGTCTGGAACAGTGAAATGTGCGTCGAAATCGTCCACACTCAATATCGAAGGAATTGGAGAAATTAAAGGTAAAATTTCAACTGGAGTTGAAATAACTCTTAAAAATGTCCTTTTTCTTCCAGAATTAAATTGCGAACTTATTTCTGTGCGAAATATTGAAGCAGCAGGTTTCAGTGTTACATTTAAACGTGAAAAAGTGTATATTGAAAGTTCTGGGAAAAGCATCCCTTTTGGATATCGTGATAAAAGTGGACAATACGTTAGTGAATTTGTGCCACAGCATGAAATTGCCCTGCAGAACACTGTCTCTGAAAGTGACCTCTGGCATCGTCGTCTTGGCCATCCATCAAATAGAGTCCTAACAAAGATGGGATTTCCTGTTCCAACATCTTTCTGTGAAATCTGTGTACGTGCCAAGCAGAGTGCTGATCCGATGGGAAAAGGTCCAAGAAAAAGAAAAGATAAACCTATGGTTATGATTCACACTGATGTTTGTGGCCCTATTGAACCCATAACACATGCAGGTGAGCGATACTTTATGTCTCTTATTGATGATCATTCGCGTTTTATGGAGGTGCGACTTCTTCAAAATAAAAGTGATGTAAATAAAGAATTAAAATGTTTTCTAAAGACTAATCCGTCCGTCCGTAAGTTACGATGTGATAATTCAAAGGAATATTTGTCTAACGATATGGTGAATTTTGCAACAGAAACTGGAATTTTAATTGATCCAGCTCCTCCTTATGCGCAATCTTTAAATGGTGTTGCAGAACGAGCTAATAGAACTCTGTTAGATAAAGGGCGGGCAATGCTGATGGAATCAAATCTTCCAAAGCAGTTCTGGGGTGAAGCAATTCGTGCGGCAGCTTACGTAACAAATCGTTTGCCAAATAGTTCACTTAACAACAATGTGCCTTTTAATTTGAAATATGGATGTCAGCCTGATTATCCAACATAAAAGTGTTTGGTTGTGATGCATTTATGCTCGTACCACCATCACAAAGAAAGAAATTGGATGATAAATCCCGTAAAATGTTATTCATAGGATATTCCACTATGGGATACCGTCTAATGAATCCCGTTACAAAACATATAACAGTATCGCGAAACGTGAAATTCAATGAAGGTAAAGTGATCTACGAAAAATATGTGCACAACAATTCAGATTCCAGTGTTTCCGAAAAGGAAAGTGAAAAAGAAAATGAAAGTGATTATTCCGAGGTTGATGACCTTCCGCCCTCCGATAACGAAGATGATGACACCCCTAAAGAAGAAACTGTTCGTAAATCCAAACGGGATAAAAGACCCCTTCCTGTGAGATACCCCAATCCTGAGACATTTGCTATGTTTACTCTTTGCGACACGTTGAACTATGATGACCTCGCATCCCTCCACCCACACGAACAACAGTTGTGGAAGGGAGCTATGGACGAGGAAATGGAAAGCATGAAAGTAAACAAAGTTTGGGAATTAACTGAACTTCCACCGGGAAGAAAAACTATAAACTGTAAGTGGGTGTTACGAAAAAAAAGGGACGGTAAGTACAAGGCAAGGCTTGTTGCCTTGGGTTACATGCAGAAGGAATGTATAGATTACAAAGAAACATTTTCTCCTGTTGTAAGTTTATCTGGATTACGTATATTGCTTGTTATTGCTTTAAATGAGAATATGAATTTTTATACATTAGATGTTAAATGTGCATTCTTAAATGGTGAGTTAAATGAAACTATTTATATGGTGCAACCGAAAGGTTATAATGATAACAGTAATATGATATGTAAGCTTAATAAGAGTTTGTATGGCTTAAAACAATCACCACGTCAATGGTTTAAAAGATTTCTTGATTTTATTCTAAAATTAAATTTCAAACAGTTTGTTGATGAACCATGCATATTTGAAAGAAATTCTGGTAATGGGAGAATTTTGATAGCCTTGTATGTTGACGATCTTTTAATTGCAGGATCGAATGATACTGAAGTAAACACTATTATTTCTTTAATATCTAATGAATTTAGAATGTCTAAATCAGGAAAAATGTCTGAATTCTTAGGTATTCATATTGAATTAACTTCTAATGGAATGTTGTTAAATCAAGAATCATATATAGTAAAATTGCTTGATAAATTTAACATGTCTGAGTGCAAACCTTGCTCTCTACCAATTGAACCCAAATCTACATCCGCTAGTTTTATGAAAGGAGATAAATTTGTAGGTCCATATCGAGAATTAATTGGTTCCTTATTATACTTAGCATATGTTTCTAGACCTGACATTTTATTTGCAGTTAATTGTCTTAGTCAAATTCAGGAAAATCCTACTGATGTAGCTTGGTGTGCTTTAAAGAAAGTGTTGAGATATTTGAAAGGAACTCAAGCTTTTAAAATTGAGTATAAAAGAAACATCACTAAAGAATCTAATTTATCTATGTATGTTGATGCAGATTGGGGTTCGAATCCTAAAGATAGAAAATCTATAACTGGTTATGTAATTACGTATTGTAATAATCCTATTTTGTGGCGTTGTAATAAACAAAATTGTATAGCTCTTTCTTCAACAGAGGCAGAAGTACTTGCTTTATGCAAAGGTGTTCAAGATTTGTTATCGCTAACAAACTTTATAAATGAAATTGTTAAGGTTGATAATATTATCCTTTTTGAAGATAATCAATCTTGTATTAAATGTGTAACCAATGAAAATTCTCATGGCAGGCTAAAGCATATCGATATCAAATTGAAGTACATTCGAAATGCTATCACTGAAAATGATATTAAAGTTAATTATATACCAACTAATTTTCAGATTGCTGATATGTTAACAAAATCTTTGCCTAGAGCAAGACTGTCAGAAATTTTGCCTCTTTATAATGTTATATGTTAACTGCATTTATGTATTGTGCGATTAAGGGCGGGTGTTGAGGAAAAACTGTAATCGCACTCATTTGAAGCAGTTTTCTTCTACGTCCGCATGTTATAGTTATCAGACTGTTCTGATTCGCCGTTAACTTTGAGCCCAAGAAGGCTATAAATACATGTAACTCTGTTTAGCCGATGTTCTTTTCTATTTGTCCTGTCCCAGTGTACGTTTCTACTGTGTAACTCTCTGTGTTCTAATAAACATGTCTTTCTCCGATCCACTGATCTCTGAATTTCATTACATCAACAGAAACAAAAGAACTTTAGTTAAAAAGACAATCCTCAGTAACAATATATATGTGGAGTTTTAATACCATCCGCATGAATACTGCTTGTGTGTTTATTAGCAGCCATATCCCGCCCCCTTAGACTCAACACGAACTCTTTGATCCATCCAAGTGATGATCATATTGTTCATTTAATATTTTAGCAGTTGACAGTACCTTCTGCAACTTTTTTGCGGGGTCACCCTGCATGAAATTCAGTTCAAAATTTATCACGAGGAGAAATTCCACTTGGGTGCTTTGGCGCATTTTAACAATAACAAAAATATAATAATATTTTAAAATATCAAAACTTGCCTTTTCAGGATTTTTATGGGTGAAAGGAGCCTTAAGATAAAAATACCCCCCCCCTCCCCCTATAAATAGTTGGTCTCGAAAAAATGTTTCAGATGGTGAAGTGTTAATGCATTTTTCTACATAAGAACGACAATTTCTCAATTTTTTTAATATTGTATTTTAAAAATAGTAATTAAAATATGACTTGCTTTGATTGATCTTTCTATGTTTTAAAAATGTAAGGGTTCAAATTTTGTTTCTTCTGTAAATTTATTTCAATTCCTATACATTTTATTACCATAAATTACATTATTTTTAATCTTCTTTCATTAACACAAAGGCAACAACAACTTCAATGCTTTTAATCAAGAAAGCAGCTTAGGAAAAAATATTGTTATAACCAGTGAAAAGCCTATTAATAAAAATATTTATTCTGCTGAAATTACCGGAATTCTTCAAAAGTACTAGTTTCAAGAACAGCTTACAAACAAGAAATGTGTATAGTTTCAAGTTTTGAGAATGGAGAACCTGTGTTTGGAAAAACTATTATTTTGTGAAAAGGCTCCAGAGTTTTATTTGTATGTAATCTTTTTAAATTTTGTTGTGTATTTTACAATCAACTGAAAATGTGATGTACTGAACTGAACTGTGTATCAACTGAAATGTGAGTAATAGCACTAGAAAAGTCTATAATAATGAATATAATAAATATGTAATAAAAATATTGCTTTTTCTCAAATACTCACCCCCAGTTACTAATTTGTAAAAAAATGACAATAATGTTTTCCAAACTAAGTTAAATTTTAATCTTTTTATCAAGTAGTAAATTATGTTTGAAAAAAAAGTAATTTAGTTATATTGTAAATTTTAATTTAGATGAGGCAGAGTATATCAAGAAATTTAGTATCTTATTAAAATATTGAGAATTATTTTTAGATGATCCCAAATTTCCAAATTGTGAACATTGAGGCATATGTTAACAGAATTTTTATTTTAAATTACTGTAAATTAAAAATAAGTTTAAATTGAATGCATTCTCTTAGTAAAAAAACATACTATCTATCATATTTTTGAGTGAATATTTTGTATTTTTTTAATGAATACTGTGATATGTATAAAAAGTATAATATATTTAAATTGTAAGATTTTGCATGAAAATTATTACATTCTGTCTATGTATACAAACATCAAAATGATTGTAATTGAATAAATTATGTTTGAATATCGATCTGGATCTGTGTATTTTTTGCTAATATTTCCAAGTTATGTCATTATTTTTACCTTTCTTAATTTACTTCAAATTTATTATTTCCATTCGCCAATGTTATTAATATTGGAATGTTTCCTTAATTAGAGATTGGGGGTTGACCAATCCAATATTTGCCTGCTCTATAAATTTTTATTAGTGAAAGTAAAATTTTCATTTTTAAATAATAAAATAATTTCAAAACACATAGTAATAAAAATTTGCTTCAGCCCAAAATTAAAATTCTCTTTAAAACATTAGTGGTACTAACTCTATAGCATTGGTTGGTTCTTTAACGAATGAAATGTAAAAAAGAATTTTAATCTTACATATACCAACTTGAAGAAAGAAAAAAATTTTATATGAAAAAATATATATTTTCAAAGCACCAAAAAGCAGAGAAAGTTAGCATCATTACTAAATATTTATTTAAAAACAAGAGAAGATAATTTAAGTCAAATTCATATAAATCAAATTATAACTTAATTATTTAAATCTATAAATAATGGCGCAACCTTACCCTGCTTTTTAGCACTTTAAAAATGCCTAATAATGATGCAACCTTCCTCGCTTTTAGTTCCTTTCAAAAATACCAAATCATGGTGCGACCTTCCTCCGCTTTTAGTTCTTTTCAAAACATATTTTTAGTGCAACCTTTCGCTGCTTTTAAGTTCTTTCATAATCCCATTTTGGTGCAACATTTTCTCGTTGTTTGGAGCTAGTGAAAGCACCAATATATAGTAAAACTGAACACCAGTTTCTGTAGCCAGAAAATGAATACCAATGTTTGGCGCTACATGGCTCAAAATTTTTTACAGTGTAGACTAATCAAATGCAAAACCGACACCTCTCATAGAATATTTTAGAGATAAATAAGGCAATGTTTTTTTTTCTTCTTTTAAGTCGCCTTGAAATGGTCAGTGGTTTCTAGAATATTCCAATTCCCCCTGATGACACTGAAACCTATATTTTTAACCTATAATGGGTTTTATGAATTTCCATTTGGAGGGAAGAACGACTCAAGTTTCTTTCGAAGGAAAATACGCCGAATACTCACTAAATATAAAGTTTCATTTACATCGAATTTTTTGGATGAAATTATTGTTATTTCTACAAGTTTCGAAGAACATTTAAATCACCTTAAAATATTTTGAAATATGTAGATTTGAAAACCTAAAATTGAAAGCTTCTAAATCTTCTTTCTTTACTGATTAAAATTCAATTTTTAGGTTATGAAATATGTAATGGTATAGCGACTCTTGATAACAATGACATTATAGCAATTAAAAATTTAAAAACTC
The DNA here is from genome assembly GCA_949128135.1 of Parasteatoda lunata. Lineage (NCBI taxonomy): Eukaryota > Metazoa > Arthropoda > Arachnida > Araneae > Theridiidae > Parasteatoda > Parasteatoda lunata. The sequence goes on along the minus strand of OX421980.1, from coordinate 6,780 downwards.
CAATTAATGCTAAACCTCTTTAAAGTTTTTTTATTTTCTCTAAATATGTATAATAAATTTATAAATAATTATGCGAAAATTAGTACATCTTTGAATAATCTCTTGAAGAAGGATACAACTTGTTGTTGGACTCCCAAACGCCAAGAAGCATTTGGAATTTTAAAAAATGCTTTATTTTTAACTGCTTTAAAAATATTTAATCCTAAATTGCTGTTAACGCTAGTCAAAGTGGTGGTGGAGCAATAATAATAATATTTATATCAATAATGGAAACTATTTTTCACATCTTTTGCAATTAGAAAAAATTCATAAAGCCCAACAAAATGATAATTTAATTGGAAATTTCATTGAAATTTATAATGTTTTGTATTTATAATGTTGTTTGTCTTACGTAAAAATGGTTATACTAAAATCATTGTTCCATTTTCTTTAAAACATAAATTATTTGAAATTATTTGAATTATTTATAAAATAATTGGTCATTCTGGGATTTAAAAAAAAAAATTCATTTACTTACTCTTGTTTATTATTGCAAAAATATAACTTTAGATAATTACAAATTTTAATAACCATTGTCATTCCTGTCAAATAAATAAAAAACCTATACAAAAATGATTTGGTTTACTTCTGGCAATGCCCTTTGTTGACAAACCTTTTAAAGTAATTGCAATAAATAATAAGTGGTTGTTTTAACCATTATAATTCTACTAAAAATACTTAACTTTAATAATTGATCATCACGCACGATATATGTGGTCTTTTGCACCTAAATCTGTATTTACAGAAACTCATATTAACTTTTTGCACCAAATTTTTCAAATTCAAACTCTTTAAAGTATTTTCAGTGGTAGATACGCAGCATTTATGTCTTCTAATTTTAAAAAATTTCTTAAACATTGTCAAAATCAAACAATCATTAAATACAACCCATAGACTACTGGAAAAGATGTTTAGGACTAACTATAGTAACGCGTTTAAAATATAAAATTAATGATTCTTCTTAAAAAATTCCTTTTAGCCTAAATTATTAAAATAAGTAAATGAAGAATATAATTTGACTCCACACTCGGTAACTAAATTTTTATCAGCTTATTTAATATTTAGCACTCTCCCATTTACTCACCCTTTGACAGAAAAAATTTATACATCAATAGAAGCTAGAAAAAATGCTGCTGAAACAATAAAAAAAAAAATAAAAAAAAATAAATAAATAAAAAAAAAACATCATGAAAATGTATTATGATCCAAGATTCACTCATATCGAATTTTCTCCATACGATACTGTAATGTAAGAAGATTTTAAATACCACAATACTAGAAAACTTGCTTAAATACATATATATATATATATATATATATATATATATATGGGCAGTGGTGGACTGCGCTCAGTACTTGCCTCAATTATAACCCCCACCCCTAACAGTATGTTGATAGCGCTGCTAGTTGGTTACGTTTCTAGGTAGATCTCAGTTCTCATTGACATGTGAGGGGTGTAATTTATAAAAATCAAGCCCTAACTTGGCGATAAGCTTTTACTTGGCCAAGAAATATATCAAAATATATTATGCCAAGTTACTAAATTCGAGATATTGCAAACAGGATTAGATTTATAATTAAAATATAATACATTTACTGATAGTATTGCATTTATCAATATAATTTTATTATCTTTATGGGTAAGTGAATTTACAAATGTGCGGAATTATAAATTTTGGAATTAAAGAACGGGTGAACTTATCCATTTGCGAATGTTTTGTTACTCTCTTTTCATCATTTGATTTATTGTGAATAAAGAAATTTTATTAGGACAAATTTAAACGCATTATTTTGTATAAATATAGTACTCAGTGTTTTGTAGTTAAAATTAAGAAACAGTTTCAATCACAAGATTGCTTAAGAGTAAGAATAAAATAATTTTCAAAACTTTTACAAAGCAACTCTTTTATGGTTTTACTCGATGAAGTAAAAATTAGAATATTGAGTGTAACTTTCTAATTTTGGGAAATTCGAGTAAATATAGTTTCAGTTAATTTTTCTGATATTTTGACATTTTATTAAATTTTATCATTAAAATTTGTTGCAAAACTTTCTTATTAACTCTAAAAATAAAGATAAAAAGTCGAATAATATGAAAATATCAAATAAGTTACCATCTTTTATTTTTTTAAAGAATAATTTATAAGAAATACTTGCAACGCCTTTTATGATAAAAGTTATATTATAAAAAAAACTGTTCTTAGAAAATAAACTAAAACTATATAGACTCGACTCTAATAAGTTAGAAAGTTACATTCAATATTTAAGTTTTGCTTTTCCTAAAAAAACCTTAGAAATTTTTTTTTTTCAAAACTATTTTATTTTATAGGATATATTACGATTTCTATCAAGTGATTAAAGAATCTGCCTTTAAAAAAATTTTTTTTCAATATTTTCTTCTTTTTTTTAAATTTGGAATTGACAGCAAAACTCGATATAAGATCATAGTTGTATTGCATATAACTATAGAGTAAAGCTTATATTATCTGCTGATCGTCTCAATTATCAACTTAGTATATAAAAAAAAATAAAGATTAAGGTTATTTTTTTTTTTAACATTCAAATTAGTTAAATAGTATTAGGTTATATTACAAAAAAGAAGTTATAAAAGATGATTTCGTAACAATTAATTCTTCCCTAGAATTGAGTGATAATTTTAATTGTGTTTATTGATCGGAGTCAAGTTTACGGGAAAATCGGGATTCAAAGTAGGATTCGAACATTTCAACAGACTCCTGAGCTCTATTCAACACTACAAAATCAAATAAAACTAAAAAACATGTACCGAAATTTTTTATTTTATTTATAGCCCTTGCCGACGGCTTTATGCTATCAGATTTGGACCATAGTACAATAGTACCTATTAAAAATAGCACCAATTGACATAATACCAGTAGAGCTAGTTACCAAATTTAATTAAGCATTGTAGGTGACAATAATACATAGCACTTCGTTTATGGCTTCTATTAATGAATCAGTATCTTTTCTCTATTGATTTTACTTTATTGAACATATCTTATTTTTATTTCAATTCCCGTTGTTGATTTTAAATCATTTAGCTCTATGGAAACGCGTTTTAAAGCCATTATTATAAGCAAAATAATCTTGTGGTTTCAGATAACTTTAAAAAGACTAAATCAGTGACGTATCACCGATCCACATGCTGTCCGCAGAGATGACTGAGTTTGTAAAAAGTAATTAAGCAATAAAGGATGTGCAATATATATATATATATATATATATATATATATATATATATATATATATTGAAAATCAAATTCTTATTACGAAGTTACTGTAAGCAAAATCGAAAGAATTTGTTAAAAATCGTTTCGAATGAGAAAAAATGGATGAAATAATTCAAACTTATTTTAAGGTTTTTCTTTAAAAACACATAAATTAAATAAAAAATATATATATAGTAGATTTCTAAGTTTCTGATTGCTTCTATCAGGGTTGTCATAATTTAAATCACTTGATTTTAGTCATGAATCAAGTTCCGATTTAATCATTTCAATTTTTTTTAAAGAAATCACTAATTTGAATCAGTTTAATTAAAAAAAAAAACATTAACTTAAACATAATTTTTATAACATTAACTATGAATTAATTTAGAAAAAAATTATTAATTTAAGTTTTAAGTATTTTCATACAGTATAATTAATAAATACATTCTTAAATGTGCGAATTTTTAAAAGTCTGATTCAATTGATAATGTATGTTTATTAAAGAAGCGATTTTTTTTACTACGGAATAATAAAAGGCGTATGCATTAAAATCACTATGTTCATTATTTCATTATAAAATGCATTCATGAAAATCAATAGTGATTATTTTTTTAAAAAAATAAATCAATAATTTCAACAAAATGATTAAAAAATATTAACTGAAAAAAATGTAATTTAAAATATTTTTTACTAAGAAATTTGATTTGAATTGAAAGATTTTTTTACTAAGAAATATCGAAAGGGATATGCATGTAAATTATTATGTTTCAAAATAACTACAATTAAATAAGAGTGATATGAAACGTTTAAATAGTAATTTTCCATTTAATATGTTTAAAATAATTTCCTGACAAAAAACATATTTCAATTATATTCATTTAGTTTTTTGTTAATTAAAATGCAGTGCTTTTATATCTTCTTGAATATAGAGATAGAGTGTATCAAGACTTCCTCAAACCAGAATGACGTAATTTTCTTTTTTCAGTAATGTTTTCATATCTAAACTAGTTTACTTTTCATTAGATGTCTAGTTGACAAATTGTCACCCGATTTTTTGCAATTATCACCAAGTTGAACCTGAAAAATATAACTATGGTTTTTTTTAACGCAGTGATTAGTATGTAATAATAATTTTATCTATTTTTAGTAAGAAATATTAACTATTTTACTTCTATTATTTTTAAACAATAGTACTATTAAAATATTGTATCAGATGCTTTGTATGGTAAATTTTAAAAAATCAAATTAATTTTATTTTTAAAAAAATCCAATTTAAATCAAATATGTGCGATTTTGGATAAAAAAAATAGTGATTGCCAACCATGGCTTCTGGTCAGAGTTTTAGTCATAAACTTTTTAGTACATGAACCGTAAAAATTCAAACATTTTATGTTCATATATTTTTTTAAAAAAATAATATGCAGAAGTTTGGTTCAGAAAGATTGTTTAAAACTGGTTTAAAATTCAAATTATTAAATATATTCAAAAATTGCATGTAAAAAATTATTTAAATTTTGAAATATTAACTAAACTCAAATTATTAAATATTAAAGTAAGGTTTTTTCAATTTAATTAAAACTTGATACTGCACCCTGAACTTTTACTTTTTAACCAACTTAAGATGACAAGTGGGCAAAAAATATATATAATTTGTAACTTTTTAACCAATATTCTTGAAAAAATTGCATCGATTTAATTAAAATTTGACCGATTTTCGAAACTTTGAAAGCCCCATGTCACCTTAAAATGAACCGAAATTTTTTTTCATAGTTTAAATATAGTTTGTATTTTACAATTACAGAAGTAACAAAATTTATAAGCCTATAAAAAATTCTTTTTAAATGAAAATTACCAAAAGATGGAGGAAAACTTGTTGACAAATCCCCCCACAGAACACTAGCTTCTGGCGAACAATATTGGCGAGACAATGCTTTTATCAGAAATTGTTTTACTGTATGAATGAAGTAGTAGTAGGGATGGTCATAAGGGCAAAGAATATAGGCCCCTCTATATTCTTTGCCTCTAACGCAGTTCACAAACATTTCTTAAAGGGGGATAAGATGTTAGCAGCGCAGTCCACCATGTTTCAAAAAACCATTAGCGCAATTAGCTATCACCGATATATAAATAGTTCATCCATTAAAATTGCAAAGATACCACATATAGCAAACTAAAATTATCTTATGAATAATAAATAAATATAATTATTTAAATTTTAATATGTTTTAATAATATGAATAGAATTTGTTTAAAATTTATTTTACATTTAATGCATTTCTTATATTTAATGCTTTTTCATTTTTATAAATTATATTAAATATAACATTAAAAATATTGCGGAAAATGACCTCTCAAAAGACGATTCGGTCAACACCGCAAATGTATAAATTTTTTATAATGTGTACCTCATATTTGAAACCAGGGTCTTCAAGTACAATATTGCTGAGATTAAGGACTGTTTTCTCCTTTTTGAGGAATTCAGCGAAATTTTTCCTAAAAATACTGAATTCTTAAACGTAACTAAATTCAAAATAACAACAACTGTCTGATTTAAAAAAAAATTTAAAAAAAATAGTACTGATATCCTGAACTCGAGAATAACGAGCACTGGGTCATTTCTTTAAACAAAGTCAATACTGAAGTCTTTAACTTCAGGTTGAATTTTTTTTTTCTTACAACAAAAAATTTCAACTTCTATTTTCCTATTTTTATATCTCATGTTTTTGAACCTTTGTATTTTTAAAATGCAAGGGAAATTTACAATTCTAATTGAAAAAATTAAAAGTTATAAGGATGAAGAATGGTATTTATTGGTAAAAGACTCTCATTTAAAGACACTGACAGGAAGTCATAAAAACTATAAAAAAGAATTTTCAATTCATTTAATTGAAAAGTAGGCTTACAAACATTTATGTACAGTAAATTATGAATTAAACTAGTAACATCTTTGTCTTAAATTTTTATCATATATACAAAAGTGTGTTTTTAACAATTCATATTACTTTTATATCTTGCTTGTATGTTAATAATTCAAATAATAGTCTTTTCAGGTTAATTGTGATTCAAACGTAGGGAAAGTATCGCAAGTAAATAATATTGATTTTAAAAATTTTTACACGCTAATTAAAGTTTTTGGGGAAGGGGATGTAACATAAAAAGCTTCAACAAATCTTATGTCATATTTTTGATACCTAAATTCTATTTCCTGATTTATCATTTAACATTAAATGCATTCTCATACTTTATTATTCACATCCTGCCCTTTCATTCTAACTATTTAGATTCAAGTATTCAAGAATTTTCTCCCTTTTCTCATTTTAAGTTTTTCCCTTTTAAGTGTGAGAATCGTATTATTCCTTTAACCTATTTAATGAACAATTTGTAATTGTTAAGGTTTCCTTTTTTCCATGAGACGTAGCATATCATAGGGACAAACTTGTGTTACCTTTTCCTGAAATAAAAACTCACACCGATTTTGGAGTGCGATTTGAGCTCTGCCAATCTTGAAATAAAG